>VWZX01007460.1:3335698-3714821 GCA_013399015.1 Galbula dea
ACATGTTTGTCTTGATCAGCAGCTGCAGGTCTGCTTTTCTTGATCCATCTCCTCTCTTGAACTCTTGCTCCATGGTAATGAAACAGGAGTTTCTAGGGTGTTTTTCACTCTAGTGTCAGAAAGAACAGCATAAACTCCTGCCCTCCCTTCCAACAGGATCATCATGGCTGGTGGTTTTGTGCACCCTTAATTGGGAATAACTTTGGAATGAAAGCCTCTCAGGTAAACCCATGGAGACAGAGCTCCCTTCTAGCAGTCAGTGGGTAGGCATAATCTATTGTTTGGAGAGTCAAGTCCATCCCTCCTTGGAACTAGTTTCCTTATTTTTGGCAGCTCTTTGGATGGGATGTGGCAATCCTTGCTGTCTTCTGGTGTATGTAAGGTGTAGGGTGATCCAAGGAAAGCATGTGGTATGCTGTTAGAGATCAGAAAATCTCTTCTGTGGAAACATTGCCTTTGTCCAGGAGGCTTTGCCAGGCAGCATAACCTGACTCTATTGAAAGAGCTGAATTATTTTTATACAGCTTTAAAAAACACAGCATCAAACTGTACATATAATTTGAGGCTGGTTTGAATAACCATTTCTTCTACCCAGAGTGAACCACAGGCTAAAATGTTCTCAACCTTTTCTCCAAATAAATAACAGCCTAGAATGGTATTTTTAGGAAAAGATGATGCTTGGTGGTGGTTGGGGATTCTGTGGCTTTCACCACCCTTCAGACTGCTTGAGTCTTGACTTGTGTGTACTTTTCAAGAAAACAACAACAAAGAACAACTTGAAAGCTTTAGCTGAAACACCATCCAAGACAGCTCACAACTTCTCTTTTGGTTCTGTGAGCTGATGTGAGAGCTTTTGTTTCCTTTTCCCTGAATAGAACTGGACTTTCTGAATCCCTGTATGCCTCCCCCTAGGTATTTTTTTATACTTCCCTTTGGAGTTCTTCATCCCTTTAGCTCAGTCACTCTTCCACTTCTCCCTCTGTTCCTCCCACTGTTTATTCCTCTTGCTGCTTCCCTTCCTGGTTCTTCTGCATTGCAAAATTACCTTATATTAAACTGTTCCAAGCAGTCCTGGCATGCCAGTTCCTTGTCAAGGCCAAATTATGCTCTTCATCTAATGTTGGGATCAGATGTGATCCCAAAGGTGCCTAGATTAAAAGGGACAATATTATAGAAAGGCTGGAGAAAGGAAGGTGGCAGGAAAGCTTGGAGGATTGTGCCATGGAAAGTCCCAGGACCTGTGCTTTAGTTCATGCTCATTTCCATAGGGATATGGACAGCCAAGGGAGGATGATGAGGTGTGAACAAGAGCTGGAAGAAACCATGCAGAAAACAGCATGATGTCTCAAACCTTCTAGAAACAGAAGAGGAGTCTGTGTGCTTTGAACTGGTAGGATGAACCAACTCAAAGCTTGGATTCTAGCACCTGAATTTGCTAACAACATAGCTAGGGCTGGGAGAGTTACTGGGGTTATGAAGGCAGGACCAGAGAGGTCCTTACCAAGGATTTTGGCTGGTTCCCACTGGCTTGTGGATCAGATCACTATTTTGCTGAGGAAGCTGGAAATAGAGGAGACTTCTTCCTTGTGCCAGACCTGCTTCCATCCCTTCTCTCCTGCCTCCTGGACACTGCACAATGCCTGCTCCTGTGGTTCCAGTGGATGACAAGAAGCACCAGGAACTGTTTGTGGTGATGTGGGATTACCTGTTGTGAAGGATGACTGAAGTCCTGAGATTTCCTTTTTGCCTTTTCTGCCCAGATTATGCTTCTTGACAAACCCACTGCTTGGCTGTGCTGTTGCCTTTCCCCAGTCCCCATTTCCTGGCTGCATAGCTCAGCTCTGAGTTTTTAGGAAGCAAAATGTTCTTCAGACCTAAAGACAGTGCAGAACTGTATTGATTTCTATGGCCTGAGCTAATGGCCTCAGGTTGTCCTTTCAGCTTTTCTGTGTTTCTTTTGTTGCTTCCCAAATGCCACTTAGGTCTCTGCAGACAGAGCAATCAATGGTACCATACTAATGTCATTAAGTTGGGCTTCAAGCTTTTTTTCTGAAGCTTTGTCAGTGATGTGGATGTTCTGGAAGTTAGACTATGAAGGAGGATTTCATTATCCATCTGGCTGGAAGATTTTGATTGTACTACTTCAGGCAGTGTTTGAAAGACTGTTGAAGATGGAGATGTTTAAATGCTAATTAATAACAGTATTCATCTCAGTGATTCTCTTGGCAAAACTTGGGCTTTACCATTAGCTTTCAATAAAGCTCTGCCATTCTAAACTTGCATTTCAAGTGGAAAAAATGCTTTTAATGTTTCAGATTTAGAAGCTTTTACAGAGCTTAATAAAAATTCACTTTTGGGGCAAAAACACAGTTGACAGCTGTAGTGGTACTGATGGTTTTGATTTAAAAACCTTTTCCTTTTGTTTGCTGCATCTTGAAGCTGCTGAGATTTTGGTCTTGCTTCCTCTAAGTTTCTCTTACCATCTCACAGGCATCAAAGAGAGAGGGGTCAGTGCCTTCAACAAGACCAATGGAGAGAATTTGATTTTCTTCCCTCTCCCATGACTGAGCTCTCTGTATTGATGTGGGAAGGAGCTGGACAAGTACCAGAGATGCTCCAGGAGAGAAGATGCTCCATAATGCACACAGATGGGATAGTCAGACACTCCACTGTGCTTTACAAGCTCTCATGAGCCACAGAGGTGGCAGGATGGCCAAATGCATCCTCTTGATCCTTAGCCCTGCTCTGTGACCAACCTATCTGGCAACTGGGCAAAGTACTCCAGTATAAACTCATAGAATCACTCTGGTTGGAAGAAACTCTTCAGATCATCAAATCTAACCATGGGGACAGAGGTGACCTGGTGTCTTTAAGCTGCATATTTCCTTGAGCAGTTGGGTCCTGGAGAGAGTCATGGCAGTGCTGTGGGAATCCTGCTAAATGCTGCTGGGTTTGGACAGGTAACCAGCAGCAAACCAGTAACCAGAGGATGATTGTCTGTTCCAAGAGAATAATTTGGGGGGGGTGGAGGGAGAGAGAGGAGGAAGCACACGAATTTATTGGGTAAAACATCTGTCTGGAGAGACTGGGACCTGGCTGATCCTCCTGTCACATTCCTGGATGCTTCTAGGAAGAATGAAGCAAACTGAAAACAAGGAAGTCAAAACCTTAATCTCTTGCCTAACTAGTAGCTGTATCTCTTTACCAGCTTAACACTTCTGGGCCATATATCCATGTAGGAACTTCAGTTGTATTTCTTTTTATGTGTATTGACTTAGTGGAGTGCAAACATGTTAAAAAGTTCACTTTCTCCTTTATATGAGTCTATAAAAAAGCTCTTAAAGTGGAGTCCTAGGGTTTCAATGAGACAAATGAGTGATCAGCTGAGAGCTAACAGTCCTTTCCCAATGGCTTAGGTGTTTTAGTGTGAGAAACTTTAAGATGCTAAACAGCCTGGAGAGTTTTCATGCCTCCAGCACTAGGTAATGACACCCAACATTGTGATCCCTCCAAGTTGTAATGGAATGGGCCAGTAGGATGCAGTAACAGGTATCCCTCATGATATTTGGTTCCAGTTACAACTCTGTTTGCAAGAAGTCTCCAAGCAGCAGAGATTTCTTCTGCATTTATGGGAATTTGAGTAAAACTAAACATCTCCACACCAGCTTGGAAACTTTTCCAACAGCTTTTTTGGACACAGTAATGTACAGAAATAATTGTAAACACATGCCCAAGTAGATCAGTGTTCTCAGGGCCTGCTTTTAGAAGAAGTACCACATTAACATATTTTCTGAGTTTTGCAAATGCACTGCAAAATTGCAGCTCAATAAACTTCACTTTAAGTGTTCTTCTAAACTGATGACACCAGTAGAATAGCAAGATGTTTTCCAGTTGGGATTTAGGAAGCTGTAAGACATGACAGAAGTGTTCATAATAGGACATTTCAGCACAAATTTTAACTTGCAGAGAGTTGATCCAAAACTCTTCTTTCCAGTAGAGGAATGGAGCTGTTTCCAGCCCTGACTGTGGAAGGGATCGATCCCACTGCCAGAGCAGTAACACACACTTGCTGCAACAGCACAGCAGCTGCTCACAGTTTGCCAGAAGGAGCCAGTTACTGCTCAGAGCTGTTAGAGTTTTATTCCTGTACTCTTGGAAACTTGGAGTTTTGTCCTGTCACCTCCATGTGTAGCTGCATAAGGGCTGTGTTTGTATTCAGTGTCAGTCACTGAGATGACAAATGCGATCAGTCCCCGAGAAAGACTAAAGCAGGGTATTTTATCTGAGTGTTTCTTTCTGGAAGTGATACTGTTGTTTGGGGAGATAAAAAGCAAAACTGAGGTGTTTGAAAACAGTCTCCCAGGACAGCTCTTGCTACAGGTTCCCCTGAGTAGCAGGAGGATGCACTTGAGCAGTGCTGAAATGGTTCATGAATAGCATGGGTCTAGGGAAACTGTATTCAGTCCTGGCACAACCACTTCAGGAATCATGCCAGGAACCAGTAGCTGAAAAACCTCCCTAAAAACAACAGGACAACACTGTTAAATCCCCAGTGTCTTAAATGGTTCCTAGTTTGTCAAGGTGATGTGCTTCTGGGCTTTAGGGAAGTGCAAGCTGAGAGATGCCTCTGTTATTTATGGGAGTGTGCAATCAATGCAGTTTGGGAGCATTTATCTTGTCATTACAAGAACAAAATGTTATCTGCATAATTACCAAGTTCTATTCTGATAGGGATTCTTCTTTAAGCCTGTTACATGCTCCAGCAAAGCAGAAAATCCCTTCCTGAGCACCATTCATAATGCAGCATTATGGATACACTGTTTTCTTTCCTTGCTTTCTATACATCTATTTGTTTGGAAAACTCTGGGTTTGGTGCTTTCTAGGGTTTCTCTCCTGGGTGCTAGAGGAATCTTTGCCCTGGATCTGGCTATGGGAAGGAGTCTCTACAATAATTTCTGCCTTGCTGGGACCAGTCCTCTGCCTCCCACCACAGCCTGCAGCAGGGCCTGGGACAGGGATTTAAGTGGGTGAGGGAGTGAGGGATGGTAGTCAGCTCTAGGGAAAGCAGGAGAGGTTTAGAATGGTCAAAGATTTCTTTCTGTAGGGATTAAACTGAACTTTCTTGTGGGGAAATTGATCATAGGATGACAGAGAACTAAAATATCTCTAATTTCCCTCCAGAAATCCTACTAGTGGAGCCCAGTGAGGTGAGCATGTCCTCAGGTGTGTCCCAAGCATGGGCTCTCACCCAGGCAGTGGTGGTGGGGATTTCCTGGGAACCCTCCTTGGGGGCTCAGAGAGGGCTTTTGAGTCTGTGCTGATGTATTGGGGTCCTTTCAGCTGCTGGTGAGTGACTGCTCTGTAGGTTCCTCCAGCAATATCTGATGGCCTCAGCCACCAGAGCTTGTGCAGCTCTGCAGACCCAGAGCTGGTGAGTATAGGTGCAGCATCATTGCCTACAGACCTGTGATGAGTTTGGGGAATATGAAACAAAGCTCTCTGAAATTAGCACTCATGGATGAATAAAACTAAGGAGAAGGGAGGAGGAGTGTGAACCTCACAAAAGGAAGTGAGTGAGAAGGAAGACAGGAGGGAAGGGCTGATGGGTTAACTTGTGGCAGCCAAGCCTTTCTGGAGGCAACCTTACTCCCTGGTCAGAATCTGCCTGGCTGCTCCTTCCACTGCTGCTGCTTGTGAATGTGCATTTGCAGAGCAAACAGCCAATGGTAACAGTTAAAACAACCAGCCTCAGTCAGGCTTTGCTTGTTGAGCCACTGGGTATTTGTATCTGGAAAGGCTATGGAAATAGTCTTCCTTTTAGTGCTGTGTCTAGCTGAGAAGGTCAGGCAGCTGAGAGGGGAGCAGTCCCAGGAGTGTGCTACCCTCCAGGGCTCCCACCCTGCAGAGTCCTGGAGCTAGAGGATGGCTGAGCAGGTTAACAGGTACCTACTCTGCTTCAGGCAACTTGCTGCTAGGATCCATGGATGCATCTCCTCATGCTGGAAGAAGTGAGCTTGTCTCTCCAGTTCTAAGGCACTTCAGTAAATTAAGCAGTGGAAAAAACCCACAGAATCAAACCTTTTCCTGGGCTGGGCACCTGCATAACTGCTTAAGTGCAACTTCAGCATTGTGGCTTTCTCATGGCCACATGCACACTTGGATTTAAAGGCCAGTGGCTAGACTGAGCAAACAGTGTGAATGGGAGGAGGGAAAACATCTATTTTCTTGTGCCACTACAAAGGAAGACTAATTACACCAGGAACAGCTGCAGTGCACTTGAAACTGTAGAAGACCAGCTGATTCCTACTGTGTTACCCCCAGCCAGCTGGGAATACCTGAGACCTGCCAGGTATAAAGCAGGCTCTGCTTTGTCCAGGTGATTAGAGCTCCACTTGGAGAGAAGAGAGCAAGGAATAGGATTTGATTCACTGCTTAGAGTTACCAGGAAAGAAAATATACCTGGAAGAAATATTTCAGTCTAAAGTAATATTTACTTGGATGCTTAAAAGTTTGTAAAATGCCCTGAAGGTCACAAGCTCTCCACCCTGCTGTGTGTTTCAAGAAGGTGCTTGTAAGTCCTACTGGAACACATATGTGATGAGAAGTTGCCATGGCAAACAGGTTTTGGCACTGTTTAAGACAGAGTTTTATTGCACAGCAGAATAAATAAGCATGTTAAAGCCACATACAGTAACTTGTTGGCACATACATTAATGCTCCCAAGGGCTGCAATAACTTAAGCACCCTCCCTTTAAACATTTTTCAGTGTTTTGTTTTATTGACTACATGCATTTAGTATTAGGGCTAGGAATGTCCCATTTCCACCCCCTTTTGAAGTGAGTAATTGAGGCAAAGGGGGGGGGAAAAAAAGGACTGTGGAATAAATCATAAAGGGGCATTGTACACAGACAAGAGGGGCAAATTTCCATTCCCTAAAATCCATGAGGATAAACCAGCATCAGAGCTGGCTGTGTGCTAAATCCTGACTTGCTCCCTCTAGGCACAGGAGTAGATTGGTGTGTGCAGGTTTCTGAGGGAGCCTGAATAATCAGAACTAGTTTCACACCAGTTTCTGTCTTGCTCTTCGGTGCCAAGCCAATCTTCTACCCTGTCACGGCAGCAAAGCTGGTGACTGCAGCTTGAGTCATTCTATGAACCACCTGTTCTGTTCCCAGTTTGGCTCCCAGTTCATACCAGTGAGTCCTGTCAGGTCTGGAAACACTCCCAGCTTGGAGGAAGTGCTGTAGGGGAGGCAAGAGGTAAATCTGTGCCTGGAAGAGGGCTCAGGTTTGTGGTGCTCTTAGAGGTGAACATAAATTACACTTTATAATGAAAGCTCTGGTTTAAGAAGAGTTATTAGTGTGTTAGGCTGAGCTTTATTAGCTCAGAGGCTTCAGAGCTGTGTGGGAGGTGTGACACTGGCTCCCTCTTCTGTGGGAAGCAGTTAACTTTTCTGGTTTGGAGAGTTTGGAAACTGCCAAGAGCAGGTGAAGCCACAAGATCACTTCCATCCCTCCCAGCTCGGCTAGATAAAAGCACAGTTAGTGCCGGTGTGCCCAGGTAACCCCCAGCTGGGCTCAGCTGCCTTCTCCCCTGGGGACAGAAGGGTGGCCAGGGTGTTTAGCCAGAGCTGGCAGTCATTCTCTTTTTCTTGTTAAACTGGAGAATTGGGGAGTGTGATGGTCTAATTCTCTTCAGTTTAGTGATGAGGAAGGAAAGCCCTGGGGAAGAGCAACAGAAAGTGCATCTCCTGGCAAAGGAAGAGTGCAGGCAGTGCTGCCTCCCATCACACTCAGGAGAATTTGGATTTACATATTCCCTAGGGATTTAGGATGATAGTTGTAACACACCTTAATCTTAGGTCCCTTTCTGCCTCTTTCCCTGGTGCTGTGATGACTCCACAAGGCTTGGGCCAGTCTCTCCTAACCTCTCCTGTAGACTTGGCAGTTGCTGAAGCACGCTCCAGCCTTATGAGAGGGAGGAGGACAAAGAGAGCTGATGGTTTTATGAAGCATGCATGTTTGTAGTATTGCACACTGATAGGTTCATGATGAAATACAATTTGCTGAATAAAAGAATTCACAAGGGAGGGATAGGGAAAAGAAAAACAAAAGGAGGGAGGTGATTTTTATGCCTAGAAAGGTGTCTCCTATGTATAAGCAGAGCTGAGGATTGCAACTAAAGCCTAGTGGAGCCATCAGGGGCTGTTGACAAATATATTAGAACCAATTTAGGGTAAGTGAAAGTTACTTAAAGTTAATCCATCCCTGCACAAATCCTCCTGTTTCACTTCAGAAGAATGTGCCAGGAGGAATCAGAACAACCCTGACCATGTTCAGAGAACCTCCTCAAGGTGGAAACTTGCAAATAGGGCTACTGTAGTATGTAATGAGAAGCTGCAGGGCTTTCAATTATCCCACAGAGTCTGTCTCTTTGCAACTTGACTGACAGCTAATTATGCTGGGGCCAGTTTTAGGGTTTTTTCTTTTTCCTCTTTGGCAGTGGAATTTAATCTCCCAGATGGGAAGCAAATCAATCTGCCCATTGCTGCAGCTGAGGCAGACTCTGGCTCAGCTTTAATTTATTCTCTTAAGCCTGAGAAGGTTAGTCATTTCAAGGTACAAAATAAGATCAGATTTCTCCCCTTAAAACCAGGCTGGTGAAAAAAGGGGTGGAAGGGTTGGGATTTCCTAGGCTCTGCTGTCAAATGCTGTCCCTCCTTCCTTTAGAGTAGGAAGCAGCAGCATCTCCCCTTGATTCCTGTTGGGGGACGCTGACAAGGAAGAGGCATTTATCAGCAGGTTGCTAGTGATAATGGTTAAGCATGAGTTGTGGAGGCATTAAGTGGGATTCTATGGAGGAATGAACAAAAGCTCTGAAAAACTCAGCACAAAAAGGAAGCAGTGGCAATTTTCAAGCACTTCAGCCAGAGTGCAAGAGCCTAGTTCCCACTGGGTTTTGGGCCAGGGATATAAATGCAATCCTTCTACTTACCTGCACTCTTCAGGCCTATCAATTATGCTGTTCACTCTGAGTTGCTGTTACAGCTTGAGGCATTACTGTCCTCTGTAAAACCATCCTAGAGCAGAGTATGTGACCAGTTACCCCAGGTTCCAGACCTGATCTTCAAGTACCTGCACACCTGCAGCTCCTCTCAAGGCTGCTTTTGCAGATTAGAAACCCCAATTTGAGCTAGGATCAAGGAGAAGGGAGCTCAGAAAAAACTTGGGAGCCTTATTTTTCTGCAGACTCTTCTTTTTCTGTGACTTTTGCCTCTTTCAGCCTGCATCTGTTTTGGCTGGGTGGTGGTGGTGTCCCTTTTGGGGTAATTTCTCTGAGTTCTTAATCTCTCAGGTTATGGGATAGATGTGCTCTGGGGTTTTTTGAGAAGTAGAAAGGTTCTTGATTCCCCTTTTTACTGACAAAAAGCATTTCTAAAAGCGCTTTGCTCACCCCTAATGACTTCAATTCCAGTCTTTCCCACCCTGGTACAAAACCACAGCACTTTTCCTGCCTCTTTAGCACATTTGAGGGCTGAATGATTACAAGCTTCCTTATCTGGCTATTAATGCCTCCCTGTTCACATTTTCATATTCTTACAACTGTCTGCTGCTCCTAATGAGCCCTGGAATGACTCTTCCTTAGGATGAAATGTTGTATGTGGCAGCATTTGATCAGGACCAATCTCTGCAGAACAAATGTCCTGCCACACTCCCAGCAGTGCATTCATTCCTGGGCTGCACAGCATAGTTCTGCAAGGAAGGAGCCTAGGCAATGCCCTCTCAGTGCATAGCAGAGGAGAGAGAGCAATCAGTAGGTGATCAGAGTGCTAATTAATCTAGTCTGTGGGAAGAATGATCACTACCTGGGGGAAAAACAGGGGAGGAGCAACTGAATGTGGGCTTGGGAGGTAACATCCTGGGTGTCTTGTAGCTGACTTTTGAGGTTAGAAAGCCACTTAGGGATGCTAGCTGCAGGCACTGCTTTGAAAACCTGTAATAAACACAAATCCAACTTAATCTGGAAATAACCACCTCAGTGGAGCATCACAAGGGAACCCCCCACTCTCACCACATGTCAGACCTCTCTTTGTAAAGTGCTGGAAACGATTGGCATGTCCTAACAGCCAGAAAACAAGGCCTCTTCTGCTGTGACCTTGCCAGCAGGGCTGTCTTCAGCTAGGGGATGAGTTTCAGAGCACAGTGAGGTGTAAGGATGGACATACTGCTGTCAGGGCAGGCAGGGAGGCTCATGGGCTCTCTAGATGGAAGTAGTGGCTTGAACTTGGTATCCACTGGCAATAGACACTGTGCATAAGGAAATGGAGAGCTAGGCTGGTGGGGGAGGGATCATATCTGTTATGTGACCAGCTGCATTAGTGGTCAGTGTTGAGATGGTTTAAGAATTGTTCATCCTGGAAGCAGCTGAAGGTTTTCTACTTCCCAATTAATGTAAGATTCAATCTGGAGAGCAGATTGCAGAGGAATGGAAGCTGAGACTGACTGTCTAAGCTGTCCAACCTGTCCTCCAGTGCATTAGCCATCCACAGACACATCTGTATTACTATTAAAAGTAATTGGCACTTCCCAAATGGTTTTAGAAAAGTTAAGGTTACACAAACATTGTTCTTTGCTCTCATCTTCTTTTATTATTTTGTTTTAGGATTAAAAAAGCTGATTTCAGGAAACAAGGATTCCAAAAGACAGATGAGCTACAGCATGGTATGAACTCTTCTTCTTCAGGGTAGGAGGGGGAAAAATGACCCCAAAGTTGCTTGTTTTTTTTGCTGATGTCCTCTCCAGGCCACAGTAACACCTTAGTGAGCAGCCAATTGCAGCTAGAACCCAGGCTGGCAACCTGAGCATGGGTGGGATAGGATAACTGCAGTAGTTCAACATGGGACACAGGCTGGTAGTTACAGCAGGGGCAGCTTTGGGAGCATGCTGGCTGCTGTAACATCAGAAGTGCACCTTGAGGACAGTATTACAATGAATTTTCTGCTGGGGGCTCAGGGGGAAAGTCAGTAAACTGGAAGCAGAAAAGTAGTGGGGAGCAGGATTTGAAAGAGTGAATTAAAAATGCTCTTGGCCTCAAAATGCTCTTTACCTTTGGAAGCCTTGAAACATTTACAGACAGAATTGTCTATTTTAGCTGTTGTTTTCAGACAAGATCCTTGGGCTTACCAACAAGAGAACAAGCTGTAAAGACACTGTCACTGAGATTTCTCCACGTGTGGCCTTCCCAGAGAATGATTCATTTCTTTTAACATATTTAGCTCTACCCAGCAAAATGCTGGGGGGATTCCCCCAGCAGTGTTGTCCAGGCCCCAGTGCACACACCAGCAGGGATTTCTTCTCCTGTTTTTCTTGTTCTGTGTGTAACCTGATATGTTACTCTTAAGGTTCTTGTGTATATGTCATCATCTACTCGGGCTTGTCCCATGTGGCCACGTTCAAGGTTGTTCTGGGATCTCTGGCTGTCTTGGCAGAGCCTGCTGCACTTCAGGAGCTCAGAGCAGCATTCTTCAGGCTGGGAGAGAGGTGAGTGAACACTGATGGAGAGGTAGGGTTGTGTTCTTCTTCCTCCAGGCACTCACCTTAAACCAGCTGTGCTGTGGTTCAAGATCATCTGCAGAAAAGGCTTGGTCAAAGCAACAGAATCCTGATGTTCTCTGAACACACTGAGGAGTTACAGGGTTTTGAATGGGCATGAGGAGGAGACCCAGGTATTTGTACAGAGGGAGAATACAATGATGTTCCCACAAGAATAGCTTCAAGAAGCAAATAATTTCACACAGGAGCAAGACCTGGTCCATAGTTAGAATAAAAGACTTTGTGAAAGCTCTTGGGCTGTGGCCCTGCCTCTACCATGGGAAGCATTTCCTTTGTTTGTGGCAAAGCAGAAAGTCTTATGACTGGTTTTGGTCACACTTGACATGGTGCTGAGAGCTCAGCATCTCATCAGGTGGGAGCTGTTGGTGGCCACTTTGATTTTGTGAAAGGATCTGAATTGGAAGAAAGCCAATGGCACATCTCCAGCAATCCCAAGGAAATCAAGGAATCTACTCATGGAGCCAGTGGCTAAACAAGCAGATGAGATGGGAGGCCAGAAGATGTGAGGCCATGTGTGATTTGAATCAGAGTAGTTTTGCTTTGGGATTTCCTTAGTTGAAAGACAAAAGTCGACCCTCCCTATGTGGTGTAATAGTCCAAAAGACAGATTCATTAACTGCCCTGGCAGGGCTGCACTTTTAACTATGTGGAAAATACTCGTGGAAAATCACTTTTTTTTGTTACTGATGTTAAAATGTTGATACCTGAAGAAAACCCAAGGCTGAATATACTCCAGTGCAAAGAGCCCAAGGAGCTGTAATGTGTTGACTCACTTTGATGTGCACATTCCTTCTGTGTTACAGATCTTCTCTGCTGACAAGATGAGAGCTCCCTGAGCACCCAGTGCTTCCTCAGCTACCTTGCGCCCACACAGCCTTCAGGCTGCTTTCCAATTCTTTCAGTGACACCTAGTGGCGCTAGCGGGAACTGCAGCTTTAGTTTTCCTCTTCTAACCCATTTCACACCGAGATGCTGAAGTCCTGCAGTTTGTTTCATGTACTGCTGCCTTTGAAGGATGATACCTGATGCATTTTAGCCACTTAAAATGATATATCCTTCTACTTAGTGTTATTCTAATCAAGTAGCCAATTTTAAACTGACTTCTGTTGTTGTTCCTCTACAGAAGTCCACCCAAAAGCTGCAAATGTCTGGACTGCTACATACACCCCAAACTCCTGCAAGGAGTTTATGCTACTTATTTTTAATATTTGGCACTCAGGATACATGTATTGAGAAATCAGTCAGATGTGGTCCACACCCTGCTCTGGATGGATCCAGAGTGGAGGTGAAGCCCTTTCATCAGCAAATGAAGCTTTCAACAGAGATGGAAAACGTCTGCCTGCTTCTAGAGAGGAGGCTCAAGACTTCAAAGGAAGAGCTGCTGCTGCAGAGTGAGCATTTGTATGCAATGGCTTTTGAAAGTGTAAACTACTCTCTGAGTACAAACCCCAGTGGCTTCTGTAAAGGTTTATGTCAGTGTGGATTTCAGCTGTGCAAAGGGTATGGCAGCCACTGCAAACTGGGCTCACACAGATCTGGGGAAAAAACACAAACCAGCATCAAACAGGCCAACAAGAAATGACTGGAACTAGTTCAAAAAAAAAACCCCCTAGGCCTTGCTTGATCTAAAAAGGCTTCAACTTCCTAAACTGAACAGCCAATTAAAGCAGAGTCTGAGCCAGCAACTGGAAAATCTGAACACTCACTGGGAAAGATCTGAGAGTGAGTGGCACTGGGACACACAGGTATCCAGCCAGCATGGGTACAAGCACCAGCATCTTCAAAGGTATTTCCAGGCCCCTGGTGTTTTATCATCCCCCTCTCACAGGTTGTAGAAAATAAAGGCTTAAGGGAAAGAAGAATTCCAGGACACCAACAGTTCAAACATTTTACTAAATCAATTCACACCATTTCAAAATTGTAAATAGAATTAAGGACAACAGGGTATCTGTATTCTGTTGGGGTTTTTTTCCTTCCAGATTTCTCATTAAGACAAGAAACAAACACAAATTTAGGTTTATAGCATCTGTTTTTCTTAAAAAAAAAATAGAATGGAAACACCACTGGATGTATTATTGATAAAGCACCACAACACAGTTACAAAATAGGGTCAGCCTGCTTCAGTCACGAGTAAAAGACTACATCCTCCTACCAGCTTTCTGCTTCAATTCATACATCATTAAAATAAAACTATAAAATCTCCTAATTACACTAAGTTCAGACAATGCCTGGTATACAGTGCATTAACAGCAGTAATGCCAACTATCAGTGCCAACAGAAAAAAACCTTTTAGGAAGTAAAAATCAACCAACCAACCAAAACCCCCTCCAAACAACCAACCAAAAAACCCCCAACCAAAAACCCCACCTTTATTCCCCTAGATGAGCCCAATTAAAAAGAAGGGATGCTCTGCTTCATGAAGAGTTAAGGATTTGAGGAGGGTGAGGGGTAGAAGAAGGGGTTGGTACTGGAGCTTTCTAGGCTTAGTTGGCATCTAGTTTGGCCATTTCCTGCACGTAGATCCCTATACTCTCACTGTCGAAGAGCACGAAGTACACAGTCTTGATTGAAGAGGACATTGTTGACACAAAGTAGCTGGAGATGGCTTTCAGGATCAGCTGGGCAGCTGTTTGCTTTGGGAAGCCATTTCTAGGAGAGACCAAAGGAAAAATGAAAGGAAATTGAGACTTGCTGAACAAGCTTTTGCTGCTGGAACCTCCTAGGGAATGCTCTGCCTCTTCTCCATCACAGCATGGTCAATAAAGCTACACAGGCAGAGTTTACAGCCTGCATCAGAAGCTCCAAACTTGTTTGCTTAGGCAAGAGTTAGAAGTGTTCCAACAGAAGGAAAACACTCCCAAAATATGACTGGAGTCCACACACATTGATAGGTTGAACCTTACAATATCTGGTGGGTCAGTTCCTCTCATTTAACAGACAAGTATAAACTTGTAATATATATATTATAAAGTGCTCAGAGAAGCAGCACAAACATTAAGAGTCCCAGAGTCAAACCCATCCTGAAAAGGAAACCAACCACTAAAGAAAAGGGATAGAGAACTTGAGGTAGAAAATGAGGCATGGAAAGGCACAAAGTACAGAAAAAGTTTTACCACGACTAATGGTTAATAACACAGCCCAAAAAACAAAGAAGTTACTTGTACAGCCCTGCTGCAGACTGAAAAGAAAGAAGGAGTTCTAGTGGTTTGGTAATGAGAAACACAACTGGCAGCACTTACACCAGTTTAGATGTGGTGGAAAAAGTGAAATGGGCTGAGTGAAGGTGACCCAGTCTGCTCCCCTGGGGCCCAATGAGCCCATCTGGATGGGGCCAGTTTAACTTCACTGGGCTTGGGAAGCCAAATAGCTGTGTCAGGACACAGGGCAGACTTAAGGGACTTGATGGCTTTTCTAAGCCAACCTCAGCAACACTTGCAATGTTCCTTGCATCCCTTTTAATTACAGACTGATTCAGTGTAAGCACAGGCCTAAGGAAAATATTTTGAAAGACATTATCAACTGGAGAGATATGAAAACCAGAGGCCTTTCTACTCCTTTAGCAATGCCTAGAGAAGAGAAACATAGACTGGCCCAGGTTGGAAGGGACTTTACAGATCATCTAGTTCCAACCCCCCTGCCATGGGCAAGGACTTCTTCCACTAGATCAGGTTGCCCAGGGCCACATCCAGCCTGGTCTTGAACACTGCCAGGCAGGGATGGGGCAGCCACAACCTCTCTGAGCAACCTGTTCCAGTGCCTCAGCACCCTCTGGGTAAAGAACCTCCTTCTAATCTCCTCTCCTTCAGCTTGTATCCCTTCCCCCTTGTCCTGCTGCAATCTGAGCAGCTGCAAAGTCTCTCCCCTTCTATCTTGTAATTCCCCCTTTAGGTACTGAAAGGCTGCTAGAAGGTCCCCCCAAAGCCTTCTCTTCTGCAGGCTGAACAACCCCAAGTCCCTCAAGCCTATCCTGGTAGGGGAGGTGCTCTAGTCCTCTGATCATCTCTGTGGCCCTCAAAGAGGCCTGTGCTCTTTTCACCTGGGGAAGCCAGGGACAAACAGAACCAGCCTTGCTGCCTTCTCAGCTGACAAAACTGGGCAGGACTGAATTTCAAAGCTCTCTGTCTCACCCAGGAACCCTTCTTAAAAGCTTTTGCACATTCTTCTCTAGCTGAATGTTTCATCTAATCTTAAACCAGGTCAAGCACATGTAGAATGGTCTAAACAAAGCCTGAATTTTGTTTTATAGGTCGTGGCCAACTCCTGAGGTTACACTGGCTAACTACTCCATGTAGACTAAGCTTTGCTGCTGCATTACTCAGGAAGCAGAGGTACCCACTCAGGCTGTGGTTTAGCCCCAGCCAAAGCCCTCCCCTAGCAGCAGTGATGTGCACTGCAGTGAGCAGTGAAGCTGAAGTGATATGATCACTGCTACAAGTTGGACCCAAACAGCCTGAAAGAGCCAATGGCACATCAGCTGGCTCCTTGACATGCACTTAACACATCTAAGATGGCCAATACTGCCCCTTTTAAAGTGTGCACTATGAAGACTGCTAATCATGGCCAGATGACATCATGGCTGAGCTTCTCAGCAATTCAAAATTGGGTAAATTCACCACTGGCACTACAACAGGTGCGACATCACTCAGCATCTGCTCACTGAAGCACCAACCTCTGACAATAAAATGTTGTTGCACACTGCCTCTTATTCCATGCTGCAAGGCACAAAATGAGAAAGGGAACTGCCTGTGTCATGGCCTCTTTACTGCATGCATTACCTTACTGTGAAACACACTCTGAGAGCAGTTCTGTGGCAGTGCTGCCTCTAATGTGATATTATACATGCTGCCCAAAGAAAATGTTTGTGGTATTTCAGAAATGATGCCATGACATAGCTCATGCTGTTTCCTTTCTTCCCTGAAAAATGCCCAATTCTTTTCTTTTACTGAAGAAGAAAAGAAAAAGCTTTATGAAGTACTCTCTAAAGCTAAAGGAGCTGGCCAGGGAGAATCATCTGTGTGACAAGTTAATCAACTGAGAGCACAGTTTTGACACAGAAGCTGCTTCCTACTGTTGCTTACATAGAGAATAAGACAAGACTCAGCATGCTTCCACATCAGATCACTTGCTAGTTACTTGGGAATGCTTCATCCTGACATATATTGAGCAGCTCATTGAGGAATTTTGCTCCTGAGCAGGAACTGTCACACAGACAAGCATCAAAAATCAGGGTATACACCAATTCTGAATTGCTCACAGGGGACTCTGAAATCATATGACTTCCACCTCTGTGCTGTTCCAGCAGGGTGGTCATCACATGGCAAATGAAAGATGAGCAGCCTGCTCAAAGGGAGGCAGGCACACAGGGAAGCTGATTACAGTCAATTGTTTAGAACCTCTCTCCCAAAAGAAAGGAAAGAGTAGAAAATCAGAAAAAAGGTGCTGACCCAGTGGCCATCTGTGGGCTGCAGGAAACAGCAGCCTCCTGCATCCTCTACTAGTCTGAGCTAACCTCTTCTGAAAAGGTAGTTTGAGGCTTTAGCCTCTCGTGTCCATTCAGATCAACAGTCAGAGCCTCAGAATGAAATCCCAGCTCAGAAGACAACTTTTATGTTTAATCTCTAACTCTCCTCTCCCTGTTCTCCTGCTGGCCCTACCAGACTGAACTCCAGGCTACCTCTGTAAAGCACCCAACTTGTGCTCTCCACAAGTTGGCTGTAGCTGAGCGTCTGGCCCGCTGAACGCTACAAGTATGCTATTTTATTTCCCCCTGTGATTTATTTGAACTGCCCTCATGTAATCCCATTCCTCAACTATAAAAGAGAATGAAACTGTTTATGTGGGTTTATTGGGTGATGTCTGCTTGACAGATGTCTGTACTAGAACAGCTGCACACACGTGGTGTCTTTGGCATTTGCTTCGTTTCTTTTCTAACGCTTCTGAGTTCATTAAAACAAGTATTGTCAGGATATAGTCTGCTCTCTTCAAAATGAATTGATGCTTGAATTTCTCCAATTAAGAGCAAAAAGGGAAAATACACAACCACATCTCTTTCTCAAGGCCTGTTGATCCCTCTCCATCTTTCAAAAGCACCACTTCAGCTGGCTCGGGTGAGAGGGACACGCACGCGCCAAGCTGAGACCTCAGCCGCAGACCGTGCCTGTCAGGAACCAGATTTCACAACAGAATGTGATTCTCATCATCAGCCAAGGTTTCATCATCTTCCAACACCAGTCAACTACTTCTCCACAAGGGTTGGGAATGGTTCTTTGCTGGGAGCTCTCCAGGAAAGAAAGGACTCTGTGGCAGCTACTTTACATAGTTTTGCTTTTACACAACCAATTCCATAGCCACTCCACAGTCTGTGGAGGAAAACAGCTTCTCCCAAAGATCAATTCAGAGCTTCTCTTTGGACTGACTAGCCTGTGAACCTGACAGATGATTCAATGGGTTAGTATGAACTCTCTGCTATATTCCTCTACTGTTACCTCCTTAAAATGACACCATGTAAATTAACCTTATTTAGAGCTTTGTCTGATGTAAGCAGCTTGAATTTATTATTATCCTAGCGAAACTTCTATTTCTTTGTTGTCATTCACCCAGAATCTCAAACACCACTTGCTGCCCTAACCCACACAAAACACAGGAATTAACCTAGTGTTGCAACATGGTACAAGGGGAAGGATACTGCTGGGGTAATCAGCCAACCTCCTTCATGGCAAATTCAGAAGGGGCAGATGTTCAGGGTTAAACACACAACTGAGTCATCAGCCTAGATATGGCTCTTTGTCTTCACACTGAGCCATCACTATGGGCCAAGTGTTCATGAAGTGACTCTGCAAAACCTGAGAATCAAGGCACTTCAGGTTTGCTGCTTAATCAAATGCTAAGGCATATCTTCTGGCCATCCTAAGATAGGTATTCTAGTAAGTTTCATTGTAGGCTAAAACTAAGTAAAATCAATCCCTTTCCTTCATGTTCTCCTCCACATTCCCTATTTCTATGAACAAATTGATGGTCTGAAATAAGTACTTCAATATCCTCTTTAGAAGTTTGGTTTATGCTCTTTTAACCTATCCACATGCTTTAAGATTCTGCAGGGATCACCTGGAGCCCTGCCAAAGCTGAACTAGTGTTCAGGAGAACACTGCAGGCTCCAGGCACAGCTTGAACAAGCCTAGAGAAACATTTCACTTTGGGACCTGATTTAAATGAAGAAGAAGAAGAAAGAGAGCATTGTAGCAATGGGTTCTGAACATGAGAAGACACTTGGAACATGTGAGATGGCACTTAGAAAATGTGACCTATTTGGCATGGGGTTTGTGTCTGAACCTTACCTGCCGCTGCCAATTGAAGGGAATGCAATGGATTTCAGCTTCTTTTCATCAGCCAGAGCCAAGCAGTTCTTCACTGTCTTTTCCAGCAGCTCCTCACATTTGTCTGAGCCCCAGCCTGGGCTGTTACAGTGGATCACAAATTTTGCAGGCAGTCCATGGCCAGCACTGACAACAGCTAGGAAGAAATGCAAGTGAAACGTCATTGTCTCCTTGGGATTAAAAGGGTGCATGTGTGATTGAAAGAGCAACTGACTGGCAGCCATTCCTTTAGCCCCTGTGAATGTTTCAGATTACAAATCACACAGCCTTAAAATATAACCCCATGATTACAGAGACTTTGTATTTTCCATTTCCCCCTGCACTTTGCTGGGGTAATTTATAAATCATAGCTGTAATGGAGCTCATTTTAGAGAGAGCAAGAATTCATAGCTGACAGCAAAAGAAACACATTTGTATTGGGGTTGTGCTAACTAGTGTAAGGTGTGAGGGAAAAGGCAGTGATCTGTCAGAACACAAAGCCATTCAAGGGAGGGATGATCTTGTTTTGGTTCAGTTTGTTACAGAGCTACAGTAAATAGCAAGATGCTGGGCAATCGGAGTTATGACTTGTGTGGCCTTCAGCTATACACATAGTTTGTTTAGGTAGCTTCTGATCATACTGCAGCCCAAAATGGATCAGTTCAGAGCTGTTAGTGCTCTGCAAAGTGATAAGGAAGGCTGGAAAAGAGGTGAATTGAAAAGTTTTGCTTTATTTCCAGTTTTGTTCTCAAGCAACTGTAAAGAAGACATTTGGTGTGATTTCAAGACTTTGAGCCTGGTCTTATCCAAGATCACTGCCTTTTCTGAACTCACAGGTCTGGGGTTGCAATTAAAAACTTGTAACTTTGGTTTGTTAAAGAAAAAAAGGGAAGAAAAATACCTTCATGACAAACTGAGGGAAGACAAACACCTGGATAAAATGCCACAAGAGCATACACTGAACCTTCACAGAGTCAGCCTCCTAACACACATGCTTTGGGACATAATCCTATGCAGCCACAAAAGTGTAGGCATCAAAAGGCAGCTTATGTCTTCAAAAACAGTAATAAAAAATATCAATTAAAAAACCCCAAAATTAAAAAAAATCAGGTTTGTAAAGGTGCTTAGAGGCCAGAAATTATCTGCTCCATTCTGGAATGTTTATGAGGCATTTTGTTACTTAAGTATAGTAGAAATAACTCTTGGAGCACAATCATCACATATGGATGCTATCCTGTAGCTGCTGCAGGAAAAAGAAAATAGACTTTGCCATATGGCACTGTGACCAGAGGTTAATCAGAAGAGTACATTACAAAGGACAATGGAAGCACAAGCATTTATGTTCTTATGGGTTTGCAGAGCCTTAACATGTTGAATAGCCTGTTAGGCAATGCTAATTTGTCTTAATGTGCAACTAAAATGTTGACAGATTCAGAATACATCATAAATCCAAGAAAAATCTATTAAAAGCAGCTGACATATCTCTAGTCAGATGTGAACTGTGGGTAATATCTTCATCCAGAAAGAATAAAATGCTGTACTGATATGCATCAGCAACTTTACTACTTCTCAGGGAATGTTTTCTAGGGTAGTTCTTAATTAACTCATTAGGATTCTGTTGAGGACAACTGTTAATTACCAAGAGAAGTTGTCACTTACTTCAAATGCAAATCACAGAATCACCAGAGTTGGAAGGGACCTTAAAGATCATCTAGTTCCAACCCCCCTGCCTGGCAGGGACATCTTCCACTAGATCAGGTTGCCCACAGCCCCATCCAGCCTGGCCTTAAAAGCTTCCAGGGATGGAGCTTCCACAACCTCTCTGGGCAACCTGTTCCAGTGTATCACCACCCTCATGGTGAAGAACTTCCTCCTAATATCCAATCTAATACTCTGAAAGGGAGATGCAAGTTATGCTTTTGCTGGAGAAAAACAAAGAGAACCATGGACATATTCTGTGCTAGTATTCCAGGTGAGGATCCTGGCTGCTGGTAGATTAAAGGGATATCCATCTAACTGAGAAACCTGAAAACTTGATCTCCATCTGACTGAGAAGTTGATGTGTATCAGTTCTTCTCTGGGGTCCAACAAGTCCCTAATAGTCAGTTTCTTCTGGTGTGAGGCAGAGCTCCAACCTGCAACCTATTTGTGAGCAGTTTAGTCTGATCTGATAAGGAATTCTGTACAGAGGCAAGGAACAAAAAAAGCAACTGATTCTACATATTTTTGTAGAGCAAGAATCCCAAGAAAAAACCTTATTAAAAATTTTAAATAGCAAAGGAAATAAAAAAAAAAAAAGCATTAAGCACCAGAAGTAAACAGTTGTAATTTTCCCTGTCAGAGCTGAAGCCTTCCATCTCCCCTTCAGCTTTAGTTAAAATTCGTTTACAAAACTGCGCACACTGTATTTATTTTTATAGCATAAACACAGATGGCAGAGCCAGCCTTCTATATGAACAACATGTATCAGCAAATTCACAGATGGTGTCAAGTTATATATTGCCATTACCAAACTTTATTACTCACATAGTAGATTTTTTTTTCCCCCCTCAGATATTACATAAATTTTGATAACCAGGCATCAAAAAGTCATAAGCTTTTATAGTGATGATTTTGGCACTGATTAAACAAAGTACCCAAGCAGATGCTTAACTTTAAGCACGTGCTTTTAAGTTCAATGAAATTCAGCAGCAGTTCAGCAAAGCAGATGTTTAACAGAGCTGGACTCGACCCTCGTGAACAATAAGCATCTCATTAATTGCTTTGCTGAACTGTGCCCTGGCTAATCAACAATCACCACGCATGCACATACCTGATACCACAACATCCCTCCACCACCTCCCAGATGCTTTGCCGAAGGTTCCTTCAGATGCAAGGTGTGTATTTTGGAGAGCACAAACACCACGTAACCCATAAAGGCTGCCCGCAGGCAGCGCGACCCCAAGCGCGGCACCAGGAGCAGCTGCCGCAGCCGGCGAGGGCTTGGTGCCTGCAGGGTGGTGCCTGCCGGTTCCCGGAGCGCAAGGAGCTCACCTCCAGCTATGTCCAAGGGCCCATTCTTTTTGCGAAGCTCAATGACAGCTTCCACAAACTCCTTGCCGCCTTTCTTTTCCAAAGTGCTCCCTGAACAGAGAATTGGAAGTTTATTCCTCTGGTCCCAGCTTTCCACAGCATACATGTGACTCATTGTTATGTTTTATGCCATCGCTCTAGAGTTTTCTGCCCAAACAGTTGCTTTTTATTTCTTTTGAGTTTTTTGGGGACTGCAAAGTAAGATCTAAACCTTTTGGGACTTTGGAATTAGCTAGTCATTCAAAACAACAACAACAACAACAGAAAGAAAGAAAACAACCAAAAAAGACAACCCTAACAACCCAAAAACCTCACACTGGTATCCCTTGCTAACATACTCAGCCTCCAACTTTAAGGTCAAAACATCTGAGGTGACATCCCTACCTCATGAGCAGCTGTTAGTGTGCAATGCTCCAGAAGAATGTGCTAGCTCAGGAGTGGTTGAAGGTTCCTAACTCCTTCCCCTAAGATTCATTTCCCCTCTCTCTTATAAATTGTTTTAAAGAGCCATTTGCCACAATAAGAATTTGAAACTCACCTGATCTTGGTCCCTGACCCCAACAGGTGGCACCAGGAATGAAACAGTCTCGTGAGTGCAGCGGGCTGCTTTACTTGGTAACTGCCCAGCTTGTTGAGCCACCTTTAACCAAGAGGAAGAGCCTCAGAAATAAGGAGAATCTCTAAGGAACATATTCCTCCAATGAACTTCTCTAACTACAGCTAAGGAGCTGGACAAAGTTATTCTGGGAGGAGAAGAGCTGTGCAGTGTTTCAGGGCAACCAAAAGGTATGCTGTTTACAAAGGCAGTCCATCACTAAATGGTTTAGATCTTATTTTGCAGCTCTAGTTTTAAATATTAATATATATATATTAAAAAAACAGCCCAAGAAAGCATTTTCCTGACTACATAAGCATCCCACATAATTTTTGCACTGTGCATATTAATTATCAAGGTAGATAAGTAAAAAGCAGTGACATCCTAAAGGCTTTATGATTTAATACTGTCAAAACTCATTTCCAAAAATTCAGAACTAGGATCTCTAAAGATCTATAGCCATTTAATTGGTGAAACCCCTTACTTTCACTGATGAAGAAAGACAAAAACGGATTTTCTGATGGAAGTGCACATACTACATGCTCAGGGAAGCAGAGCCCCTCCTCCAAGATTCAGTTTAGTAAGAACTAAGAGGACTGCAAGATGCTTTGTTTTTAACACCATTGCTAAACTGCTTCCAAAATGAAAATTCAAAGTTGAAAACAACAATGCATTTGTTTGTTCATTCTAAAAGTGACTCTGTGACCCTGCCTCTAGTTTGCTATTGGCAATTTATTGCTTTTGGGGTCCAAAAGCTGAGGACAATTAAAAAGTGCATGTCTTGTCTATTACTTTTTTTTTCATACCCCATTCATACAATGGGTGTTTACCAAAAGCTGGACAGCCAGGTCAGACCATGTAGGTCAGGGTGTCATTTGCTCTTTGTGCTCATTTAAGCTTTTTTATAGAGATATTTTTTGGACTAAGTTTATTCAGACAAACTCCTTGCTAAGAATTTTCTGAAACTCCAAGTTACCTACCCCTGTGTAACTGAGTGGAAGGCACCATCTTAGAGATCTCTCAGAGAAGAGAGTGATGGCTTTATTTGGAGCAGCAAGGTGTCTTAGGAGACAAAGTGTGCTAGGAAAGGAGATCCACACCAGAACTGAGGTGCTTGGGAATGTGCTGCCCTTCAACAGCAGTGATCCACCAGACAGCACGAGACACTGTGCCCTTTGCTGAACCAGCTGTGGCTGACACCAGGGTCTTACAAAACCACTCTGACAGAGAAGGATGGGGAGGGAAAGAAACAGTCTTCCATTCTAGTTACATTCTTGTTGCATGTATTTCCATGTCATTCCTATTTAAATGCTATATATTCCAGTTATATTCCCCTGGAGTCCATGAGCTTGCATCAGTCCTAAAACCCATGACATTGGTAATCCTTAATTTCTCTTGTTTCAAGGGGAAACATAATTAAGCCTTGTGCAGAACCTAGGAACAGAAAAGATCTTAAGTAGGTCATTTCTTTGCCATTGCAAAGCTGTTGTACATTTAATGGAATTTAGCCTAGTTTGGTTTAATTCAATCCAGAAGGATCAGCTTTTTCCCTTCTACTGGGAATTAATTTATAATTAAAAGCAATGAACAACCCTGTCAGTTTGTTTCACTGAGCTTTCTTCTGGCAGATCTGGTACAAAGAAGAGCAAAAGGAGTATTTGGTATGAATCAGTGAGGTTTTCTGCATTTACTCCTCAATTACATTCTTCTTCTGATTCATAGTGAGGGTTTATATTGAAATTATACTTCAGAACTATGTTGTAAATTAGCTTCATCTGGGGAAGGACAGAGTGGATTTAACCATTTTCCACTACATTAGCAAGTTTCTTGATGGAAGTCTTGCTTCACAGCTTCAAGGTTAGTAGCTTATTTGCTCACAGGCATAAATATGTGTCACTCCCATGAGAATAAGATCATTATCTCATGCTTTCCAAGCAGGCATTGGTATCAGTGTTGAAAACAGCGTTAGCAGAAATTTAGGCTCTCAAATTCTCAGGATAAGCCCCCAGGACATTTAAATTTGTTAGGGGAAAAAAAACCCAAACCAAACCAAACCAAAAAAATAAAATCAAAAAAAATTTAGATGGGTAAAAGTTAATCATTGGAAGCTAAGCATTTGTGCACTTCTATTCTTTCTTACAGCAGTCAGAGGCAACAGGAACCTAGGCTAAGGAAATGAGCAGTGCAGCTTTGAGACACCATTGTCTGTGTAGGGTAGCAAAGCATTTCTTTGTCAAAGGGTAGGAGACCAGCACCTGAGCTAAATGGGTCTGACAGGCTTTAGAAGCATAGGCCTCAGAAACAGGGTATGGTGACACTTTTTAGTGTCTCTGCATAACATTTAGCCAGCCAAGTCACAGCTGTTCCTGCCCAACAGCTTGTCCAGAGCTACATTCACCTGCATTCTTACTTCAAGTAGCCCCTTTAGCCAAAGCAGGTGGTGTGGGACACGCTGGCTCTGCAGTAGGAGATGTGCCCTTCTCAGCCAGGACTGAAACAGGGAAACCATTCGAACAGAGGCTGGGATCAGGTGGCCGTTTTGGGGTTTTTTTGTCATCATCCTTACCAACAACTTCTGTATACAGCCCAAATTCTGATTTGCCTTCTTAAATTACCAAGGCAGGTCAGTTAAAGTTCTGCTACCCTTTCACAAAATCCTTCAAAATACTGTGCACAGAGAGGGCTATTGCTAAGATGAGAGTAACTCAGGGAACACTTAAGTGAATTAAGATATCCATCATGTTTTCTATTGTTCCTTCTGGCATTGGTGTAGCTTAGATGACCTAAAATACTTATGGAGTGTCACTAGGCATGTGCTTGGGGGCCTGAGGACCCTTGAGCAGGGCTACAAAGGTCACTGCTCCATCAGGTGAAACACATAAAAAACTAACTGATCTTAAAAGAGTTCAGAAAACACAGATGGGCTTAGATCCAGCATGTCAGATGTGAACATCTGAAACTTGGCATGGAGGGGGTGTACTGGAACTGGTTAGAAATCTGAAGATCAAGACTCAAACCACATTCAAGGCAGGCATTAAAGATGTCAGACAAACAATACAGCAATTCATTTTCCTTGGTCACATGCCTGCATTGAAGGTACTGTTGGTGCACTTCAAATTTTGGTGGTGCCTTCTCTCGTTACTTCTGAAAGTCTGATTTGGGGATAAAAATCACAAGTGCCTACTGAGCTCGCAATTATTCCTTTCTTTATCTGATCAGTCAGGACTGCTGGAAGTGAGAAATGAATGCAAATCTGCATAGCTACAACAAGCTTTGTGGCTGCTGATTGCCCATGCACACACATACAAACTCGGCAGCACTGAACTTGCCATTACCTACTTCACCACCGGTGTAGAAGTCAGAGTTTGTCGGGTGAACGACAGCATCACTGTCGATCGTGGCAATGTCAGCCTGTACAACTTGCAACTACAACAGGTAAACAGATGTATATCAACCACGTTGGACAGAGACCCAGCACAAGGCTCTACATTTACACATGTACCAAGGTCCATATTCTCCTACCTTTCCATCTCCAAACCTTGCGCCAAAGGAGTATGCTGAGTTGTGTGTGCAGGTGTGTGTAGAGAAAGGGGTGTAGGGAACAGGAGGAGCAATATTGAGTATGACATGAGCAAATAAATGTTAAAAGGACAAGTCAGAGCAATCACATGAGATCATTTCCAAAGTTTTAAAATCAGCTAATATACCCCATTTCACTTTGCAGAAACCTAGAATAACCAGTTCCCCACAGAGCATGACACTACAATATGGAATCTGTTTCAAAAAAGAAATTGAGGATCATCAAGCCAAACAAAATAACTAGTTTCTCCATTTTGTCAGCATCAATAAGCTGACAGGCTCTAATCTTCATATGTATTCATCACCTGGTTTCTAAATATGACAGTCTCCTTCATATGGAGGAAACCATCTATTTGCAGGTAAGGGTTGCACTGAATTTGCTTTCAAAAAAGTAAAGGATCAATCTTGTATTTTTTCAAGATAAGGCAGATTTTCTAACTGTGTTGGAATGGCTGAGACACTTGTAAAAATATACATATTTCAGAGAAAGGCTGATTTTAAAATCAGCCTTCTTAAATCTCTTTCCTGCTAAATTACTTGGTACATTCCCACAGGAAATGCAGTCGTAGAGACTTCTGGGTTGTATTCCATTAAGGAAGTTCAAAAGAAGACAGCAGCAGTTGTAATCAAATGAGAAGGGGAATGCAGTGCATAATGCTGAAAAAAGCTAGTTTTTCTTTGACTTCTGCTGAGAACAGACTTAATTCTTTTCCAATCTGGAACAAGACAGAAGCTTTAAAAGCAATTCATCATCTATGAGAGCAGCTACAAGTTCAGTGTCAGTATAATATCAGTATTTGTTTCCAGCTAAATATGAAAGTGACAGGGAGTAAGTCTAGCATAATGGAAAGAAATTATCTGACTTAATTAAACATGAAATCAAGGTAGGAAAAATTTGAGGCTAGTTAATTATTTAATCATTCCTCTTTAAAAGTTTGATGCCTACTCTGAGGATCAGGGGGAAAAAAAAAAAAAGAGATTGCAGTTAGAATGAATGGAGAAACTGCTTATTTTGAAAACAACCTGACAATAAAGTATTTTAGTCCTCAAAGTATCCAAATAAGAAACCCCCCAAAATAGCTAACAGTCACATATGAGCATTATGGAAAAGAATTTAAACAGTTTGTTTGAACTGAAATCAACTTGAAGACTTAGCAGTAACCCCAAATATTCAGATTTAGCCTTTGGAATATGGTTTTCAAGACAACAAAACCTGGATGATTTGAATTTCTGCTCTTCCTAAATGCATCAAAAGCCCTAGAGAGTAAATTCTGGGTTCCATAATTTCCATGTGACCGTTAGTTGTGTCAACCCATGCCCCATTTACCTAGGTCATCTTTAAGGTCAATGTCAGCATTGGTAGGATTGATAATGGCCTCCACCTCGAAGCCGGCTAAATTACTGATTTCACTGTGAATAAGGTTCAGCTGAAAAGAAAAGCATGAGGTGGGAAATAACAGGACAGCTGGGAAATCACAGAGAAGCTGCAGAAAAGTGAGCTTTGCAACACAGATGGAGATAGCATCACTGCAAACAAATATGCAAAATAAAAGGCAGGTCATAAAGGAAGGTTATTATCCAAAAGAAAAAAATTCAAACCCAAGACTCAAACAGTGTTCACACTGGGAGGGCATCAGTGTTACCTACTAACAAGCTCTGGTTTGGCTTTATGCTCACCACTCTTTGGGATTATCAGAGGGCATTTGTTTCTCCTCATAGTATAGCTGGAGACCCTAATCATTTCTTAACCATCAATCACAGGGATGTGCTGTGACCACTCAGCACTGAAGCTGGAGAAGATGCTGCTGCTCCTCCTCCTTTTAAGGCAGCCAATTTGAGCATACCTTTGAGAAAGCAGATGTTTGGCTCCAGTGATTCCTCCATGCTGGCAAGGGGATATCTGACTTTTTCCTCCTTTTTTAGTGGTCAACACATTCTGTATGGCAGGCACTTCAGTCTGCATGTGCACAGTTCTGCTGCCTCTGGGCACTGTAGGCAGGCACTATTATGTGCTTACTGCTTCTAGGTTGTGTTTGTTTGCTTTGCTTTCTTTTTGTCACTGATTAAAACAGAGATTTTAACCCCATTTGTTAATGCCCATTCACTCCTCTCATTAACACTCATGGATTTCAATTACACTTCTCCATCTCTGTCTTAATTGTTACAGAATCAGGAGGATTTCTCCTGGGCACACAGTAAACTGAGGAAGGTAGCACAAACAGCTAGAGATTAACCTCACATCTGCACTACCTGTTCTTAAAAGAACAAAAGGAATTCATGAAACATGAGGAAGTGCAGTTTTCATCTTCTAGCAACATATTTTGAGCAAGACATACAAACTACTATATCAAACAGTAAGGCAGTAACTAAATCAAACCAGCAGTGGTGACAAACTAATCCTGCCATGCCAGACTAGTGATGATGGTTCTTTGGATGTGCTTAGAGGTGTAAAGTGATAGCACAATTTGCTTAACTCCTGACTGTTTTGTTTGGGTGGCTCATCACAGTATGTGGCCCACACCACAGAAAAAAACTCTATCATTTGAGGTAATTTGGTGCAGATGCCAAACTTGGCAAAAGTCAAACCCCCAGTATGCTGATGGGTGTGGGAGGAAGCTGATAACCACAGGTTTGTGACATTGCTTGTAGCTAGTGTTGGGAAATCTGAGTTCACATCCATCAAGGTTTACTACTGCCAAAACTTAAAATAATTGAAGTGTAACCAAATTTTCCAGACTCTTTCACATGGGGAAATAAGTTATCTACATCATAAATTATGCTTCTATCTACAACATGCATTCCAAAGGATCCTTTCAGTAGCTATTAGGCAATATAAAAAGCAACTGTGAAAGAGAAAGTTCTCATTCCTTTAAGGAAGTCCTGAGGCCAGCTGCAGTTAAGTCAGTCTTTCCTTCTAGTCCAAAGTCTGCTGGGTTCAACCTATGAAGCATAACATCCACATTGAGGCATGGCAATGGACTTCATCAGTAACTGAATTTTGGCTCTTGGTTTGCAATCCACATTCTGTAAAAACTCAACTCTTCAAATCCTTTCCTTGTGTATGAGTTCATTAATTCATGTGAGTACAATACCAGTGAAGGGCTGAAGGAGGCCAATGTCCTTATATTGAAGTTTTAGTGAAACTATTGTTTTCATGTCATTCATGTGATTGTATGAAGTGACCTTCCTTCTCTTTTCAAAGCCTGAAAATTCATACAGGTTGCATATGTTGCTTGAGGAAACTCTGTTCCCTCAAAATAGGGTGATTTTAGCTAAAATGGGTGTAGTTCAGCCCTGCTTTAAGTACAGGTCTGTTTGAGAATTTGGAATAAAATCTAAGCAAGCTTGCTTTCCAAATAGCTCAGAATCCTTTCATACCTCACACATGCTAAGTTATTCATACTGGAGTTTGAGTCTTGAGTTTGACTACAAGCAACTGCTGTTTAAAAATAAAAATGAAGTCAAATCAAACCAAACCAAAAATGTTAAAGAAACTTCATGAATTCTGAAATCAAAAAATAACAACAAAACACATGCACACACCAAAAGACTGTTTTGGGGAGATTTTGGTATGTTCCTAAGCCTATTTTCTTCATTTTCTAGGTGACTCTCTTTGACCCCTAATTCTGTATTCCACAGGCTGCAGACCTTTTGGATTTCAACCTTTCTATCTGTGCCTGCTCACAGATGGGATTTAAAGTTGTAATATAACAGCAACAATACAATGCTTAAAAAGATGCACATCATGACAGCATGGGTTGGCAGCTAAATATTAGTTTGCTAAATGTTGCATTTCTTGTTCAATGCATTGTTAGCTAGCATGTTGTCAAAAATGATTCTAAAAAATATTTCCCAATGAATTAAATCTTCCAAGGAGTAACTGCTCAATTTAATTACCCAAGAGTAGGAAATATGCATGAGACAAAGTGATGCCCTAAAGGGTCACTTCAAGAAAATAAACATACACTTGTGCAGCAAAGAGTGGCCAGAACTTTAGGCAACATTTAAATTAAATGGTAGATAAAATGCACATGGCACTCAGCACATCCATGAGTATTTTCTGTCTGATTTCAGACAAAATCACCTTTAAAATCTTGGAAGTGTTTCTGGTCTGAGTTTCATACCAAAAACTGAAGGTGCCTGTTGCAGACAACAAGCTGAGGTCTCTCTGACAGCCCAAACTCTTAACACTTGGGCTTGAGGTCTTACAATTCTGCCTCTATTCTGTAATTGCCTCAGGAAAAACAACCTAGTTCCTGTGCAGAATATCACCTTCCCATTGGGATGCCACTTGCAGGATGTGCAGTCATTGATATATTAACTAGACTTCAATACTTAATTGGGGGAGCACTAATACACTTCTACAGATGTAACTGAAGGGTTCTTTGCCATTTCCAGATGAATGTCAGCAGTCACCTAAAGATTTAATGCAATAGCAGCAGGTTTAAACAATATCCAGGTTTGCAACATTCTCATCTGTGCTTCCAGTAATTAAATCTGGAGCTATTAGAAGGAAGAAGAGCTATGCCTGCAAATAAAACTCTGCCCTTTCCCTTCTGCAAGCACTGAGCCAAGACAAAGATTTCCCCCCACTAAATACTTATGATGTGCTACTAACAACAGGATGATTTTCTTCCTTCTCTGTAGCTAGTACATTATTTCCTGATCTAGCAGTTAGTGGTTTGCAGACCAAAGCCACATGCTGCAAAGGTGTTCAAGGATGTCACAGGGGGGTTCAAAAGATCTCAACTGTTTGGGTTTTTTGGTTTCAGGTTTCTGTGTTGGGCTGTTGGTTATTAAGAACACACAGAACATGAAAGTATTCTAAAAATCTGTATAAACTCAATAAACCCCAAAAAACTGTGATTAATATAAGGGTTTTTTTTCTTTTCATCTAGAAAACCTCAAACTATTCTAACATATTTAGCCTTCCTACCACCCATGTGAAGAGTGTAACTGTACTTCCATTTCACAAATGGGGAAGGCAACAGAGAGAGAAGAGGCAATTTAGTGTCTCTGAGCTAGCCCAAATCAGGAGCCATGGCTTCCAGGCCTCCAGCTGAACCACCTGAACATATTGTCCTCCCCACCCAAGAAATGAGAAGACTTCAAAATGGTCTTTAAGGAGTGAGGCTTCACACTTGTTGGCAGAAAGCAACATCCACAAGCCTAAGGAACCAAACTGCAACACTGCTGACCAGAAACTGAAGACAATTCCCAAGTAATTATGTTTATCAATACCATGTGGCACTACTTTAAAACAACTAAATTTTAAAGATCAGTGTTATCTTTTTAAACAGCAATTGCATGTAGAAATGGCTGAGCAGAAGCTTTCAACAGATTCAAAGTCACTTTGAGTGAGTTTTTAGAGATAACTGTTATAGTTCATTTGTAAACTGCCAAAATAAATAGCAATTATTTGAGCCTTCCATGTGTCACTGCAATAATTAACAACCACCACCTTCAATGAGATGGCAGTTGGCTAAAATCCTCCAAACAGCAGCAGACATCCTGTCACACACAGGAGTTTCTTGGCTCATGCAAAACACACCTCAAGTTTAGGAGAGTGGAAGCTTCCAATTGCCACTGATTCCATGAGCAAAAGTTTTATCATGGCCTTTTTTATCACAACAAAAACCAGAAATATTTTGGTACCTTTGGCAAGAATTTCTGGGGAATGGTCTGAAAATATTTCTAGGAATAAGCATCATATTTTGTTGTTATTTTTATGCTACATAAAATCTCTTTGATCACTGCAGTGCAATGGTTTTATGCATTTTAAGCTTTCCATATTTTCAGTCTTAAAAGAATTTAGGTTGGTCTAAATGTGCTATTTTGGGGGTAAAAATCAGAACAAACTAATCAAGACATTTATCAGCTCAAACAAGGTAGAATTTCATTTTTAACTCCCCCCAAAAAATAGGCTACAGAAAATGTGTGCATTTGTTAGCCATAGCCTACTCCTCTTGGCTTTTCCCACTAACCATTCACTGCCTCTGAAGACATTTTCTCCCAGGGAACCAAAAGTGAAATACAACTTGTGCTAGATGCAACTCAACAGCATCTCTACCCCTCAGGAAAGAATCCAATTCATTTGGAATGTTTCCTCACAGGAGGCAAATGGATTTTTAGCTTTTCATTTTAATTCTATGTCCTGTGTTACACATGATGGTTAGCACCTGCTCCCTCTCATCTGCAGGGCTAACTGACACTGAACCAGTATGGGCATGGACATGTCATAGAATCATTTTGTTTTTCAGGGGGCTGCACTCCCAAGTGCACATGAAAGCCAGAAAGTCCATTTCCCAGTACAAGGTACTCACTGGCTTTGCTCACCCCAGCTTAAAGCACTTGTGGAGTTCATGATTCTCTTCCACTGAACCCAAAAGCAAAGCCCCCAGTGATTTTCTGGGTCACTCTTTGCTGGAACACAATGCTAGGTCTTATTAGAGGTTTCCCATGGTAACTAAAAGGAGTTCAGAATCAGGTCCAAAAGCAGTTTATACATTTTGGGTTCTAATTTAATTATCAAAAGTTCAAAACTACCCCCCTAGTAGAGTCAAATAAAGCCCACCAACCAGCAGTCTAGCCCTAGGTGTAAAATTAAAGGTGGGAAATCAGAAGTCTTGCAAAAAAAATAATGTTACTGTCATGCATGTTAAACTTAGCAAACAAACTGTGGAAGGATAAATGGAGAACAACCTCAGCATGAAAGAAAAATGACTCAGAGGAGATACATTCCACAATGGACAATGGCTCATCTTTTATGACTTCCAACACAATGATCTGAGCACTGAATGATAGTAGAAAGATGCAGTTTTACTTCACAAACTTTTGTATCATGAACTAAAGGCAGGTTTCAAGACAAAAGACCAAATTCATTTAATGAATTGTCTCTTTCAATGGATCCTCTCTTTAAGCAGACATCATCTTAAACCACCCATTGTCCCAAAGCATGTTCACAGGGGAAAAAAAAAAAGGATCATTGAGTTCTAGCTTTTCATAAGAGCATCATTCATTATTACACAGCATTAAACAGCAAAGCACACCAAAACAGAAACCCACTCTTATGAACAAATGGCTGAAATAGGTTTTGCTAAAAACCTGCAAATGGTTTACATCAGCAATGAACTGGGCTGCCCATTGGGAAAGACATTTTACTCTTAGAATAATCTCATCTGTGGCAGAAGCTTAGCTGGAATGATTCTACTGTTTCTGAATAAGGCAAGACAGATTATAAGCACACAGGCTTTCCTCCTGTGTCAGTATTTAAATATGGAGCCATATCAAGACTTTTTTAAATGTCTTTAGAAAGTGTTCTCAAAGTTGTTTCAGAGAATTTCTTTCTTCCAAAACTACTTTTGTAAACCTCCTCAAATGCTCAGTGGGGAAATGTCCATCATTGTACCTAGATGTTTTGGGGAAAAGGGGCTGGTGGGAGGGGGTATTCCCTAAGCAGCACTGAAAAATAGGTATTCATGTATAAAAATGCAGGAGCATACCTTCTGGCCAAGGAACAGACTTTTGGTGGACAGGACAGTGAAACCATCTGCAGGAGTTCCCTCTGTTGTGCTGTCAGCACTGGCTGATTTGCTCACTTCTCCCTGCTTCTTCTTCCAAAAACACAGTTCATTACTTAATGCTGAGAGAAAAGCAGTTGAGTAACACTAAGGTATGTGACATGCTGTAAATGCTTACCAGGCAATAAAATGTCAATGGAAACACTGGGGTTTGAATTTTCTCCTTTAGTCTAACTAAAGTGACAGCTTGTAGCTGAAAGAATCAATAGCAAAAATGACCTCAACATCTGCACCTCTACATAAGCCTTTTCCTGCCTACAAGAGTGCAAAAGGCAGATGACAGTTGTCTTAAATTTTACAGGGAAACATATTAACAGCCCAAGAGTTGTGTGGAAAAACATAATGTATAATATCCTATTTTATATGTGTGGGCAGACATTCATTCTAAACTAAAAACTGACTTGTCAGAGGAGCAATTCCTCTCTCTCTCTTTGAAGGGAGGTGCTCCCAGAGTCCACAAACTTATCTTTAGAAACATTGCTTTGAAATCTGCTTGTCCTTAGAGCCAGAGAATACACTCACTCTCTACCTGCCCAGTGCTAGGAAATGGGCTGAACCATCTTCTCTTTCTTGTTTAACACCATCACCTTCCAGTGAAACTGGTTGGGGAGAGGGAGTTCCCTTCAACCACCATTCCTTTTTCAACTGTATTACTGCAGTACAATGATAGTTTTCAGGAATGAACTGAGTTACTGAATAAAAAGGAGAATTAGGAACATTTAGAAAAGAACCTTTCCTGAAGATAGTGAACTGACTGTTGTGGTTACAAATTCAACTGGTGCCAAAAGTCATTTCATATTTTCACTACAATTACTACTTGTTATTTCATACATGTATTTGGTGCCTCAGCAATATCTATGCTGAAGCTAAAAAGCACACCTGGAATCCTGAGCCAGCCACTGTTCTATTGTCCCTCTCCAAAGCCTATAAACCAAATCTGTGGCTGAGCAAGTCAAAGGACTTTGATGCAAGGTTAGATTGCCCCTTCTAGAAGCTGTAACTTTACACAAATGTTTTGAAAATTAGAGTTTCATGGGTCCTATTTCAATTCCCCAGGAGTTTATTGTTAGCCAAATACCAATATAGTAAGCAGACAATACAGTTTATTGTGTGGAAGAAAAACAGAACCCCACAACAGACTTCCTGCTTTTGTAATCAAGTAGGGGGGGGAAAAAAAAACCATAAAAATACAGATTTAGGGGAATTATCAGTGCATGGGTATTAGAAGCACTGCACTTGAAATGGCAGCTACTAGGTGTTCTAAGGGAGAAACTAAAATGCAACAGTTGGAAAAACAAAATAGTGAAACTATCAGAAAAGAGACCAAGTAAACAACAACAGAGGCAAACAGGATGACTACAGAAGCTTTTTTATTTCCTAACCTCCACACTTCATTCTGAATGAATTTAACTAATTACCAGGAATTAAAAAGAAGCTTAAACACAGAAGAGTCTCATCTAACACATACTAATAACAGAGGAGACATCTTTGGGTCTTTAGCTCAGCCACAGAAATTCTGTGTAGGCACAGAAGTTCCTTTGATGCTGCAAGAGCCTCAGCTACCTGATCCAGCAGAATTATATCCTACTTCAGGAGGAGTATTTCACACTCTCTAGATTTCATCAAATCAGCTAAGAGGAACTAGAATAAAACAAAACCCATCCAAAAAAAATCCCCAACAGAAAAGTACAATTAACTGAAAGCAGGATTCTGACATGCTGAGGACATTATTACAACCCCAGTGACTTAGGCCTTTGATATTCTCCAATAACTGACTTCACTTTCAAAAACACCACCCAAATTCCCTGTTTCTTGCAGACATTCAGCAATATTTGAGCAAAGGCTAAGCAAGGTTAAGGTCTCACTTGCTCACTACAGTAAGGCATGACTAGTACAGAACCCCCCCACACACCACTTCTCTTGGTGCCTCCAGCCTGTGCCCACCTTTCAGACAACAGAGTATTTACAGCTTGCCTGTGCCACTTCTGAGGGTTTCCAGCTGCTCTTCCTGCAGCATTTGTTTATGCTGCCACTGAAATCACTACTGTCAACAACACATGCAACAGGAAGTCTATGTGATGCTCCCTACAGCTACCACCAGCAAATTTGTTTGGATTTAAAACAAACAGATTACTCTACCTTGGATTTCCTTGCTCCTTTTTTGCCACCTGTTTTCTTTGAGACAGTTTTTTTCTGTGATGGAGACTTTGCCTTCTTTGCTGGAGGTGGAGTGATGATGGCTTCCAGTTTTCCTTTTGATCCTCTCTTCTTTGCCAACAGCTCTGGGTGAATATTGGGTAACACTCCCCCACTGGCTATGGTGACTCCTTTCAATAGCTAGGAAAGAACAATCCAAGTTGTAGATTGCAAATTCCAGCATTTACTGACCAATAAACACAGAATGGCATTTCCTGCAAACAGTTTTAACTGGTTCTTGTATGTTTTCAACACATTATCCTTAAAGAAGAGAGACACAAAAGATGAGATCATGCACTCAATTTTAACTATAAAGGGAATATGTCATTTCCTTGCACATCTGCTTGTTGCTGTTAGCACCTCTTGGGCTCACACAAGATCTGTGTCTGTGTGGCCATGCAATGAAGACTGTTACCCAGCTGCTAGAAAACAGGACAGCCCCAGCCACAAGGGCTTTGCAGAGCAGCCTGCAGGAGAGACATGGGATGCCAAAGGCTGTGGTATGGGATTGCAACTGGTACCATGCCCTGGAGACTCCAATGTATGTCCCAACTGCTGAACTTTCTGGAAAGTGGGGTTTAAAAACAGATTTCTTTTCTTAAGAGAAAGAAACTTCAAATGGAGGATAATATTTATACAAGTCTCTATACCTGGAAAACTTCTTTCAATAAAAATCTTTATGTAGTTGAAGAAAAGCAGATCAATATTCCAAAGCATGCAGTTCATTCAAGCCTTTAAAAGCAGAGGTGAAATAGATCATGTTCTCTATATAAACTACTTTACCCCAGTTTTTCTACATCTAACTGGGACTAATTCACTATTTAGGAGGATACAGTGACATCAAAGTCCCTCAGCTACTCCCACCTCCTGATTTGTGTTTACTGCTCTCCAAACACAACTCAGTAAGGCTCCAAGTTTACCAAGGGATGATGAATGAAAAGTATTATCAAATTTCAGACAAAGCCAAAGGGAGGTTGGTTTGAGGGTAGTTTTTTTTCCTCTCCTGCCCCATCATGATACATAGGCTTGGAAAAAGCATCTTTTCAGCTGTGTTTTTACAGCACTTCACACAAAGTTCCATTAATCCTAGCCAGTGCCTCAGGCTGACACTACAACACTAATAATAATGCCCACATTTATTTTTGGCTAAATTAAAGGCAACTTGAAATCTGCAAAGGACACAGACTAGCCAGAGTTCCAGAGCTCTTAATTCTGTGGTCACAATGCCAGGCCTCAATGAGAACAGAGAAGGTCCCAGTGAGTTTAAGCTGTGTTAGAGGGAAAACAAAACCAAACAAAATAAAAACATCTACAAGCTTTCCTCCACGTCTCTGTAGAGTTGATGACAATGCCTCACTCTAACACAAGTGGTTGTAATAGTGTGAGTAAATGTCATATTACATCTCCATCCTATTTTTACACATTAAGAGCCCTGAAATACATAATTAAGCTGTGTGCTGGAGTTACATAGGCAGTGTGGTAGTGAGTGAATGAGCTGTTTCCTGGGGGGCTACTCAATAAGGAGAGGTCTTGAGTTACAATTCAGCTATATGGAAAGACAATTTAAAAAGCCCTAAAGGAAATCCTGGCCCTCACACAGCAGAGATTTTTCTTACCTGATTTAATTCTTCATCATTTGCTACAGCCAACAGGATGTGTCTAGGAGTGACTCGACCTTTCTTGTTGTCCCTTGCTGCATTTCCAGCCAACTCAAGAATTTCAGCTGGGAAAAAAAGTAAGTCCCTTTTTAATTACACTGTGATCATGAAGAGAAACCAATGTGTGTGTCAGCATCCAACCCAAAACTGAGCTAAATTCTGTTATTCCTAACTGCTGTAGAATACCCTCAACAGATATCTAACTTGAAAAATACCATTTTCTTTTCATATGGGTGAAGGCACACTTGAATTCCTGTGATCTAAACTGTATTTTTTGTCCTGTTAAAGCACCTCCCCTAGACTCTGGACTCTTGAAAGTTCTTCTAAAGGCTGCTGTGTGTCCAGCTCCTTGGATCTCTCTCCCACCAGGTGAGAGAGCACTAGATGTAAAAATGCTGTAGTTTATTTGTTTTTTCAAGCCTGTCATAAATGTGAGTTCTGGCTTGCATCACTTCTACTTTTTTATTACTGGAAAAGATGCTATTCTCAGGTTCTCATTTTTCACATTATGGAAGCATGTAAAGCACACTTCCAAGTTAGGACACTAAAAATACACATTCTGCTGCTAAGCTGACTTAATGATATTTTTTTTTCCTCTATCTGAAAAGAAGTTTCTGTCCAGAAAAAGTAATTGATGAAACATGTTTGTTTGCTCCTAGTAAATTATCTCTTTAGAAGAAATTTCCAGCCCTGAAAAAATATGTTTAATAGCTGTGCATATCATGGCTTTTATTGGAATCAGGAAAAATTAACTTGCTCCCCTACAAGGATCTATGAAGTAAGAGGCTAGAGCATTACCTGCTAACTTATCCCTCTTCAGCACAACAAGCCTCAGGCAAAGAATGCAATTAATTACAGGAAAGTCTGGGGAACAATTAAAAAAATGACATAACATGTTTATCTGACTTGGCAATTATGTGCTATTGCTGTCTCCATTATACATAACCTTTCATCTCCCTCTGTACAGACTGTTTCACTATTGCTTTTTCTATAGTTCCTTTTGCAAACCTGGTAACATCTGGAGAGAGAAAAAAAGAAAAGGAAAATGTCTTTTTTTTTACTTCTATTACACACTGATATATTAAAATTTAAGATTAGAATAGTGTATGAGATTGATTTCACATTTAACAACTGCCTATAGCATGAAAGCTCTCCCATAAGCTTGCTTTAGAGGGAAACAGAACTGAATTAAGACATTAATCTAGAAATGAAAAGGACTAAAATCAAAGCCCCCATGACCACATGCCTTTACCATAACACATAGTAAATCTTAAGTAATACTACATAGCACTATGTAGCACATAGACTATGGCTTTTCATTAGACTGAATTTAACATGATTCTCCAATTATTTTTCATCCTAAGCCCCAGAACAAGCTAGTTATGACACTTACTGGAAAACTTACAGCTGCTTCTGGATGTTCTACAGCTCTACTTCATGGGGATTTTGGTAGACTTTCACTATTTTTGTGTTCTTCAAAGTGCACAATTAACTTTATTATAGGACTAAACATAATATTAAGTCTAAGTCCCCCAAAGTAACTCAGCATTTCATGCTGACAAGAATTGCTTTAATTTATTTTCAAAGAAGGATTAGCAGGGTAAGGTCAACCTGCCTATGCCTTCCACACATCCAAAGAACTCTATTAAGCTGGCATAATCCTTTCCACATACTTCAAGAGCTACAGCTCAGACACAGGAGGTTTAACTTGCATACAGCTGCCTGTGTTGTGACAGAAGCCCTGTTACCACCTTCCAAGGGACAAGCTACACTCTCAGTTACACCCTGCCCATCCTCACCAACCTCAGGAAGATTCTGTGTCAGCGTTAACAACATCACCAACAGATCAGGAATGGGTTTGTTTGCATCTCAGACTTTATTACTGGCTGAAAAGCATGGCAAAAGTCTTGCTGCCAACAGCAGCCTCCTTTTTTGGTTTGCCTTTGCTTCCCCCACCTCTGCTTCTTGTACTGCTGAACAGTTGGGCCGTGTTACTCTCTGCAGCAGCTCAGGGTAGCTATGCAGACAGGTCATTCTGTAACTAAAGAGTCTAAGAAAGTGTTATGCCTGTAAAGCACACAGGAATGTTTTTATTTGTTCCTCATAAAAGTCAAATGTCTGCCTTGTACAGTGGAGAACTGTTCTTCTAAGTGCTAAGCCCTCTTCCTTGGACAGGAAACTCGTTTTGAAATTACAGTTTTCTAATGGTCCTTTAGGGAAGCTGAGGTACCCCACTTCCCTTCCAGCACCAGAATGCTTTGCACTGCTGCTGAGGACCACAAAAGAGGAGCTTGGGGAGAGGGAGAGAGGAAGAGGAGGAGGCCATGGAGGGTGGAATTTTTTTTCTGGGCTTCTCCTTAGCTTGCCAATAACAATCAAGACCCACAGCACAGAGAACAGCAAAACACAGCTATGCACACAGTCAAAGGGGGACTCTCCCCTGTTTAAAACAGAAGATCTGTCAGGTCTCTCTGACAGAGACAAACCTCCTCCAAAAACAACAGGTCAGAGCACTTGCAAATGCTAGAAATGAAGACCTTCTGGATCCAGAAGGGATCTGGACTACTTGCCTGGATTCTGCTTGCAGCCAGCTTTGCTCTTACATCTGTTTTATGCTACTTGAACTCTAAAGATTTAAATGGTATTTTAAACCAATTTGAAATGAGATGAAAGTCTAGCTCTCTCTGTAAGGGAACTGACTCAAATTTCCAGAATAATCACTCTGCATTTAGGTGAGGAGCTGGAAAGAGTAGTAGGTGAGAAAAAGGTATTTAAAATTGAGATTCAATCTGAATTCTCAGGTCAGACCCATCTTTAGAAGTGCCATTCTATCAGGCTCAAAGGTTTGAGTCATTGAAGAGAACTGACTTAAAGGTAATCTTCCAGCAGAAGGAAAAAATAAGACATTTAAAAAAAATCAGCTGCTGCAAGGGTCAAGAGAGAAATCTTTGTTTGTAAGGGTTGAGCCAAAAGAAAGTGTTAGAAGCTTCCATGACATCAGAATTTACTCAGCTTGTATTTATTCAGCCAGAAAACCAAACCAACATTTTAAAGAACGAGGCCTCATAAAAAGGATGTTAGTTGCATAATGTCTATTCCATTCCTTTCATATATTTACTCAAGGCATTTCCCCTCTAGAGAATAATTACACTCAAGCAAAAGGCAACACTTAACAGAATTACTGAACACCAAAATCTCTTTTGTCTGTATTTTTAATAAGGAAAATATAGAATTTATTCAATATTATAAGCTTCTGAAGATACAATTCTTCAATTACTACATACTGAAATTTCAGATCAATATGAAGATACTCTGTATTTGCACAAATCACTTTTTCTGTGCTTTTATAGAATTTCAAACAATTCAGAAAGAAAAAATTAAGTAGGAATATCATGTCAGCATGTGATATATTCATTGATGGACAGCTGTTATGCAGAAGGAAAAGGGATGGATGCCTTAAGAGTCTGACTGTAATATGAACACATCAATTTGATTTCAGAGCTGTGATCAATATTTATCCTCTTTTCAGTCCTCTTTAAAATAAGTGGTTGAAATGGGAAAGAAAGTTCATAGAATCATAAAATGTTTTGGGTTGGAGAGGCTCTTTGAAGTTCTAAAATTTCTTCATTTTCTCTTAAAAGTTAGCCTAAATGTAGTTCTCATTTGTATCAAATGAGAAAATCCTCTGCAATGTTTCAAACTGGGCAGAGGGATACAGGCAGTGAAAACTGGTCTAAGCCTCTTCTCAACTCTTGAACCTAAACTGTTTTTTTTCCTTTTCCTGCTGAGGTTTTTAAAAGTTCAGTTGAGTATTTCTGAAGGAAAAAAAAAAAGAAAATAGATTGTATATCTTTATATTGAAGTCTGAGATAAGACCACAGGAAAAGCTGTTCTCAAGGCATTTCCTACTCAAACACAACCAAAAAGTGCTAGAAGTCTCCACTGGTCTCTCTGATCAGCTCCCACTGTCATTATTTGCACTGCCCTGTCTCACAGTGGTACTGCTCTGCCTTGAATAATACCCATTGGCATTTCACACCACTCACACATTTTGGAACAAGAACTCAAGGTTAAAATGAAAACAACTGCTATTAGACCTAAACAAAGCAAGCACAGCTGGAACTGCAGCCAAACAAAAGCAAAAGAATTCTTTTCCCACTCCTGGAGAATGCTCTAGTTCATTCATTCTAATTTTCAAACAAAATATTACTGCTCATTACCAAATAAAACTCCATTAAAGCCTAAATACTAAGCCTTTAGCTTATCATGCATTCCAGACTCTTAATACTTTCTAAATGTAAACACTCAAGTCAATCTGAGTTTTTTTTGTTTGCACCTCAAGCTAAAACATTGCTGTTGCATTGAATCCTTTTGCCCACCTTCTCTTGATGAAATCATAGCTTTGAAAATTAAACTCCTTAACAACTAACAGGTGATGTGTTGACACAAGGCCAGGTTTTGAACAGGCAAGTTCCAACAGGAACAAGTCAGGGGCTCCAAAAAAACATTGAAGCCTCTCCTCAAAAGAAAATTGAGAATGATATCCAGAAATCAAAGAAAAGGGAATGTTGCTACAACTCCACTGAGAAATACCTATTTGCTACAAAGCCAACTACATGACCAGGAGTCTGTTTATTGTACTTTAAATTAATCATCATCCTTCCATCAGCATTTTATTGACTTCAGAATCATTTTACATCATTCCGGAAGGTTTTAACTCAATCAACCTCAATCAACCAAGACTGTTAAGAGTTTCCTGCATTCTCCTCTCTCTGTGTATTCCACTCAATCCCCCTGGAATCTGCAATTGTGAGAGTGAAGGCACAATCATTTAACAGCACTTTCTCTCTCCTGCATTTCAATAAAAGAGTTCTCAGCCTTGGTTCGAAGTCATGGAAATTTGATGCAGTGAAAATCAATTCAAGAAATCTGACTGCTTTGAACAAGCCTTGATGAAACCTCAACTCTCAACAGGGCAATCAATCTCTTAGGATGTGATAAAAACTCCAAACCCTTCAGTCTTTAGTGTCTGAGCTGGATCAAAACTAGGCCCCTTAAAGGAGAAACTGTTCACTTTGCCAAGTTATGGCAAGTTCTGAATTGCTGGGAGGCAGATGACAGACTGCTGCTTACATAAAACTCAAGCTCAGGCCACAAAAGCCACTTCCACTTAGAGCCCTCTGATCTGACTCACTTCTCAGCTCTTTTCTACACTTGAATACCATCATTTTTTTTTATGTAACAGATCCAATGATATTTAGCTTCCTGGTTTTAAAAATTTTTTGTTGGTTTATGATTGATCTGTAAAAGGTATGACAGTTCAGTCTTCAGGGAAGCCTGAAAGAGAATTTCACCTCAAATATTATGACAACAGCCACAACCCCCTACTAATTTAAACAGAGATAGCCCATTTCTTCTCCACTGACTTCAAGACTTCTGATCTAACTCAAACTAACCTTTGTTCCTTCCTCTACCTAGCTGTTTTCACTATGCTGTTACTCCTAACTGTTTACATATGGTTTAGAAATGCACTCAAACATAATTAATTTAACTGCTGCCAGCCATTCCTTGATCAAGTGCAGTATGCATGTTTTGGTCTGGCTGTTACAGAGTACAGGAGACTACTCAAGACTTGGTCCTACCTCAGTCTTTGACCTTTGCAGGCACATGTTTGGAACTTGTATTTCTAAATATTAGAAAGTCAAGCAGCAGATGTCAATCATCTACTGAAACTTGGTGAACATTAATAATGTTATTAACAAAAGAAGAGAGGACTTCATATTGTGATTTTGGACTTCACTGATGTGACTCCAAAACCTGGCCTTGAAAGAGGAAAAACAGTTATGTGTGTGAAGGGTGTAGGTGCCCTCAACCCTACAAAGAGGAGCAAGACTTACAAGCCAGCTTCAACAGCTCTACTAAACAATCACCAAAGCTGACACAACCCATCTATGCTTTGCTCTCCCCTTTTTGTAGTGTAGTCACTTCAACCTGATCTGGCAGATGGTGGTAGCATTTTCATCAGATACTGCCTCTGAGGGTGAGGGAAGAGGGATTCCATGTTTAGTACTGAAAATATTATGACTCATTAAATTGCTGTTTTCTCAAAGTCTTTCCCTACATCAAGTCTTTTTGGATCAAGATAGCAACAGAAGCCATAATAAATACAAATACCTGTATACAAACACAACTGTTATTGCTCAGAAGACAAATATTGACAAGTATTTTTCCCCCATTACTTTACAGCAGCAGTACAGAAGAGACTATTTAGCATATTCAACACCTTGTTTTTGGGAAAATCTATGTCTTAAGCACAAGCATGTAAAAAAAAAATCTATTACTTTGGGTGTGCTGTGGCAGGTGAACACCTGGACTAGCTATAACTTGACTGGAGCAAAAAATATATGTAGCCTGACATCCTGTCCCCAGCCAGTGCCTGACAGTTAAGAGAATTAAAGGAACAGGCAAACTTACAAAGCTATTTTTCCAGAATATTCCCTCTCATTTTAACCATGTGCAGCTGAGTGGTTTTCCAACCAAATGTTATCTCTGTGCTTAGTCCTCTAATGGACTTTATTTCTATGGATGTGCTTAGTTGTTTTCTGAAACCATTCAGACTAGTTTGGCATCCATAACATCTTGTGGTAAGAAGGCTTACTACACCCCAGATTCTTTGCAATTTGGAGGAAAAGTACCTCCTGCTTGTTTTAAAATTATTCTGTTTCACTGTATACCTTCTAGATTTATTTTTCCCCAATGAAGTTCACATTGAGGATGGAGTATTTCATCTGACTGCACCTAAGAATTCACATGGAACTTCATCCTTCAAAGAAATTCAGGGATAAATGTACTGTGGACAAAAGATTGAAGACCAAACACAAAGCAGGATCTGAACTCAGGCATTCTTAAATAATCCTAATGGAAAAAAGGGGAGAGGAGAAATCATGCTTAAAATACTGGATATAAGAAAATGTGAGGAAAGAAACTAAGTACTACACACTACTCTGTCAACAGACAAATACTGATGCATATTTAACCCTCTGAAATAAGTGTCTATATGGAGAAATGAGAAAAAATACTTTAGCTTTTCTTGTTTTCATCAGATCTGATCTGTGTAGCTTGCAGAACACATCAGGACTCTAACCTGGTCATTTATTTTGTATCAATTTAGGCTAACTCTCAGACCCACTGAAGTTTATGGGACTACAAGGTAAGACAGGCACATAAGTGTTCACAGAGTTAGAGCCAAGGAAGAACAGCCTATCAGTGAAAGAAACTCTTCATTTTTACACCCCTGAAGCAGGCTGATTCATGCATTTAGAAGTCCAGAAAGAAAGTTGGTCATTCAACTGGTAAAAACACAAAATTTTCTAGCTAAATAGGCACTTCTTACAAGGATAGCAATTTTAAATTGTGACAATCTCACTTCTCTTAAGAGCAGGACACAAGTCATGTAAAAGAGGAATGTTACAAAGGAGCTTTGTTATGCTGTTATTTTCAAAAGGTCTCTGCTTGTGAGGCTATTGCCATAAACAAATCTGCTGTATTTTAGGTCCAGTAGTAATCCACATGGAAAAACCACTGGATCTGAAGAGGTAGTTTCATGCTTGCTCAAGGAAGGCACAGGTCCTACAAACCCCTAATTTATTTTAAACCTCTTTTGGGACACAGTTTGTGGCACCATAATAGGGATTAGGGTTTCTAAAGCTGCCTGTTTAAATAGAAGTTATCTTGGTAGTGAATGCATGTTTCAACAGTATCAAAAAGATACTGTCAATAAATTCTCTTCTTAAATTTCATTCCTCCCTAAGGACTGTTATTTATGGTAGTCTCAAAATGCCTGGAACTTGAATCTGCTTTTACCCTCATTTTTTTTTTCACTGTAGACCTCTGAGCTCCCTTCTGCTTCCAAGCAGAAATTCAGCAGTACATCTGCTTTGACAAAGAGGGCAAATGGTTGTTTTCCTTTGTGACCCTGTAAAAACGTTCAGCAGCAAGCAGAACCCAAGAGGTGAACACCAGTTCAAGGTGATCAGTTTGCACATTGGAAAGTGAGCAGTTAAACTTACTGCATTCAGGAAGGACTTTTCATTTTGCAGCCAATCAGCACCTGGCTTAAGATAAGTTTTCCACATCGAAAATTAATCAAGATGAAAATGCAACCAACTGAACTCCAGCACATGAACATCCATTAAGGGATTCTGGTGACATCAGAAAGCCTGAAAACAAAAACTCAGGTAAGCACCAGAATGCCTCAGCTGCAATTCTAAACCCTGGGATTCAAAAGGTGCTTATTCAACATTTAAACAAAATACATGGTCAACAGTACACACTGGGCAATAAAAACCCAGCTGAGAAAAAAAATCTAATGGAGAAAACAGACATTGAACATTTTCTCCTCCTTTACTTCAGTATGTACAACCCAAATATAAATCAAAGTCTCATTTCTTCTGTACTCCTGTTCTCCTGCTGTTTTATAAACTTCTCCTTCTCCTCATTTGCTATGACATTTTGGCAACTGAAAATTATTTACAGTGTGAAGAAGACGATGGGGGGCTAGGGGAGCAGAAATCACTTGCAGGCCTGGTTCTTGCTACCTTTAAATATGCTCAAGAGATTTCTGGTTTTTAAGGGCAAAGGAGTACCTTTTTCTGCTAGCAAGAAAGTTTGGACTATGTTGTAACTTGTGCAAGCTATACACCTGAAAGGAGCACATCTGATTATGTGTATAGCTGCACCAGTTCTGCCAAATACAAACCATACAATACAACTGAGTGGCTGCAATGTCCCTCATGATGCCTGTAGCCATCCTCTCCATAGCCCTAGGTTGGTTCTTTTTGAAATGAATTGATACTGATGCACTACTTTGCAGAGAAAATAAAGAGGGGACTGCAGTTTTCTGAAGTACAGGTTAGGAAAGATAAACAGGCAATTAGCCACTGTAAAACAAGTGCCACAACAAGGAAAGAATACAAAAGAAATTACTAACACTGAATTTCTTGGCAGCTTAAAGTGGTTGATAATGCTTAAAATTAGTTCTGCAGAAATTAATCCAATATTCTGATTATTCCCTGCAAGATAGGAGGCACTGCATGAACTGCTACTGGGAAGAAGGAAAAGAAATCAGAACCATGAATTACAGCTCTTCAGCATCCACAGTATTCCCCCAGAGTAAAGAAATGAAGTATGTCCACTTGTTTCAGCATCAGTAGAACTTACAGGTACTTTCTGCACATTCACCCACAAACACACACTTGCATCCTATTTACAGTGGCCATTATGTATTATTTCCTTAGATGAAAAGCAGGAAAGAAAAGCAGGTGGTATGCTTAAGAAATCAAACTGCATGCACTGGCTGTGCTGATGAGAGACTTTGTAATGTTACCTGTAGGTAGCAAGAACCTTTACTGAATAACAGAAGAATATTCACTGTACAACCTGTTTATATGTCAAGTATGTTGAAATGTAAGATAAGGAAAAGCACTTTATTAGCTGAAGACTACAAGACAAATTATATCTAATAATACAGCAGTTTTACTATTATTATTTCTAAAGTCTAAAGGGGGAAGATGTACTCCAGCCAGTTCCTGGAGAAGTTGTCAGAAGCCAAGAGACTGGAAAGCAGCAGAGCAAAGACACACAGTTTTTACTTCACAGCACCTGAAGCAGCCAGACTAACTCCTGTGTGCTCAAAGAGTGCATGCTCCTGCTAGTGGAGCTGTACCATGTCTAAACATGCTAACAGAAAAGTATGAGGACAACATCAATGTAGCTTCAAAAAGCACTGTCAGGCACAGACTGAAAAAGGGCTTAAATCACAAATGAGTCCACACACTACAAGAAATCAGAGGATATGTATTTTTACTTTCTGGTGAGTACATACATGGTAATAAGAAGTTACCTTGAAAGTACACAGTAGATAAAGTCACAGCTACAGGTGGATCCAGAACTCCAAGTCTCAACAGCTGGAAGATTATGGAAGTTCAAATCTCAAACTAAGCCAGACCAAAATCCCAGATCTGAGCACATTATGAGCTAAATTTCAGATTTACATTAGACTTAAACTTTAGCAAAGGTCAGTAAAATTTAGCACATCTTCTAAAGGATTAAAGTCAGTGCTGTATTCTGCATACACAGGAACTCATTTTCAAACCTGAGTAGGTTCCTTTCTATTAGGTCATGTTCTGCCATTTCCCCTCCTAGTCTTTTCTGAAGTTCTTCTTTCCTACAAGTGCTTCTGATATCTTCTGTTTTTCCTCTCCTTCCTGGATGCACAGAATTACTTTTTTGATTTAGCCAATTTATTAGCATGCCACTTCACATGGTCTCCTTCCTATTATGTCACATTCCTGCTTTTATTTTGAAATGGCTGAAATGCTTTGATTAGTCTCAGATCATGTGCTGACATGAGCATCTTTAAAAACTCTCCTGGAGAGAAGTCAGGATTTCTCTAGTTTTGTGAAGTAACAACTGCCAACAGGTAAAAAGGAACTCAACCCCAAAATCCCCAAGCATTCCATTTCAAGGGAGTGTTTCTGAATTATACTGAAAAAGAGGAATGACCTGAAGTTCAGAAAACATATTGAGCATTACAAGCTAAAAACTTACACTATGAAGAGTGTGAAAATCTTACAGAAAGAGAAGGAGGGGGAAAAAATAACCAGCAGACTGAAACAGTCATAAAATATAAAACTATTACAAACTCAGTAAGGAAAGAAAAGTGTTATCTGTGCTTTTGAGATGTATGAAAGAAAACCCTGACATACAGGATACTAGGACCATCTACCCAGCCTTCAGAGGAGGGAAACCAAAACCAAAGCAGCTTAAAAATATTTAAAGGGAGAAAGAAAAAAGGTACTTTCCCCCTTAGCTCTCCTGCTCCCTTTCCTTTTTTCTTTCTCCTAAAAAACCAATGTGTGCAACATTTTTGTATTTTTTTTTGTTGTTGTTAATCCCCTCAGTTTCCCAAGATTCACAGAAGTTAAAGAAACACCTTTATTTCCCCAGCTTATTCTCTGCTGCCTAATCATCAGTGCCTCAGTAAACACTTTAAATCAAACAGTTAACCATAACATGTGCTGCTCATTAGCAATGCCTTAAGCTCACCTGTGTTGTTCCCTTTCTTTAAAAGGGCACATTCAAAGCACCCTTCACCCTAAGAAGCATTTTATTTGAGTTGTTATTGCTGTAAGCAGGAACCTAGCTGAAGGAAATGTTGGGTTTTTTTAAGGCCATCTCTGAAGTTTAAAAGCATTCTTCTAAAGAAAAAGGCCCAAATAAAGAAAACTACAAACATGAACAAGGGAAGGGAAAAAAGACAAGGATACTTCATGGTTAGAAAATTCAATAATGTGATATAAATCCCTTACAGAAAACAAGCACTTTATTATTTTTCTCTAATGTTACCAGTCTTCATCTTTAAAGGAAGAAGAAACTTCCCAGAAAAAACCCAAAACCAGCCTATTTCTGTTCTTCAATGTCAATATCCCATTTAGAATTGTCTTAAGAGTCAGATCTCTGGTTTTAAACACTCACAAGCAAAGTTAAACCACATGCTTTGCTACTATGTGCTAAAGTCAAAGACAGAATAATGAAATGTCTCCCTTTAGAGGCTCAGCACACCATTGTAGCTTAAAGACAACTGTCCCTAGAAACACTTGAACCTGCTGCAACTAGAACATGAGGTAATTATTTAAGGTGTTTTCATTCTGATGTGATGAGAGGAACAGAGAGAGGACTCCAAATGTAAACAAATAAGCTACACTGATCTGGGGCAAATGAACAGACTGTCCTTTTATATACAGACTCGAGCAAACAAACTGCAAACAGTGTAAGTAGTCTCAAAAATAATCTGTAAATTGAACCAAAATGTTTAAACAATGCTGTAAGCAATCTCAGCCCTGTGTAAACACTGAGAAGCTCTCTAGTTCACAGAAATGTATATGCTTAACAGACAATTAAAACCAAAACAAAGCCATCAGGCATAAAATTGGAGCAGGAAAGACTGCAACACTGTAGGCCCAGTCCATATGCACTGATGTTAGTAGGAATCCCTCTATCCTACTGCCTATCTGGAAGAACAGTATTTACAACAGGTCAAAGCAAATCCAGTGCTGGAACGCTCAAAACCCATCAAAGCTCTGAAGCAGGGTTAGAAGTACCTTGATTTTGGCTTAGTGTGTAATCAGCAGAGAACTTAACTCCAGCTGTAACTTTTTTAGCTATCTATAAATCAGAGGTTCTTTTGGGGGTTAGGGTTTGGGTTTTTTCTGTGTAAAATCAGCCTATATTATCACTTTTACTGCTGCTATTTCACATTGTTCAGCAAAACCTACCAGTCAGATATTCCAGTACAGCAGCCATGTACACAGGAGCACCAACACCAATTCTGTACTTTGGGTGGCCTTTCTTAATGTAACGTAGCATTCTTCCAACAGGGAATATGACCCCAGCCTTTGCAGAGCGGGAAGTCTTGGTTGACTTCTTCTTTCCACCCCTGCTGGACATTTTGTCTGTCTCTGGTCTGGAAGAGCACTCTGTATATTAGGGAGGGGAAAAAAAAAAGAAGATACAATGAATTTCAAGGCAGATCTTTATTTTGGGGTAGGCAATGCATATGGGTGGCTAAAACATAGAGTCGTGCTGCTTTTTAGAGTATATACAACAAGAACATAAAATAATTTTACACAGTTGCCATTGTCATCTTAGCATAAATTTTATACAGTAAATATGGATGCCAGGGAAATTATTTCATTTAAATCTGCTTTGCAATTGTCTTTCAAATTCCTAACACATTACAGCAAGTACCAGTAATGGAGCAAAGTGTGGTAACTACCTAATGTATCATAGAATCTCCTGAGTTTGGAGGGGACCTACAAGCATCATCAAGTCTAACTCCTGTCTCTGTAGAGGACAGCCTCAAAACCATGTGCCATACAAAATAGAGCTTCTGAATTTCAAGCAGAGGATGCTTTCTGCAAGGAGACTCACAGAAGACTCTTCCCTCTGGGAAAAACTCTTGACTGGGTATGTGAACAACTGGGGTAGGACTTTTATGCTCCCGAGTAACTATGCTCCTACCTAGGAAAAACTGCATCCAGTAATGGTTTCATGAAGTGTATTCACATTCCTTAAAGAACTAGCTTTCCTAGCATGTGTGAATTTACAGAACAAAGGCCTACATAGGGCAAAATACATCTCCTGTACACTAAATGTTCTGTTTTTAGAAGAATCTGGAATAAACTCTGAGATTTGAACCTAATGGAAACCAGCCATCTCCACATTGAAGACTGTTCTGCTCCCCACATGCCCTCTAGGAATCTGATGAACTTCAGTCTACCACCTTTCCTTAACACAACAGTGGTCTAAGCACCCAGCAGATATCTGATATCTTCAGTTTATGTTGGTGAAGAAACCTACTGCTGATAAGAGCTATCAAACATTTTCTTCTCTCTTTGATTTCTGCTCAGCCTGTAAATAGAAGCTGACAAATCCCAAAAGGTGGATGGCTTGCAGACTCTCAAGGTATCTTTGAAGGTTCAGGCAATAGAGGGGGGCTTTGAAATTAACTCAGAGGAAAGGAGACAGTTCTCATCTTGTCCTCCCTTCCTCCTGTGAGTCTGAACTTTAGGGATACCAGAGGCAGAGGTATGCAACAGTGATACAAGATAGCTCTGTACATCCTAGTTCTTTGCTTGCTGCACAAATCCTACCTAACACAAATGCAAATTCCCTGGTGTGTTTATATACTCCACAGCAAGATCCCTTTAAACCTGCTTCTCTTTTTGTTTTTCTCTCATTTATTCTGAATTCTGCCCTTGCCCTTCTGAACCTAACTGCATTTGCCACAGGTCTGAATCCACGACCACTCATATTCACCAACCTCACTTCAAATCTTTGCAACTTCAGTTCAGTGCTGACTTGTCATGTCCTGCAGCCTTTTCAATCTTCATGAGTCATTGACATTCACACTACATAACCATCAAATGAAGACCACTCCAGATAACTAAAGAAATACAAGTATCAAATATTTCTTTTCCTTTCTGCTTCCACGCTCTATTAATCAAAGAGTCTATACTTGAATAGCACATTAAGTGAAATAAATGCAGTAGGCTTACTGCTTGTTAAAGGTGAATGATATGTTAAAACGTTAAGCCCATTTTATTAGCTCAGATGAAAGTCACACCACATTTATGAAACTGAAGTCAAAACCCAGGAAGCTTGGGAAGGGGGAAGACATCAAAAGGGCTCCTTCTCCTGTCCTCTGCTGTGAACACAGCTCTGTAACAATTATTATTCTGTGAAAAGGACAAAAGCCAGTTTTCTTGCCTTAAGAAACTCCCTAACTGGAGCTCACAACTGATTTCAAAACCCTTCTATTTAATTGTATTTTCTCATCCAGTTACCCTTCCTGCTAACAAAGACAGAGCTGGGTGTGGTTTTGACTTGGCTGTGGACTTTCTGCCAGAAATTATTTTCATAGTTCATAATCCATTTTCATCAATACTACAGATGTTCAATCTCACAAATGTTAAGAAGTTCATTGACTCAAACACCAGGGAAAGCAGGCATGAGAAACAGCTGTGCTTCTAGCTTCCCCCACGATTCCTTTGGTTTGTAACTGATAGGTGAATGAGGAAAACTTTAATTTCTCTAGAGAAATCTTGCAAATCTTAAGCAGTAAACTTCTATTAGCCATTTGGCTTATGAGTTTATGGAACTGTCAGAATGGCTGGAAGATAATATGGAAATCCTTACTTCTTGATATTGGGTTTGGTTCTTTTTCTTTTGGAGAGTATCATCTAGCCATCAGCTACATTTTAGATCAAAGTATGAGTAATGCAGTAATGCAGAACTACTGCCAAAGAGGCTTTGAAGGAGCTGAAGGAAACACAGCTCGCCCAATCTAAAAATCCAAATGGAGGATGCACATGGATGTAATGCTGCAGCTGGTAACAGAAAGAAGTGAAAGAGCATTGCCCTTTCATTTTCAGTTCCAAGAGAATCATAGAATCAGTAAGGTTGGAAAAGAGCTCTAAGATCATCCAGCCCAACCATTAAGCCAACATTGCCAAGTCACCACTAAACCATGTCCCTCAGCATCATGTCTACACATTTTTTGAACACCTCCAGGGACAGTGACTCCACCACTTCCCTGGGCAGTCTGTTCCAACACATAATAACTCTAAGTGAAGAAAGTTTTCCGAATGTCTAACCTAAACCTCCCCTAGAGCCACTTGGGGCTGTTTTCTCCTATTACTTGTTACTTGGGAGAAGAGACTCAACCCTTACTTCACTACAACCTCCTTTCAGGAAGTTGGAGAGAGTGAGAAGGTCTCCCCGGGCCTCCTTTTCTCCAGACTAACCAACCCCAGTTCCCCCAGCTGCTCCTTGCAGGACTTGTGCACTAGACCCTTCAGCAGCTTCATGTACATGCTCCAGGACCTCAATGTCCTTCCTGTAGTGAGGGGCCCAAAACTGAACCCAGTATTTGAAGCACGGCCTCAACAGTGTTGAGTACAGGGAGACGATCACTGCCCTAGTCTTGCTGGCCACACCACTGCAGATAGAAGCTAGTATGCTGTTGGCCTTCTCAGCCACCTGGCTACACTGCTCGCTCATGTTCAACCAGCTATTGACCCACATCCCCAGGTCCTTTTCTGCTGGGCAGCCTTCCAGCCACTCTGCCCCGTGCCTGGGGCATTGTACAGGGTTGTTGTGACCCAAAGGCAGGACCCAGTATTTGACCTTGTCGGAGTGGTCCCTTCATATGGGGGAACTAACAGGTTCCTGGATATGTATCATCTATTCAAAGTGATGTTTATTGGTAACATACTGTCAATTGTCAACAGTCATGCTAAAACAACCTCCTTTATACCACCCTTGAGCAAAATACTTTGCTGTTAGTTTCCAACCTCTTTCACTTTGTGTTCAGGAGGTGTTCTTCCCTTCAGTGTACTATTTTCTACTTGATATCTCCAAGCCTCCTGTCATTTGCAGCTATCTAGCACTTATCCATATATAAATGGTATTTTTTTTCCCCTTCCATAATAAGCTTATTTTATCACTTCTGCAAACTCTAGAAGTTAATCTCCACTTTATTTTATACTGCTGGTGGCATTTCTCTTGTTAATATTTAGGATAACCCTGGACCCATCCTGAAAATAAACCTGATCCTCTCATACTTGACAGTAAAGAGCTTTCTAGCTCTAAGTTTATTTGTGAGGGAAAACTCTGCCTTAACCAGAAAGGTTTGGGACTTGCATACTGAAAAAAGCAAGAGCTTGTGGAACTTTTAGTATTAAAGGTGAACTGTGATAAAGATGAGTTTCAGAGCTTCCAGTCTCAGGGGTCCCATTCCAACGACATGTGACTCGCAATCTTTGGATGTTGGTGGTGAAGGAAAGGAAATTCCAATTAAGTTTCAAGTACCTCTCAATTTTGCCAATCGTGATTTGGAAAGGGAAAAAGACAGCCTGGCATGGAAAACCTTTATTTGGCTTAAGTATAGATTCAGGATCATTGCTTTGCAGAACCTGTTTGTCCTGCCTTTGAGCTGAGGGATGGCCCAATGAGGTTCAAAGCCTCTTCTCTACTCCTGGTTCTCCACAGCAAAACAGAAGTGAAAGATTTCTCTTGCAACGTCCTCAAAAAAATTATTAAAAGTTCAATGTACAGAGCATGGCAACAGATCAAAAACCAAAGAAAACTGTGTGCCTTACATGATCTCACATACTTTATCTTTGTAATAGCAGAAACTCTGGAATGCTGCCAACATTAATGAACCAGAGCTGTTTGCTGAGTCACTGCTCGCCAGCAGATGAGGGAGGCAACCAAAGGGAACCTTATCATATGGGCCAGAGTTCAGATGAGATTGGAGCAGGATCATTTACAATTAAATAATAAAAATAAATAGAAAATCTCAGTCTGTGACAGTCAATGGACCAGTCCTTTCTCTTCTCTCCTCCCTCTTGCCCTCACAATGCCATTACTGAGCAACTTTGTCAAATATGTAGTGTCTTCAACAATTTGACAATAAAATGACTTCATTTTAATGTGATAGCTCACAAAATCATCACTGTGATTATCAAGGGATACCACTGCAGAGTCAACTTGTCTAAGCCCACGTCTGACTTCAAATCACATTTCATGCTATATTCTCCAGTGGTTCTGCTGTGCTTGGCCAGTTTGCCCTAGCTGCAGAATTTAGCACCTGATTCATAGCCATTTGAAAACCCTTAAAGACTGTAGCAAGATTCATACTGCTTTCTCAGATCTCAGAATTCAGTGAAATGAGAATTTGATGGTATATTCATTCAGCTCACAGCACAGAGTCAAACTACAAGGCTCCTCTGCTGCCACATCTTTGTGAGACAGAAATAAATTTTCTAAGAAACAAAATAATATCAAGATGCAGTAAACAAAACAGCATAATCAACATTTTTGTTTGAAATTGGCTGTAGTGACTCTGCTTGCCCATATTTTTCCTGTGTGAAGATAGACATTTCACTAACCCACACTTTCAAACACCACCTTTCTAAAATGCACAAACATCTGTTTTTCTGAAAGGTTTAACATCACTTAATTCTGAAAGTATAGCCTGCACATCCTGGTAAAGTGATACCTTATTTCCAAATACCACTACTTCATTGGCTCAGTCAATTTGACACTTCCATCAAACAGTAGTAAATAAACCCCCTGCTATTTATAGTTTTCAGGTACTGGTTCTTAATGACTTAACAAATAACTATGAATTGCTGCTGTCAGGCAGGGACTGTTCTGAGCACGGGCTTACATTGGTGTATTAACTGCACTCAGTAAACAGATGATTCAATTTAGATCTACATGATTACATCAGTAACTCTAGTGGAATCCCAGAGTGGAATCCATTTATCCTACAATAGGATAAATACTAAGATTTAGTAATTATTCTTCTCTTCTTTCCAGTACAAAGACTAAGCTGGAAAGTTCATTTTTCTATCATAAGAGATTAACTGCAGTACTGTTTTCTTTCTATTGTTTCAGAAGATTAACAATGTAAGTGGTGGTTTTCTCTCTTAAATCTATTCCTGTGCTATAATAGTAGCTGCTCACTGAACTCCTTCTGAAAAGGTACATTTGAATTTGCTTTGACAACTAACTTGCTCTGTTCTTGGCTAATCAGAAGCTAGTCTGGCACATTTATAAGAGGCACTGCTTCTACAGTCAGTATCAAATGGTCTCTAATAATGCTTGCCTAGCACAAGGGTGTCTCAGATTGTGACTGAGGTTTCTAGGTACGCCAGTAATAAGAGCTAATCACCCAGTTATCGTCTGATCTGATTTCAAGTTTTAGCTTAAGTGCTTTATCAAAGCAGTAACTCTCTGTGGTCTGGAACAGAGAAGCAAAACCGGTTGTGAAAAAGCCCTTCCAGCACTATGTTAGTTTCTCATCTGAAAAGCTAACACCATGCATACATTTGTTTCCACTTGGCCAACTGAGAGAACATCCCTCACCTAGGAATGCCCAATATTTGTACCTTCCCTTGGACTAACAGTAGTGCAAGACTAAAATTCCCAGTGGAAACATAAAGGACAGAAGATGCTTTTCATAAAACCTGGGTGGAGAAGAAAAGTGTAGCACAGTTGTCTTCAACTGGCACAAGTCCCCCTCTGCCACAATGGGTCTGAAAACCCACAACAAACATCCCCTTCATGTGTAAACCTCTGCTATGAGCAGAACTAAGAGTGTGAGAGGAGTTTTACCTGGGCATCCTGCCACCAATAGTCAGGAAAATGTAAATACAATTGTCTTCACTGACCACTGCTGGGAGCACTAGCATGAAATCAAATCTGTTTGTACATTATAGCTTTTGTGTACTAGGTAGGAAGCATAAAATTTGACACAGGACCTTAAATCACTGGACCATTGATGAATTCAATATTCAAAAAACTGTTTTAAAGAACATTTTGAAAACTTCTTTGCCCCTTGATACTTTTGGAAGAAAGCAAAAAGGTAATAAGGAATTCACGTGGATGCTTCCAAGGCAAAATCCAGATGTAGAATGAAATTTCAGAAGACACTATATTACTGATGAAAGAGAGAGCAAAAGCTAGACCTTCCAAGGAAGCCACGAATGGTGTGATTCTAGCATCCTGCCCATCCTCTCTTTAGAATGGGTCTGGGTAAGGAGACTCTTTTTTCCCCTCTTGTGGCATCAGTTCCATACTCCTGTTCCTTTATCCCTGCTTTATAACCTTGCTGAGGTAGGACTACCTTTTACATCTTAACTCGTTGATAAACTTGTACAAAATACTTCTGCATTTCTTTGAGAGCAAAAGAGTTTGACCATTCTTCTGCACTGTGATTACATCACCTACCCTACCAAGAGAATCTCTTATCAAAGCTCATTGCTGTGTATCAGAATGTTTTTACCTGCAGAATCAGGCACCTCCCTTGGTCAAATTGAAACATGCTGACTTCTTTGACGACCAAGTTTGCAGTGCTAGACTCTTTTTCCTAACACTGATCTAGAATATGTGCAGTGCTTAAGCACTCTTCCTATGCTATTGTCATGAGAGCAAATTCTAGTTTTACTACCAGTTTTTAGATCAGTCATGGATTAACCTCCCTGTCAACATTTGGATTTACATTTTGGCAAACAGAAGGGTATGCTTACGCAAAACAAAATAAAGTTACTTTTTAGGAACACAGAAAGCCTGAAAGATGATTTCAATGTGAAAGGTTATGATACCTAAACACAGCAACATAGTAACTAAGTAAGCAACAGTGTAATTCCTTTCTTTCAGAACACGTAAAAAAACCCAGACCACACCACAAGAGACTGGGGAGTTTTCTAGGGACCGCTTCATACAACATCTCTCATACTCAGCTGTATTAAAATATACTTTTCAAAGCAGCTGTAACTGTCTTGTTCCAAACTAAATCTTTCAATTCTGAGTTGTGCCTAAGAACCTGGGTTCTGTTTTTATTAACTGCACACTTGCTCCTTAGCTCATTTATTTCTTCTGCTCTTGGGAATGGGGGAGGCAGCGGATCTGCAAAGTTCCCTACAGACCTGTTGCTAAGTGACAGCCACACACAGCCCTGGCGAAAAAATGGTCCTCCGTTTGTATGGTCAAGAGATAAATAACAAGCCTCATACAAATATATTTCAACAACCAGTCTCCTTCCATCAACATAAATGAAGCAACTGCAGTTTTACACCACTCTACTTGCATATGAGGTGGTTCCATCTGCTGGCTTCAGATTCAAATTCGTAGGCCTTCTGCAACTTACTTTTAAAGATTCCATGAGAAACAAAAGGATTACAGAAAGATAGAAGTTACAGAAACAGTTTGTTCCCCTTATTATCTCCCTGCACACACAGCCTTTGGCCTAAGTCCAGGCACTCCTGAGATACACCTTCTGCAGAGCTTTAGGAACCTGCATTCACCTGCGTCTTGCAGTACTTGCAGTCCCCTATGAGGAACACCCACACCCAGAGACAGTCCGTATAGGTTGCTCAGATCCTGCAGGCAGACATATTGCAGGGCTATACAAGAAGTGACAGTTCTCAAAGAATACGGGGCCCAGTTTCTAGCTGAATACGTGTTTTTTTCCACTTTTGGAAGCCTTTGCTTATGTTTTTACAAATGTCATTTGTGGGGTTTGTATTTTTTTTTGGTTTGGTTTGTTTTGGGTTTTTTTCCATTATTAAGTCATTCAAATGTGGCAGGTAACTTTTATGCCACGGTTTCTTCATCCCAAAGCTAAACACACTGAAAACACGTTCTGCTGCTTTTCACTCGCTCTTTCTGCAGTCTCCCCAGATTATGTTCTCCTGCCTGATGACCCGAGGTGGGAACGACGACGAAGGAGTCCGTGCGTGTGTATGAAGGCAAAGACAGACATGAGGAACCCAGCTCACCCCCCTAAAGCCGTTCCCTGAACCTTCCGTGCAGGACTAGAGCCTGCAAGGTGCCCACCGGACCCCCTCCAGCCTCCGCACCACGACCCAAACGCAGATCCCATAGAGATAACCCCTCACTGCCACCATTTCGCTGGGCGCGGGGTGGAGGATCTCCCGCCTTAACCCGAGGCACAACAAGCGGAGGCAGAACCGACAGACCGCCCTGCGCGCCCCCGGTTTTCCTAAAGGAAGCGCTAGTGGCGGGGGACAGGCCCACCCCTCCCTCACAGCCCAGCCCGCCGGGCTCGGGGCCCTCGGCACCGCGGGGCCGGGTGCCACCCGCCGCGGCGGAACGCGGCGGAACGCGGCGGAACCTCTCGCAACCCCCCTCGCCCCCTCCCCCTATTCCCTACAGGGCGGGCGGTCCTTTCCCACCGAACTCCAGCAGGGACTCACAGCGAGTCTTCCGACGGTAAGATATCTCCGGTTTGTCGGTCAGTTTGTCAGCAGCGTCCCCACTCCCGCCGCGCTCTGCCGCTGCCTCCGCTCCGCCCGCGGGGGCCAACGGGGACGGTTCGGGGGAGGGCTGCCCGCGAGTTACCACAATGCACAGCGCGCCCCGCGCGGCCGCGTCACATCCCTCCCCTCTCGGTGCGCGGCCCCGCCCCTCGCCCCCATCCCGAGGGCCGGGAGCCAGCCAGGACCCGTGTGCTCTCTGACTTTCTTCTCTTTTCCCCGATCTACGCCGCCTCTTCTGTGCTTTGCTATTCCGGCTCGGTGCGAGGCTTTCTGCCCTCCCCCCGCCAGCGCCACAGCCTTCTCGGTGTTCCCTTAGGCGCTTCGGCCCCCTCGGCAGCTGGCTGCCATGCGGGTGTTCGGCCTGGCTATTGAAAAGCGCTGTCCCTGCGTGGGGCTGGGCCTTGGCATCGTGTCCTCCACAGCTGCTGGCGGGCTGCTTCTGCTTGTTCCTAGCCAGGCCATTGTGTAGCAGCTGCGTGTGCACTCTGTAAAGAGTCAGTTCGCGGAGGAAGGGCAAAGCTGAGGGTTAGCTACGTGTTCTTCCCCCAAAAACCTGAATTTTCCCGTTCAGGGTGAGATGAGAACGAGTAATGTGGTTGGTGCCCCTGGTGTGGGGTGTGTGCATGTTCGGTGCGGTACAAAAATCCCCTCCTGCCATTTTACAAAGGCCCCAGATGGAGATTTTGGAGGAGTTCCTACTTAGGAGATGGGGATGTCCTTGAGTGCACCTTGCTGGGTTGGGAAAGCTGGGGTGCTGCTGTCCTTGCCCACACACCCAGCTGACAAATGGAGGGTGCACCCCCTCACTGTCATCCTTTCCCTCTATTTCTCTCTTCTTCCTGTTGTCTTGCCCACTGTTGCCAGTAGAAGAGGGTGGCTGCCACAGTGGGTCTTGGCTGTGGGACAGACAAGTCATAACAGGTTGCCTCTGTATTTACAGTGGTGGAGTTTTGAATGTCACAAAGGACTCCAAGCTTGCTAACACTCCCAGGTCCTTCTGCTTCTCCCACCTGAACAGAGTATCCCCTTTCTTCAGAGCCCAAAGGAAGATGCTAGCCCAAAGCCTCTTCCCTACTGTCCCTTGCTGTTCTTTTACATCTAGAGCTAGGATGGGTGACAGTGGCACAATATCATTGCAACTACCAACAGCTAGTAAAAGTGAGGATTTTCCTGCTCTTCCTACCAACCCCCATGAGCTCCAGCTGTCCTTATTTTGCTCAGTATTAGCACACCTTCACAGTACCTTTGCCATACAAAATAGAAAGCAGAAAGGAACAACATGGTTTAAAGACTGAAAACCAGGGAACTGGAGACAGCCTGTATAAAACATGTGAGGCTGCTCTGAGAAACATCCCTTCAATAAGTGTTCCTGAAATAAGGGGTGAGAAGAGGTAGTACACATAGAGCTGAATGCAAAGCCTGTGGCTTAGAAATACAAGGTCTTCTGCAGTTTCCCTAGCCAAGCTCAGGCATTGTAACTGTGTTCTCAGCCACAGAAATGGCCAGACTCCGTCTGCTGTTTAACTGCAGCTAAACTCCACACCTCCCAAGACATCTCTCATTAGGTTTCTCTGCAGCACACAGTCAAATGCAACCTTGGCTTGCCTTGTGTTGGCCAAGTGCTAATTGTAACCTGACTGCTGTTCACACGCCCAGTTTTGCTTAACAAAGACTCCCTGCTAAGTAAAGTGCACTACACTCACTGATTGTCCTTAACCCAAGGATATGGATACAGTACTTACCAGGCCATCTGCCATGGCTCGTCTTACACAGCTGAGGACACACTCTACGTTCCCTATGTTCCTAACCACACAATCCATTTCCCTCCCACCTGCTCCTCCTCAGAGTTCTCTGCTCCCTTTTTCTTTACTGGCGATGCTACCCACACAGGAACCCCTCCCATGTGCTGTACACAGCACTCAGCAGAACCGATCCTCCCATGCTTTGCTCTTCCTACTCTGTTTTGCTGTCACCCACACAAATTTCATTTAAAAACTCAAAAAAAACAACCCCCAAATATGTCTGTTGACATGATGAGCTGCAAAGGCCCGTGTGGAATTTAAAGAACCCACAGCATTATCTAATGGCAATGTTAAAAGGTGAAGGGAACTGACCTACAAGGGCAGATAGAAAGAAGGAGTCATCTGGGAAACCATTGTAGGTCACTTTCTATGCTCTTCTACTATTGTTGTTCATTTTGTCTGGTTCTTTTAAGTGAAGTTTCAGGATTTTGAGAAAATATTGTGAGGAAATTGACTTCTGAAAAAAGCCTTCAAAAGAAACTTGGTGAGAATTTCTGGAGTGAGAGATGCCTGAGTTTGCAGAAAGGCTGAACAATTTAGCCATAGGATACTAGCATGGAGACTGCTGCTGACCATTTTAATGCTAACATTGACTGGCTTCCTCCCACAGATTTACCATACTGGACATCTTACTGGGGCTGCAAAGAGTGCTCACTTTGAGAGCACAGAATGTGTCATGGTTAGCTAAAAGGGAGTGTTGCTTACAAAAGTCTGTGAAACTACACTACATAAACTACCTCACTAAAACAAACCTTGGCTTAGGTTTTATTCCCTTTGCCAGTTCAATGATGTATTTATTTATATAGAGAATGATAAAAAGCACCTTTCCAGGGCTCTGCTGTCTTTATGATTAATATAAGCAGTTCCTATTCTTACATTCTTGTATTCTTACTTCATTTTGACACCCTGACTCTGTAATCAATTCTACTAACCTCAAGGGACTATTTGCAGCAGATAGTTCTGAGTGATTGGGAATATAAACTCCTAACTTGTTTATGCAGTATAGGTGGCCAGGAAGGAAATATTACCTGGGAGGAGGCAGAGCAGTGTGGGAAGAGTTATGGCTGATGGTAATGCTCTTATATTTAGATCAGTGTTTTCACTTTGGGATAGCTATCTTCATTCTGAATGTGCCACCTCATTTGTCACTGGTGTTTATTTGTCCTTGTGTGTTTATGGGATATGAAGAATGTATGTAATGTATGTGATAAGTTACTTCACTTTGCTGGAATATCTCTTCAGGATGTGGTGCCCAGCCAGCAGGTCCTGGCTGTTTTCCTTCCACCTTCACATGGTTAAAAGAAAGCACAGGTATGACCTGCTTCTCTGAAGGGGCTATGTGAACCTCCTTCAGCTGCTTAGCATCCTCTCTTTTTGCAGACTAGATGTCTAATCCATGCTCCAATTAGCTCCTTACAGTTGGGTTACGATCACCTGTAATGTGCATCGTGCTATGACATTCTTGTGCTCTCCAGCAGATAGGCACAGTGACCTCATACCAAATCCAGTCAGTGCTCATCACACAATTAATCCAACCCATGGAGCATGGATCTGTCCCAGCAGAGTATTAGCTGTGATTTCCAGAGGGCTGACACTGACCTTCAGCAGATTGCTGTAATCCCCCAAGGTTGTTTCTGTATTGAGACATGACGCACTACAGCGCTCGAACGTGGGAGGGGACAGAGCTTTTCTTTTCTTTCCCTTCACTCTGGTTTCCAGCCACCATAAAGAGAGGCAGCTTCCCCATCATTCCAAATTAGCCCATCAAAATCAGGAGCTGCTGCAAATGAGATGGAACACAAACTGATGCTGGAGCCACAGTGGATTTTGATACCTGTTTTGTTCAGGGTAGGAGCCATTGATCTTAATGATCCCTTTTTATCTTCCTCATCTAGACAGAGAACTGCAGTTTGGTTTCCAGCAGACTTTAGAAACCGACAGCTGATGTTGTTGAAGTCACCTGCTTTGACACTCAGCCTTTATCTACTGCAGGTGAACAGAATTAACTCCATTTTCAGATAGTCACTCTCTGCTTTGGCATCCAAGTCATGACAAGTGTGAGGATATTTCCTTTCTTCTGAGCATGGAAAACAATTATTTGTTCCTGCCTTGACATTCTCAAGGCACTGTCAAGTCTATATTGATTGCCAGGCTGCTTGTTCTGTAGAAGAAGTGCCAACTGGTGCTAATATGTTGTGGGGAGATTAATACTTGCAGGGCACAAGAACTGGATATCTGGGATTCATTTCCCAGGCTGGTAGCCAAAGATAAGTTAGCACAGATAATTTATTTCTTTTGTCTGAATTTTTTTAGGCAGGTTACCTCTGTTTTTTTTGTCATAGATGAAATTTGTGCTAACCAACTTTCAGAACATTTGTGCCATTTTAGTAACTGCTTTCTGCTAGAAAAATATCAACTATGAAATTTTTTATCAATGCTTACACTACCAAAAATGTCATAGAATCATAAAGGTTGGAAAAGACCTCTAAGGTCATTGAGTCCAAACATAAACCTAACACTGCAAAGTCACCACCAAACCATGTCCCTCAGCGCTCCAACTACATGTTTTTTGAACACTTCCAGGGTTGTTGACTCCACCACATTCCTGGGCACCGTGTTCCAATGCACAACCACTCTTCCAGTGAAGAATTTTTTCCTAATATCCAACCTAAACCTCCTCTGGTGCAACTTGAGGCCATTGCCTCTCATCCTGTCGCTTGCTACCTGGGAGAAGGGACTTACCTTCACTTTGCTACAACCTCCTTTCAGGAGGATTTCCTGCTCAATTGTTTTGAAAAGATTTTAAGTCAAATATCACCTCTGGATTTTCTTTGTTTGTTTGTTTCTGTTTTAAAAAGGCCAACTTTTTCCATTTTAAATCTGGCAAAGGAGAGGCACTATGATCATTGCACTTTTAAACCCAGATTGTGAAGTCATTCATGCAGCTAATGGATGCTGGGACTGAAAAGAAAAACCAAACCCAAAAAAGCCAAAGCCTGTAAAATCATAATTAATCTGGAGACTAGGGGTAATATTAACCTCCAATAGAATGCATTCTAAAACCTACTTCTTTCAAATAAAAGCTAAATGCTATTTTGAGTTACAAAATTGGTAGCCCAACAGGGGTATGAAGCACTGACATCAGGAAACATAAATGTTTGCTTCAGCAATATGGAAGAAGTGGGCTCTAAAATAAGCCTGAAGCACCCTGAAGCATGCAGGGAGCAGGCACTCTTGTCTGATCTCTTGTAGGCAGCCTTCTGCTCTAAGCATAACCCCATACCAGGTTGTCCATTAAGCAAAGCAGTTCATTCTCTTCTGGTATTTGAAATAGCCTCTTGCATGACTGCATTTTTAATGTCAAGAGGCTGGGGAAAGTTCTGTTATTGTGCAAAGAAGGAATTAAACCTAAGAGCTATGATTTACATTATGAAGTCAGAGGATTCAAAATTACATCCCATGTTGATCTGCTCAATGGTTCCTGGTAGATGGTGAAAAGCTTGGCAGATAGTCATGTAGTAATAACTCATATATCTTATTTTTAGTTATTAAATCCCATTGCTTCCCCAACATTAATTTTCCATGTAAGCAATTGCTATAGTTGCCAGAGGGATTTTATATAATTGCAGATGGTAGAAGACATAGTTGGTAATTGCAGAAATGCAGAGGGAGATGTCCAGGAGATGATCTCCTATTAAGATGTGGCTGTTGCTATGGAATACTTTACTAACTGCTGTTCTGCATGAGAGCACTACCATAGATCATTTCAAATAAGAGGTTATTTTTAAAGAGGACCCATTTCTTTGCCTGCACAAGCAAAATCAGATCACCTCTCTGAGGAATATTAATTAAAAAAGCTCCTGTGCTGGACAACAGACATTATAGAGAATATAGTTCATGAAGGAGTCAAGAGGATTCGAGTTCACCATAATGCCAGGCAGCAATGAAATCAGAGGCTTGCATACCCAGCTCATGAGACAAACCCTGCTCTTGAAATTAAATCAAACTTTCCTTGCAGATATGAAGATCACCAACTGACATAGCAAACAAAATGTTACTGGAGGCTAAAGTCCTCAGTTTAAACTGAACTTCCTAAATTCATTTGTATCAGAGAGACCATTATTCTTTCTGTTTATTGGAAAGTATGTTCTCTGTATGGAAAGGGAGAGGTACAGAATGAAGAACTGATGGTGCTGGATGTTTGTGATGGACACAGAAGCACAAACTGTGCCTACATGTTCATGTCAACAGTAATATCAGGTGGCATGGTCACCCTGGGCTTTGCTGAAGGACTTGAAGAGCACTAGGAAGGCAGCAGCTGCCCTAGTGCTTTGTAAGGACAGTTTCCATCTCTGTCTCTAGTTGGGAAATGTTATAAAGGTAATGAAGTGTAAATTTAGTAATGCTGGCTCAGCAATTGTCAGGTCACTACTGCTAGTCTGGAACAGCCTACCTTTAGCTCTTTGTGGAGTAGAAGTCTGAAGAAAAGCTGTGCATCAGGACAATGGGAAAAAATAATTCCCTAGCAGGCAAGAAGGACAAAGTTCTAGTGCATGCTTTGCTCCTCTGAAACATCTACACGTCGGGAAGTGTCTGTGTGATGACTAGAGCACACGAGCTTTTTCCCATGCCATGGACAGAGAAAAACGGGAAAATAAGGAAGAAACAAAGCAACATCTCCCTCTACGGGAGTTCCCTGCATTGCACTCCCAAGCTCTTGGCAGCTGAAACCTCCTGCAGTTGACTACCTATCTGTCCAGTTGGCCAAGCCTCCTGCTGGTTCCCCAGAGCCTGCGTGGGCTGAGGGCCAGCAGATGCTGAAAGGATGAACCGTAACTAATTACTTCCAACCGAACTCTTGGTTTCTTGACAACTACTCAGAGCTTGTGCTTTTAAAGAGATTACACATCTTAATGAGAAGCCCATTGAGGATTGCTGGGATTTCTTGGTTTAGTTTTTGGTTTAGTTTGGTTCTGATGGGCTTTGCAGTATGTTTGTGCTATGTGTGCTGCTTTTGATGGGGTAACAAGCAGGCAACTAACTGTCCATCAGCAGGCAAACAAGTCCATCCTTCTGTGCTTTGACAGCCCAACTCTTCTGCCTAGTCCCTGGGAGGAGAAGAAACCACATTTTACTTGTTACAGAGGGAGGAAAATGTCATGATGCTGAACTCAAGCAAAAGTGTAGAGGCATGAGACAGAGGTTTTTTCTGTCCTCTTCAGATGATATCACTAGGTGCACTAGGAGTAAACAGGGATCTGTAACAATATACATACTTTTGTGTATGTGTGTGTGGACAAATATTCCTTCTTGCCTTGTTTACAAGTCATTTTGGGATAGGTTATTTCCTTCTACTTCCTGCTAATTCATCTGATGACATATCCATAAAAAATGGTAAAGCACTTATGGAAAGCACTAGGGTGAATATTGCTGAGTAATATGTCAGGATATTTGTTTGGAGGTGCTTAGAAGGTCATTCTGAAGCTTATGGATCAACCAGGCAAGCAGAATTAGTCTCATGTGTCAGTTGACCTGTCCCACAAATTGAGCTATGCAAGGTAAAGCATTCTCTGGGTGATCATTGTGGTCAATGTTTTCCAAACTATTCATACAACAGGAATGCAGTCACATAAACTGTTTAGTGGATAATAAATGAATATGAAATATGAGCATGAAACAAAATGAAAATCTAAATCTTTCAATGTGCTATTTTGAGAAGAAAATAGCTAAATGTTTGCTGACTTCCTGAGTGTACTGATGATTGTAACTCCCATAGCTTGGGAATAGGCCTCAAATTAATTTTTGATTTCCCTGTATGCTATGCACTGCATTCTCAGAGGTTTCTGTCTCATTAATATCATAACATTTTCTAAGGTCTAGCCAGTTTTGAGAAAATAAGAGAGGTAGAGTTTTATGCTAAATTACCCTTATCACACATGGAAGCATTTACTAGTGCACAGCATTTCTCCTGCATGCACTTCATATGGTTAAACTGCCCTGTAGATGTTTTTTTTCCACTGAATTTACTTTTCAGGGACTAAAATCAAAAGCAGAAAACTATTTTCTTTCAATATATGGTTTTGTAAAAAACATAGGCATGCAGGAATCCCAACAGAAGTAGATGTCAACCTTCTGCACCAATCCCATTCCCCTTGGTAGTCTGCATGTGTCATGCTCTGCACATGAAGGCACAATTAGTGAAGTTCATTGTTACACAATTCCTTGAAATATACCTGAGGAAACTGGATTTGGCAAACAAGGCAACATCTGATCACTCCAACCAATATTTCAAGCCCTCTTCATGAAATACATTCCTTTTTTGATACACTAAGAAGACTTTTGTTGCTCCTCCTTAGACTCATTTGCGCTTTGGAGTGTTTCTGGGCTGTTGCAGCTGTTGTTTCCTAATGTGATTAGTGATTTTGCAGATCAGATCTTTCACACATGTTTCTATTAAACAGAGCTATAGAGATCATTAATCACTTCAGAAAGTCTTGCCTAGTATTTTCTTAACACTTAAGAAATAATATCTTTATAATCTTAACATCATGAGATCAAGAAAGACATTGAGTTGCTGGAGCATGTCCAGAGAAGATCAACCAAACTGGTGAAGGGTCTAGAGCACAAGTGTTGTGAGAAGCAGCTGAGGGAACTGGGGTTGGTTAGTCTGGAGAAGAGGAGGCTCAGGGGAGACCTCCTCACTCTCTGCAACTCCCTGAAAGGAGGTTGGAGCCAGGTGGGGGTTGGTGTCTTCTGCCAAGAAGCAAGTGACAGGCTCAGAGGGAACAGCCTCAGTTTGTGCCAGGGAAGGTTTAGAATTGGATATTAGGAAAAAATTCTTCACTGAAAGAGTGGTTAAGCATTGGAAGTGTACAAACAACGTGTAGATGTGGTGCTGAGAGACATGGTTTAGTGTTGGACTTGGCAGTGCTGGCTCAGTGGTTGGTCTGGATGATCTTAGAGGTCTTTTCCAACCTTAATCATCCTCTGAGTCTATTCTATTTCTTAACCCTGAAAGGAGAGCATCCTTAAGCACCTTTACCATCTGCACGTGAAGCCATGATGTCATTAAAGACCTCAGCCAGCAGATGGAGTTTAAATTGCATTTAAACAGCAGAGCTTTGGACTCTGAATAAGGCTCAGCTGGAACTGTGCTGCTGGAAATGCTTCTCCCGGGCAGTTCTGGAAGAGCACTGGGTCATTAAAGCTTCCATCGACTGCCAGACTATTTATCTTGAGGCTATATCACTAGAGCTAAGATGACATGTACAGTTTGTTGGTGTACTGTGGAGGAGTGCTAAAGAATTGTCACTACATGTCAATTAATTAAGAAATAAGTCAGCTGCCAATTTTATATCTACCTCAACAGACATGAAGGGAGAAGAAGCACTCAGATGAACTGAATTCCCAATTTAAGCCTTTTTAATTTGTGCCTTGCTAGCAAAAAATAGGATTAGGATAGGATTTGATGACACTGCTTCACTAGATGCTGCATTAAGCATTGAAAGAGATGAAAAGGTCAAGAAATACCTAACAAAAATCATAATGCTGCATTGGTGGCAATGGGAGGTAGCTGAGACAAGGGTTTACTGCTTCACTAAGCTTTATTATGAATCTGGTGCTGAACAACAGCCAAAGCAAGAGATACCAGAGCTGGCCAAGCCTTCTGAGCAGGATATGGCTGTGGCTGGCATCTGCCCAGGAGCAAAGCCAGACTCCAAGCCTTATAGCTCTATCTTAGAGGTGAACTGTGTGGTCTGGCACCACTTTGTCTTACACTATGAGTTCTGGCTTAGGTTTAAAGACAAGACCTGATTTATAACCTTTCCTAGGATAAACTGTTGTGTTCTGGAGGCAGTTTCTGCTCTTGTACAGAAATGAGTGTGGAAGTGTGTAAGACTGTGAAGGGAGAAAAGGATGGGATTTGCTTTGGCTAATAGAGGTGTAAGCAGTGATGGCATCCAGGGAAGTCCTTATGTCACAGGGGAAAGGAAAGGAAAGGAAAGGAAAGGAAAGGAAAAGGGGAAAAGAGAAGAAAAACATTACACCATGCTGTGGTGATTAGAAGGTTGAAATGTTGCATCTTCTTGACTGGCTTACAGAATCTCAAGGAGATCCAGGCTATAAAACCTCAAGCCACACTGTCCACAAACCCCAGCAGGAGCATGCAAAGAGGAAAGGGCAAGCCAAGCAGACAGGCAGGTCAGGGCCTGCCAGGTTACCCTGACTCCTTCTGAGCTACTGCTTTATCTAAACCAGTTCCTGAACTGCTGATACTAAACGTATTTCACAGGACTTGAAGAAGAGATGCAAAGCACCACAAAAAGTATGTTCAGGGTAAATGGCAGAGGCTGCAAAAAAAAATAAAACATCTGCTGGAAAATGGCCAGGCATTTAGAGGCATTGCAGTGTCTTTCAGGTCCTTGCATCTGAAAACACTCTTGTGTGCTCAAATCAGTCAGGCACTTGCTCAGCAGAATGCCTTGGAAGAGAGCAGGAGATAATGGGAGCTGTAAAACAAACATCTCAGCACCCATAAGGGACCCAGCAGCTAGGGAGCAAAGGGGCAAACTGCACCAGACCCAAGTAACATTAAACAAAGCCCTGGCAAGAATTTACTACCCAATACTCAGTTCAGTGAATACATTTCACCTGGCAAAAAGGAGAATTTTCTCCATGCTAAGTGCCAAAATGAGGAAAGTTGGCAAGTGGTGCTGGAGAAAGAAAGCCACTGTGGCCATGAAAGCTGTCATAAATAACACCAGGAAGCATTTTGGGAGGCAGCCCATCCCTGCCTGGGTGGTCTCAGACAGTGAGCTCTGGGTTATTCCTGCTGCCTTGCTGGCTGCAAAAATTAACAGTATTTTGCTTGCCACCTTAGAAAACCTCAGTAGTCTAAAGACCTGGATGCTCTGCTTTCTGCCACAGCAGAAGGTTGGCTTTGCTGATCTAAAGGTCTGGTCCAGCCCTAGGTCTAGTGTTTCAGTTTCACATCATCACTCTCTCATAGCTTGCCAAGAGGCAATGCTGAATCAGCAGCTCACTCCACAAAGGCTTCTTCAAGAAAGCTACAAAAAAAAGCAGAGAAAATATATAGCATTTCACTCTTGAAATGACCTGCTCTAAACTGCCTTGCCAGTCTCCTGCTGCAATGCTTCATGCCTGATGTCAGCAGACTTGTGTCTTTTGGTGCTTACAGTCTTGACATTATTATACCTGCCAGTATGAAAAGGAGTTGCAGACAGAAAGGAAGAAAAATGTACAAAGAATGAAGGCTGCAACTATAAACCTCCCTAAACTCTATGTGGGAAATTCTGCCAAGATCAAACTATTTCTTTTTCTTTTTTTTTAATTAAATAAACTTTTCTGATGTTGTGGGGTTTTTTTCCTTCATCTTATAAACAAAATCTAGCTGCCAGTGTGTGGGGTGTGAGGTCAATGGGGTCCACCTGAAATGAGATGGGATCCCACTTAGTGATGTGCTGCTTGGGTTCCCACACATTAACTCCAATATTTCCAGCACACTGACTTTTATTTCAGGCATCTAAAGAAATGAGTAGGGATTAAAAAGAGAGAAGAGGGAGGGAAATCAAAGTCCAGGATGATGATTTGCTGCATAAGATGGAAGCAGGGGTGATGAGGTAACACATAACTTTACCTTCTGAGTTGCATCTCAACTTTGCTCAATCAATTCTGCCACAAACCCCAGATTTACTCAGGTTTGCTCTGTATTCTGTGTGATCTTGTCCTTTGCTGCCAGCATGCCAGCAATAGAATTTACCATTAGAGTAGCCAAACTGGCTCTATTGTAACATTTTCCAGTGAGAATCAAACTAAGTTGGGGAATGTTACCTGTGCCAGGAATGAGGTGTGTTTGGATAGTCACCTTGTAAGGCTGAAAGCTCACAACCTGCCTGTGTGCCACTGCACCAAGAGGCTTCTAGAAGAGGCCAGTGGCATTTTGTAGATGTGCCCCCCAAAATGGCACATTGCAGTAAGGCTGGGGTGAGCAAGCCTTCACTTCATTAGTCAGTAAATGCCAACAGACGGGTTTCAAATGACTTCAGCAGCAGTCAGGTTTTATTCCCTGCAGAGATCCATGCCATCACCTCCATCCACAGACAAAGCATGGACTGGCTGTGGGTGTTTTATTCTTGTCATTGTATCTGTGCCAACTTCTACCAGTCAAGGGGAATGAGGAGGGAGGAATCTAAGATGGGGAGCTGGCTGTGGGAGAGGATTATAGGAGGTCACCACCTTTGGTTTCTAGGAAACTCAGGGGACTTTTGTTATAGAGCCCTTATTTCTGTGCAGGAGCTCCTGTTCCTGGAGCCTTAAGTGTGCAGGAGACCTAGAGTAGCTCATCACCAAGGGCTATTGCTTTTTTTAGCTTACTCTCCCTAAGGTGTGGTGGACATGGAAATGTTCTCCTCCTTCTGCAAGGAGCAGTGTATGTTGCTGTCACTGCAGTGTGCTGTGTGCTGCTCCTCTGCAGATGGCTGGGCTTGGGCTGCTGCAGTATGAATGCAGCAGCTCTGCTTTGCCATGCTCCTTCTCTTGAAATCCAGGCAATAGCCATGAAAAAAAACATGCTTCAGAAGGCAAAGGGAATGCCCCAGCTTTGCTGGGTTAACTCCTGAAGTTAAAATGAGGAGGCTTGGATCAGTTTGCAGAGTGTAAGGATTGCCATTGACTGTGTAGAAGAGGAGATTGTAGCTGGAATGAGTGGGTTGAAGCTATTGAGGCTGCAAAAGGATTCACCAGAAAAGGTTTTGGTGACTTTATCTGACCTTTGTCAGGTATCCAGCCTCAGGGGGTGTGTTTTCTCATTAGGCAGAGCTTGCAGTGTGTGGCATGAGGTATTTATAAGTTTGCTTTATATTGTTATTTGTCAGTGCTCTGGGTTGTGCAAAACATGCTGGAGTACAACATCCTCCCTGGCTCCTGGACTCCTGTTCCCCAAATAGCATTTACCTGGGCTGCATCTGTTCCTCCAGAAGCATACAGGAGTCACAGGACTACATTAAAACAATTAAATGCACAACCTCAGGGACCACATTTTGGTTATCAGACAAGCTAACAACTCTAAAAGCAGAGTTAATGTAAGCAAGCCAAAAAACCAGTGTTAAAATAAAAGAGAAACTTGCAGGGAATGTAGCAGAATGTGAAGACAACCTCTGCATGGGGAGGTGATGTAGTGTGATTGTGTCTAGGGCTTAGTCTGTGCTTTCAAGAAGAAATAAATCCTAAATGTAGCTGCAGAGCTGCCAGGGAAATAGGAATGAAGGGATGCTGGAAAGCTTTCCACAGGGTCTGCCAATAAATAGTAAAAGGGTTAGAGAAATTAGGAATAAGTTCAATATTTTGTTGCAAGTTTAGGGGTGGGAGGGTGGTGTCCCATGGCCAGCCAGTATGATAGGAGGTCCCTGGTTTGCTCAAGAGCTTTAAACAGTTGAGTTCTGCTCAGCTCTTCCTCTGCATGATCATCAAATCCAGAGAGGCTTCACTGTGGGAGACTTTGAGTTCCACCCATTTCATAGTCCGGTTGATGCCCAGGAAATGAATATGAAGATTATTAGGAACATGAGGTGATGCTGTGCACATCCAGCTGCTGAGGAACAGAGGTGGGATTTCTTATTTCTGGGAAGTATCAACCTTTCCTCATGAGCCAGCTTGATTCCATCTTGTGCATCTAATGTTTTCATCCAAGAAGTTCAGATATGAGGCAGAACCAGTGCCCTTGGCATCCCAGAGACCCTCATGAGGGTTGTAGGCAGCTGACAGCAGGATAATGCATGTACAGCAAAGATTTTCCCATAGGTATCAGGAAAATATGGGGACAAACAGATTTGCTAATAAAGGAGATTTAATCCAAGTCTTCTCTTTGCAAACCTCTCTGCAGCACTGCCATTCAGAACAAGTCCAAAGCAAGTCTTCCTTCAGGAGGGAAATCAAACTGCATTTTCCTAATGAAAGAATCAGCTCCTTTGTGAACCTCTGAAGACAAGTTCCAGTTCCACCCTTCTGGAACCAATTGTTTCAAGTCACAGCCTTCTTTTGTTTCCACTGCAAGTAGACATTGTTGTGCTTTTCCATTGTGGACTCAAGAAGACCAAAATAATATGGAGAACAAAGACATTGTGGGGTTGGTTTTGTTTGTTTGGTGGGTTTTTTTGTGTGTGTTGTTGGGGGTTTTTTTGGCTTATTCCTTCCTTGAAGCATTTATCATGTTCTGTGGGAAAAGCAAGTGGTAGCAGAGAGCTAGTGCTGCTTCAGCTTCAAACAACTGAAGGCCTGTTTGTGTCAAGGCTGAACCTGATGCTGAGCACTCACTCCCAGCAGCTAGTGCCTTTGAATGGCATCTGAGCATTAGCAGAAGGGTTTGTTTATGATACACTTCTTCAGATCAAACCTGACCTCCCCTAGAGACTTAGACCCCAAGCATAACAAGGTTTACAGTAAATAATGGAAACAACTGAAAAGCAAAGCAGAACAATGTGAAGGTTTCCTCTACATGGCTGTCAATGAATGTTCCTGAATCCCAAAGACTGGCCAGATGTGCTGTCCAAGAGGTGGATCTCTGCAGTTTGGCTCCAAATTTTGAACACATCAAAGTCTAAAGCTGTTATTCTAATGACAATAAACCCAACTGCCTTTGTTTGCTGTGGTCTCATTTTCAGGCCAAGGGCAAAGAGAATAAACAGTGGAGAGGAAAAGACACACTTTAAACTGTCTTTAATTAATCTAGACTGGCTTCAAAAATAAAAGCAAACAATTATACTAATTAGAAATACATGGCACTGGGTTGTCCATTTAGGGTAGGCTGGGGCAGCTCCACTGAAGCAATGCTGCTGCTCCCTTTCCCACCAGAAGACAATGGTAGAGTCCTAGGAAGGTTAGAGTTGGAAAGGACCTTTAGAGGTCATCTAGTCCAACCCCACTGCTGCAAGCAGGGACACCTATAATTAGCTCAGGTTGCTCAGAGCCCCAAACCACCTGACCTGGGATGGTTCCAGGGATGGGACATCTCCCACCTCTCTGGGCAACCTGGGACAGGCTCTCACCACCCTCAGTGTGAAACATTTCTTCCTTATATCCAGTCTAAATCTCCTTCTTTTAGTTTAAAGCCATCACCCCTTGTCCTATTGCAGACTGACCCCACCTTTCTTCTAGGCTCCCTTTAAGTACTGCAAGGCTGCAGTAAGGCCTCCCTGGAGCCTTCTCTTCTCCAGGCTGAACAACCCCAACTCTCTTAACCTTTCCTCCTAGGAATGTGCTCATAGCACTTTACCTTGGTGACACTTTGAGGGTTGCAAGCCAGCCATGTGAAGATGTTCTATGCTTAACATGGTGCAGATTGCATCCACTGCTACCTTCAGCTCCCATGCCTGACCTACAAACACTGCAGATTTGATCCCTGTTCAGTCACATCTCTGAGTCCATCACTGAGGTGTGGAGGCACCAGCAGTGCTTTTACAGTACCTAGGAGACATCAGCTCTGGGAGAAGAATATTACAGCTGTGATTTTTAGAATGGCTTTACCACAACCTCTTTTCCTATGTTTCATATTGCCTTAAGAGATTAGTTTTCTTTACCATTTAACCTCTCTCAATATTGCTGCCTGAGCCAAATTTATGTCTAGGATAAAGCTATGTCCTCTTCTTATTGAATCCAGGGACTTCTCATAATGAAACCTAAGGTCAGGTGATCTTTGATTGGGGCATTTTGAATTCTTTATTGCAAATGTATATTATATGTTTTTATGACATGAATGAAATGTCTCACAATAAATGACAACTTTAAAAAAGAAAACAAAAAAAAAAGAAAGCCTCTGTTTGGCTCATTATCTCTTTAGACTTGATTTCTGTTCAGAGGGCTGGAAACTCACCTGACCCATACAGATTTGGATGGCTGGGGGCACTGCCTCATGGCAAAATGTGGGATTGAAGAGACAGGACTCATTTCATCAGACTGGTACTGTATATTTATTTATTTTAATTTGCCCATAAGCTCCCTGGGTAAATGGCATTCTCATCTACACAGGATGTTATTCCACCTTCATCACCAGAGTGTGTCCCAGTGCCTTCCAGCTAAGCATTATGTGATCCAGCTAACATCTGCCATGCTCATTCTCCCTTTCATCCTTACCCAAGCATGCTTGTGTTTTGTTGTTGGGTTTAGATCTACATGCTGCCATGTGTCAGTGTTACAGAAAGTCAGATGTGCATCAAACACTCTTCTAAATAACTTGCATATTGATCCTTCAAGAGCCCTCTCTCTGGTTTACAGCCTGAGATTCAGCAAACTGAACTGTGGATATGAAGCTATTATAAGCTTGCAAGACAGAAATCATTATAAAATCCATCAGGATTTCATTATCTTTAGGTATATTTTTATATTATTCCAGCATCTTGGAGATCTCTGACTAGGAGTTGGACCATTTGTACTAGAAGCTGCACAGTCTGTACTTTCCAATCATTTCCAATCTAATTAGAAGACAACAGATCTTGTCTTTTGATGCATTAAATCATCCTATTACAGAAAAAGGATGCAACTGCCTAGTGAATCTGCTGGAGAAGTTCTGCATGTCAGCAGAACCAGGTTGCTGTTAAGAGATTCCTCTATGGACATTATTTACAGCATTGGTTTTATTATGCTTCAGAATAATACCATGCTGCACAAACACACAGAACTACATCCAAAAGATGTTTAAAAACTCTTTCTGGAGCATGGCAAGGAGTTCAGGTGCTGTTCAGATTCCAGTTCAAACCCTGTTTAGGGCTTCCTGAAAGAAACCATCTGAAGAGGGATTTGCAGTGGAAGATGGAAGCACTTGAAAGACAAGTCCAGTGTTAGAGGATTGACATTTATTGACTTCCTGCACCATCTAGTGGGGATTAAAATTAATTGCTCTCATTTTATGAAGACTCTAAGCCTGTGACTTCCTCTCCAAGGCACTGAGAAGAGATCCAGTCCTCATCATCCTTTGCACAACAGGACCAAACTTCATTGGGATCATCAGTGCTACCCAAGGCAGTGTATAACTCCTCCTGCAGCATGTTGCATCCAGCCACACAGAGGAGTCAATCCACTTGAATTAAGACCAAGAGGACCATTGGAAAGGACAGACCTTAAGGAGCATTACTGGTGTGTCATTGAGCTGTGGATATATGCAGGATCTTGGTTTCAGGCAGGTCTTCTGGCCCTGGAAAGCAGAGAGTACAATGAAGACCTAGAGAAAAGAGCTGCAAACTGTTCTGAGAAGCTCTTGCTGTGGTTAGGGCAATGGGGTGAATTTCAAGAGGTCTGGGTGTGATTCCTCCCTCTCCTTCATCACCTGGATGGAGTTGGAGCCCTGAGGCTGTCCTGGGTAAGCAGAACTTAGGAGAAACACTTTTCAGCAAGCATTAGTTTTTTTCAGGTTGCTCAGCAAACCACAGCCAAGAAATGATCCTGCAGGTGGAGGCAAAAATCACTGCTGCAACCTTAATAGAAGGCATTTCCTTGAACATAATTTTCTTAATTAGCAGTGAACAGGATGGCATTAGGTGATTACACTCCTAATTTTCTCTTCAGGAAACAGCAGCCAGCTTTTGCTTTTTTTTTCCCTGTTGCTGGGCAACACAGATATGCTTTGAAATTTGGTTAAAGTAGTGAGGGATAAACATTTTTTAATAGACATGATATCTAGAGAGGCAACAGTAATTGCTACAAACAGGCAGGAGGCTGGAGAATCCCAACTACAGAATAGAGTGCATGCATTCCAAAGTTGTCCAGGCTAACTGAAAGGGAGGAATATGCAAAAAAACCACCTTTTGACAGGCATTTGTGAATATTCATGGTTAGATTTACTGAGAAGAGAAATGGAGTCTCAGCAAGTTTGGGTGAATCTTCTGTTGAATTCACTTTTCTTTTTTTTTCCCCCCTTTCTTCAGCCTTTTTGTGGCCAATTTTGCCAAAGCATCCTTCACTTGTGTGTGTTTTTGCCTTGACAGATCTCAGATCTGGCAGAACTGCAAACAGAAATGATTGCAGATGCTGTGCTGAGCATGTAAAAATGGAAACTCCATCATTATCCCTCTGAAAAATCCAGCTTGGATTCATTTGAGTTACTGAATTAATGAATCCAGGCAATGAGAACCTGAAAGGGCTGCTTGGAAATGCCCCCTCTTGCCTTCCCCCAGACAGCTCAGCCCTGATCACCTTTTCTGCTTCATGCCTGAGGTTCTTTGAGGACTAATGTCTCATGGCTTCTGCCAAACTCTCAGGTATTTTTACTGCTCTTCACCAGAAGGAGAAGTGACAAAGCTCATCTCTAGGCATGATCCCAGTAACCTCTCTAATCCCTTTCTAACCCCAAAATAAGTTACAATAAAAGATCCTAAGCCTGCCCTGTTTATACTTTGGGTTTGAAGCAGGCAGATTGCTTGACAGTTTTGTTGTTCATTGCTTTCAGAGAATCATGAAGGCTGGAAGAGACCTCTTAAGCTCATCAAGCCCAACCACCAACCTACCACCACCCTATCACTAAACCATGGCCCTAAGTACCACATCTAGATGTTTCTTAACCCCCTCCAGGGATGGTGACTCCACCACTGCCCTGGGCAGCCTGGGTCAGTGCCTGACCACTCTTTCTGGGAAGAAATTTTTCCTAATATCCAAACTAAACCTCCTCTGGTGCAACTTGAGGCCATTCCCTCTTGTCCTCTCCCTGGTAACCTGGGAGAAGAGACCAATCCCCATCTTGCACCAACCTCCTTTCAGGTAAGATTTTCCTCCTTTCCAATGTAAGATTGTTGGTGTAGCCTTAATGTATCTCTCCAGCTAGCACCTACAGACACTGCCTTCTTTGCTTCTCATTTGGATTCCAATCACACACACACAAAAAGCCATTCTGGAACTCAGATAGATGTTAGTAACTAATGGGACCCCACCAAATAGCCTGAAATACAAAGGTAGGTCAGATGAATGGTTCCTATCAAAGGAACTCCTGGTGAACCATCAGGTGGGAATTAAAATTTAATTTAGAATGTACTGTCAGGGTTGCTGTGGTGGTGGTGGTGGTGGTGGTGATTTACTTGATTGACTGCTGCTTTCTTTCACCTTTGCAAGCCTCTAGGTTTTTACTATCTGAGGAAATTAAGGCTGAATTGCAGCAGGAAATTCCTTGTAGCCAGGTGTTTCTGGTTATCTGAGGAATAACTTGCCTGATGGGGAAGCAAGGATTAGGATGGGATGGTTTGGAATCTAAATGATTCTCCCTGCTCAGTAGGCACACATTGACATTCTGGCAGCCTCTGTAGCTGTTCTTAGGGAAGGATGGGGAAAATCCTACTGAGGGGAGTATGAGGTCCAGCAAGCAGTGATAATTTCATTGTTCTTTTGCAGCAGTTAGGGTGAAAAGCTGCTTTTATTGGGCTGTCCTGATTTAATGGACTGAATTTAAAACCAAAACCAAAACCAACAAAAAACACACACACACAAAACCAACAAACACTCCCACCACTGAATTCTGTTGGGTTGTGATTTGAGTTGCCCTCATAATGCAGCTGCATACTCTGCTGCTCCCCATTCTCCAGCCTGACTTGTCCTAATTTTCCTTCCCAGGTGAAAGCAGGAAGGCTCCAACCTCAGTTCCACCAACTTGCTGGGAGATGGCTAAGGCTGGAAGGCCTCCAAATGGCTGATCTGCTCTTTTGGGAATGAACACAATCAAAGCCAGTGCTGATTCAGTAGCTGGTAACCCTGTGCTGAACCCAGGTGGTGGTGAGAGGCTTCCTCAGTAAGTGAACAGAGAAACAAATACACCTGGAGCAAAGTAATGCTTTCTGACCTTAAAATTCATGATGCAATGGACATGCCAGGCAGTGGCAGACCAGCTTGGTTATTGTGGAATATTCCCAACCCTCCAAGACCCTGAGAACACAGCTTCTCCACTGCTGTGGTGCTGTGACAGGTCTGGTTTGTTAGCCAGTCCCATGCTTGCTGTGACCTCTAGGTGCCTGTGCTCTGTGTGACCCATCCTGGGGTATGCAAAGGTTACCCAAACACAGGCTTTGCCTTCTGCCCTGGGCTTCAGAGCCCTCTGAACTGTGAGACCTTGGTCAAGAGATCCCTCAGCAAAAGTGGCAGAGTCAGGAATAAACCTCCTAAAGGCTCCATAGGCTTCTCAAAACATAAACTATGCTCCATTCCCACTTCTTATGACAAATAAAGGGATTAAAAGGGACAGAAATGTCCTTTCCTTTGCCCAAAGCTGAGGAAAGCATATTTCATGTACTGCAGTGAAGCTTAACAGCTGAATCTGTGGGACTGCCATGGGTGTGCAAGCTGGCAGCCTGGTTTCTAAAGGAAACAGAGAGAGCAAGTGAGAGAAGAACTTCCCCAAGCCTTCAAAGATCTAATTCCTGCAGACCTCTGGGCTTGGTTGCATGGTCAAAGCTCAGTGGATGGAAACAGGCTCCTCAAGCAGTCATTAAGGAATATGACTTCAGATTATTAAGGGTTTCAGGTACTGCTACAAGCAGCTTAATGGGGTGAAAACCAGTTACATCTTGCCTGGACTGTACCAGAAGACACAACCCAAGTTTTGTACAACACCAAAAGTACCAGCAATCTTCCTCAGGGGCACAAACCACCAGAAACAGCCCCAGAGCAGAGTAATGCTCTGCAAACCACCTTTGGTGCCAAATGGAAATGTAATTTGCAGGCATGTGTCAGCAGAGAAAGTCCTTTCCTCCAGGAGAAGAAATTCAAGCAGCCACATGGAAATAGTTTAATTTCAGCTTTAACCATCAGAGGAGATGGCTGTTGCAGATCATGGGAGCCAGGTAATTTAGTTCTGAACTTTAAATATGGGAAATGCCAAGAAATATTAGGGGATGTGGAATGGTTTCATGCAGCCATGCACCATCAGAGCTGCAGAGTCAGGAGGGGAATCGAAGAGAAGCTCTTCCTGAGCTGATTGATGCCTTCACTGGAGCCACAGCACACAATATTCAATCTGGCTTTGAAAATCCTGCACTCTGTGCTCTTTACCTCTTAGTCAGGAGATAAGAAATGAGCCTGGAGGTTGCTACCTTCTCCATGGTGTCATTTTGATGGTCAGCAACCTGTATCTGCTGGGGGAGGGGGGGAAGGATGGAGGTGATGCCCCCTTCCAGCCTCACTCCAACATCCCAAACCTGGGAATCCAAATAGCTGCAGGGTAGGTTGTTTTTTTCACCCTGTTCCAGGTCTAATTTCTCTTTCAAACTAGTACTGTATATCTTTCCCCCACCTCCCACTTGTCACTTTATGGCTTGCTGGATCTGTTTCCTTTAATGCTTGAAAAGATACAGTTAAAATCACCTTCAAATTTACTAATATACCATTTTATTTGAAAGGCTTATTTCCTTGAAAGGCTTTCCCAGTCTTATATGAGGGCATGCTCTCTAATATTAAACATTTTGTTTTGAAATGGGTGCACATCTGTTTGATATTTAACTCCAAACAAATGCTTAGAGTGGAGAACATGAGCAAAATTATGCCTGAGATAGCTGTGAAAGGTCATTTTGGCTTTAAACTACAAAGGATGACTAGGGGCATATGACACACATAATAAAGGCAGAGATAGGCTTAAAATGCCTTCAGGCTACACTGAGGTCAGCTGCTAGCTTCCAAGGAAAGACATATTTTGCCCTCCTGGTTTTTTGCCACCCAAAAGTGTGGAGCAGCAAGCTGGGATCTGGATGGGAAGGAGCTCACTTCATCTCTGCTTTCAAACCTAGCACAGTTTTCTCTGTCCTTTTCCTAAGGGATGCTGAACTCTTAAGCCTCATCATTAAATCATTGGCCCCAAACTAACCCCCTGACTGGAAACTGGAGAAGGGCTTGGTTTCACTTGCTGAAGAAGCCATTGCTTGTACCCTACCATGTGATGAGGAATATCTCACTATTAGGTATCTAGAGGAGCTGCAAAAAAATGTGTGTTCTCCTTTCTGGCATGGACTGGAGGTTTCCAGAGAAGCTTAAAACAAGCAGAACTTGGTGTCTCCTGTGCAACAGCACTGGGCTGAATAACAGGGTTTTGCTTCTGGGTGTGGAGTGCAAGGGAACCTGCTTTAGCAGGGGGGTTGGACTAGGTGATCCCTAGAGGTCCCTTCCAACCCTCACCATGCTGGGATTATTCTGGGATTTAGCCTGGACTGGGCTTTTTAGGCAGGGCTTGATTTGAAAACCACCAAGCACTCCTAGTGAATTTTGAAGGGGAAATTAAGAGGGAAATGGGCCATTTCTCATTTAGAGCTGGCACAGGACCAGACCAATGGGAGCAGATGAGATTTCCAATAAACCCTTCCTGAAAGGCAAAGGAGTGTAGAGACAAGATGCTGGCTGTAATCTGCCTCCAACCATCTGCTCCTGAAGCACTGCAAATGCAGGGCAGGGTGTGGAGAGTATCTTGTTGATAAAAGGGAGATGGAAACAGCAGCTCCAATTTGGTCATCAGGTGGCTTTTGTATCTGCCAGAACATCTTTAGTGCTATTAGAGACAGATTAGGGAAGAAATATGGAACAAGAAGGGCAAAACCTTACACTTAGCTCTATCCCTCTGAGGCTTATTTGAAGCCTTGGACTCGTTTCTGTACTGAAGGGGCAAAATTTGAGTCTTACTGTTCCTTTCCAAAGCAATGCAGCTTTTCAGTTGAGTTCCCCCTTCTTCTCCCCAAAACCCAAGTGAGTCCTTTATCCTGGCAGGAGTTCTTCAAATCCTGTCAGTAAATTCTGGGCTATTTATACATCTTAGGCATGAGCTATGCATGCATGTTTAAAACATTTGGAGCAGCCATTCAATGTGTTTTCAGAGTATTCCTGAGCTTTGTACTCCAATCTGCAACCACTAGAAAGCCAACTGTCCTCAGCTCCAGCCCATAACACAGAGGTTATTAATGGGAACCAGGTATCCTCCTTCAAAGGAACAGGACCATCAAGACTCCTATCTGTTTCTCATGTTCTAGAAAGCATTTTGCACTTTGAATGATTATTCAGAGGGTGAGGGGAGGAAAGCTGGACAATAAATTCAGGAGCTAGCTCAGTTAGAGAGGTACAAACACATCCTCTTGGCTGGCATGCCTCTTAGTAAAGCCTGGTATGCCATGTTTCATGAGACCAGGCACATGAGCTTCCAGCTGCCAAGAGGAGGGATGAGACCATGCTGGCACCCACCCAACCCAGCTGCCATGGTTAACTTCCCTTTTTCCCCTCTTTTCTTTTTATACCTAGCATGTATTGAGAGGGATCTCTTTGTTCCATATGGCTTCCATAGAGTGAGACTGCATCCTGTGGAGGAGAGGTCAAGGAGTGGATTATCAGCAAGTGTTTCAAGTCAAGAATGAAGGGAGCTGGCAGGGTAAATCTGCACAAAGCCTAGTCTGTGCTTCTCCTTGCTGTGGTGACCTCTGGCTTTTGATGCCTGTACATCTCCCCCTTCTCCCTTCATGTGCTGGGCATGGCACTGGCTAACATGTTAGCACAGCATTTCCCTGGCAGGATTTTAGAGGCAAAAAAAAAGAAATAAAATAACAAAAGCAGCCCTGAAAGCCTGCCTGAAATGTTCAGCTACATGCAGGGAAGCCAGGAGCAAGGAGGGAGCAGCACAAGGAAGGATCTGCTCCTGTTCCCACCCCATCCTCATCCCCATCTCCACCCCATCCCCATCCAATCCCCATCCCCATCCAATCCCCATCCCCATCCTCCTCCCACTCCCACCCCCATCCTATCTCCACTCCAGCACCCTGCTGCCCAGCACCCTTGGAGCCAGGCATCAAGCTGCAATTGCTGAATACTCCCAGGAGCATATTAACCCTGCTCTGATTAAAAGTGAGAAGGAAAAGGCTCACAGTCCCCCAGGAGTCTTTTCACCATCCTGCTCTCCTCAGAGCATCCCTGATCCTCAGTGTGGTGTCAGCATTACCCTCTGCTTTGCAAGGAGAGCTTGGCTCATCTTCCCACCTCTCACACTCCAGGTGCCAGCCCAAGGAGGATATCACAGCAGGGAGAGCCTGTGGGAACAGCCAGATGGGCTCAATCCCCATCAGCCACAGCACTGCTTCTGTCCCTGCTCCAGGCACAGCCAGGAACCGAGGTGAACATCAGCTGGGAATTCCCTGCTTGCCCTTTCCAGCCAAGCACTACTGAGACCTTGCTCTGGATCCCTGGTCCTGATCCTGCTCAAATTGCTGCTCAGCCCCCAGCTCCTGCCTGCTCATCCCTCTCCCACCACACTCATTGCCCTTTCTGCCACCTCCCCCAGCAGCTTGGATTTCTTTTCCAACCCCCAAACTGTTTCTTTTGTCTCTCAGAACATTACACCAGACATTGGTAGGGATGCAAAATTAATAACTGCATTTTAATAACTCCTGACCTGTAAGCCCTCAGCAATTATGACCCTCAGAAGGTTATTACCAGCCAAGGAAAAATTATATTCCATTGAAACATTCCTCATATAATAGCCCCACTGCAGTCAGCTTCTCAAGAAAAACAGAGTTACCAGTGCTGTTTCTCTGGTACCTAATGAGTTAGCTTTGGCTGGGAATCAGGAGCTTTTGAGGGGTGTAGTTTACATTGACCACTCAAAGGCTTTAGATATTCTGGACCATACCTTGTTGTTTAATGATATAAACTGGGGCCAGAGGGAGTGGAGTCAGTTGGTTACATGGAGAACATGGAGAAAGTGCACTGAAACCTCCTGCTCAGGCTTCCTCCAGAGGGCTGGAGCAGGATTGGGGGCAGAGCTGTTTCCCCAGCAGTGACAGCAGCCAAGGGACAAGGACTGAGCCTCTGGCATGAGCTAGGGTGCTGAGTGCTTCAGGGGTGCTTCAGGGTGATATCCTCCCTCTTGACCCTCACAACATCTATCAACAGGCAGAATAACTTCTCTTTTGGTCTGAAAGTTAGAGAATCACAGAATGGTTTGGGTATAGAAGCAAACACACAGGAGACATCAGTTCTGCACAAAGGATTTGATTTGCTTAATTGAAGCAAAGGCCTCAGCTATTTGATTTAGACTTCCTGGGTGAAACACTTCATGGATTTTTCTTTGGAGATTCATGGCACTGGACCCTGGAAGCACATTAGCTTAGCTCCAGTTCATCTCTCACTGCCCAATAAACCTTGCTGAGCTCATTGCTGTTTGGAACGTCATCACTTTTCCTTTGCCAAAGCACATCTTCCAGGAAGGCATCATGCCTTTGTTTGAAGACCTCAAGAGATAGAAAATCCAATTCTTCCTTTCATAATGTGTTAATCACCTTCATCCTTCAGAGCCTGGGCTTGGTTTCTGCTGCTGTTTCACTGACATGCAAGCAGCCAGTTGGCCTTGTTAGCACATTAGAACTAATGGGATTCTGCTCTCAGCACCTTTGAACTTGACTCTCATTTTCCTGAGAGTTTGGCCAGTGTTTTAGCATCTCCAGTTTGTGACTCTCCTGTGTGTGACCCTCAGATGTTTGCAGGCTTCCAAAGGATGCTGAAAATCTGCTGTTTTGGCTGAGATCATTTTGTTCAGACATGCAACTTGCTTCTGGGGCATGGGGGAGCTGAATCCTTGCAATATCCAAACTTCTCTGGTTCATGTCAGCATAGTAAAGTCTGCAAGATCTGGGGTATTTCTTTAGTATTATTCATGGTTATTTATTATTTAGCTTAAAAACACCATCTGGATTCTGAGCATACTCTCACTTGCTGATTCCAAACCCTTGTTGCTTGTTTGCTATCTAAACCTGTGATTGTAAACCAGAAGAATAAAATTAGGAGCCATTTATTTTCCAGATCAAATTTTCTCTCAGCAGGATTAAAACTGCCACAGCAGTAAAGAGTTTACAAACTCACTCAAGAACTGTAATAACTTCCCTTCTCACTGCTGGGTCAAGGAGAGGTAATACATGTTTCCAATCAGCTTTGAATTGAACTCCAATTGTAGGTTTTATTTTGCTTTAATCCATATGTGAGTTCAGGTTAAAGGTAAGAGAAATCACAGGACTGCAAACATGCAGTAGAGTTAATGAACTTCTTTTGGAAGAAGATTTGGCTTTGCTTGTGCATGAAGGCTCCTAGGGTGCTTCTGAGGGCATAGACCAACTGGGAAATAGCTCTACTGGTTCAGCAAGGCCAATGGCAAGTAAAGGGAGAGCAACTAAGTGAAGTACATTGAGAAAACAACTTGCAACACTTGGGACATATTTATTTTTGCTCTTCCTCTCCCCTTCTCCTCCCAGCCCCACAGATGAGAGGCAGTGGGAGAGCTGCAAGGAAACACATCATGTTCTCAGCTCAGACCCAACTGAGATCTTTCTCCAAGGCAGTCCCTGCTGCAAGCACTGCTTTTAGCAATGATAAATGGTTATTGTTCCTTCTCTCTTTCCCACTGACTGTGGGATTGGTGTGTTTTTTTGGATTTCTGTTTTTCTGCCTGATCTTCTTTCCAATGTTTTTTTGGGAGAGATTAGTCACATGTCTTAAAGTGAAGCCTGCTCCTCACTGTCTGACAGAAGTGGGACCTGAGCTCTGGCCATTTTACAGGATCAAGTGCACTAAGCCCTTGCTGATCCTTTGGCAGGTCTGTGTTCAGAGATCCAGTGTGCAGACCCTAGCCCCTGCCTTCCTGCACCTGGGAGGAGATTCATCTTCAAGCAAAAAATACTTATTTAGTAGGGTGAGTTTTGTTGTTTGGTTGGTTTGGGTTTTTTTCTGGTGTTTTTGTTTGTTTGGTTGGTTGTTGTTGGTTTTGGTGAGGGTATTTTGTTTTGGTTTTGGTTGGGTTTTTCTGTGTTCTGGGTTTTGGTTTGGTTTGGCTTGGTTTGCTTTGCTTTTTTCCCCAACTGAGAGGTGCTCTTGGAACACCTCCAATATTGACAGCAGTCTTTAGTCCAAGTCAAAATGCTCCTTGTGGCCTACCCAACATCTGCACATCACTGAAAACTCATCTAGGGGCTCCATCAACTGCCCACAGTGGCAGGACCTGGGTGTGAGAGCTGGCTGGTTACTGCAGGGAAGCTGTTGCACATTTCAATCTGCATGTGGGCATGAAGCCATGTCCTTCCCAGCATGCCAGCCTGAGCAGCAAGCTACAAACCTCAGTAAAAATGTGATTTGAATGTGTTTTGTGGCATGGTGGATTTCACTCACTGTGAATGGTTGGGAAAGTTGAATGTTCACCAGACCACCCTACAGAGACATCTCCTGATGCTCTGATTTCTGCTTGAGGATGATTCTAATGAGAGAAGCAAAATAGAAACTGCATCCAGAGAAAAAGTTTTCCCTTCCCAAGTGAAGCTGGCAGTGAAAGGGATTTCTGTCTGAAAATGAGTCATGTTCCAGAATGAATTACACATAATGTGAGAGGTTGTAGGAGAGCAAACCTTCCTCCAGCACTGAAATGTGACATTTGCAACATCTGATTTTGAAAGTCATGGGCTGTGCATTCACTTTGCATCATGCAATAAAATTAGTGGCTCCCTTAAACAAATCTATTACTCATGTAAACAAATCTCTTACTCTTCAGCTTCCCACAGAATGGCAATGAGAAGATGAGTTGTTGAAGCACCAAATGCCAGATTCAATGTCTCCTGCAGTGTTTCTTGGTAGCTTTAACAAGCCTTGTGAAGCTGGGATACCAATGGCTTTTCTGGGTAGGTTTGGAGCTTCACCTTCTACAGAAAACTCATCCACTAGACAGAGGAGTGCTCCAGACCTCCCTGAGAAGAGCTGAGTTCATGCCAATGAGTTCTTCACTTTGTCATAACCATTTTACTAACAAATTGACCTTTTCCTGTATCATTCTGCTCAGAAGCTTCCAAGAGTACTTGAAAGTTATTTGTCCTCAAGGCCACAGAGAGCTGAAGAAGCTGTTTTTATAGATGTACCTAACAGCCTTCCTCCTGCTTCTCCTCCTAGCTACTTAATTTCCCCTCTCTACAGAAAAGTCCTTGGCTAGTTTGATTTTCTGTTCCCTGAAGTTTCTTTCCTGCTAAACTCAGCTGCTTAAGAGCTCTATCCTCAGTGTTCAGAGGTGACTCCCAAGCAGTTCACCTCAATTCTCCTTTTCATGTAAACACTTCAGAATTACTTCAGCAAACTGAAATACTTGCACATCTGCAAACATAAACAACAAAATCCCAGCTTTTTGCTGCTGCTGCTGCTGACCTTGTGTTCTGTGCATCCAAGTACCTTGGGCTCAGATGCTGTCCTGGTATAGAACAAGCTTTTGACTCTTAATAATTTCCTGCCTGCAAGTTCAAGCTTCTCTTTTGGACAACTTTGGAGATATAAACACAATTCTGTTTTCTCTGCTAACATTTGAGTGTGTTCAACCAACAAACCTTTTCTCATAAGCTCTCAGAATTAAGCTGGGGAGGTTTTTGTGTTCCTTTGGTCTGTAGAATTGACTACTCATTGAGCCAAAGCTAATTCAGCTCTTCCTACTCCAGCTGATATTCATCCATGTACTTATTTAATTGTTATTTTACATCAGACACCTGTGATTTAGCTCCATTGTTCTATCAGTCCAAGTTTGAAACAAGAGAAATCTTTTTGTGATGACATCCATAACTGCATCACACTTGGGCCCCACAAACCTGCAGTCCACCACCTAACTGCTATCACAGTCACTTCTCTTTATGCTGGTGCCTTTCCTTAGTCACATTTCTAAGGTCAAATGCCAGGAGAAGGTGAATATCCAAAGGTTCAAGGCAAGTAGTTTGACTCCACATCCTTCAGCCTAAATCTGTGCATGCTCTTGCAATGAACAGATCATTAACTTTGCAGTGCAGCTGCTGAGAAATGTCTTGAAATCCTTCAGCTCTCCAGTCAGGTTGATAGCAGCTCATTAAAACACAGCATCTGCCTGTCCAGAGAGGGTTTGGAGATCACTGCTGTTCCTTCTTTCTGTCCCATCAAAACAAGGAAGGAAATGGAGCTCAGGTGATTTGTTATATCCCTGGAGTTGAAGCACCTGCAGAGATGTGCCTGTCCTGGACAACAGCAATCATGACAGCATTATCCAACAGAGGAACCTCAGTGCACATTGGGTTAAACTGGAAATGACATTCCTTCCTGGGAATGACATCAGGAAGGCAAACTCCTAATTATTATTCTCCAGCAAACAGAGATTTAAGTTGAAACTTGCAAAATCCAACCTTTTATTCCCTTCCCCCCCACCATTCCTTCAGCCTCCTGCACCCAAAGCACAGCTCCTGAACGTGTCACTTCACACCAGTCTCCCCATCCAGGAAAGCCAAGTGAGGAGCTGATGAAAGTCCTCTTTATGGGCTGGTTAGAAGCTTTTGTCACTACTCTGAGCTGAACATGTCCATATTTTTGGCATATATTTGGTCCAGGTTGAACCTGAATCTTTAGAGATGAGAGTTAGATAGTGATGTCTGCAGTGTTTGCTCCTGAGCTGCCCTGTTGGCAAGAGGAGAACTTCTCCCATCCCTGTTCTCATGTTTGTGCAGGCAGTGGCTTCTCTCTCTCATTGGTTCTGAGCAACAGGCAGATAGGTGGTGGCTCTAGAGGAGATTTGCCTCATGACCACAACAGGATTCCTGGAGGCAAAACCTGGGAGGGAAATCCAGCTATTCCATGAAGAAATATGGCAGGATTGGGGTTGTGCCCAACAAGTAAAGGAAAGATGGTGAGCATGTTCCCCTGGGATGTTTGCAGGGGAGAAATTCAGCCTTGCCTTTTCTCAGGAGCATGTGAAGTCCCTGGGATACAGCAGGTACAATTTGGATGCAGCTTCCAGTTGCCCATGCTCAGAGATGTGAGCATGCTCCTCTGTCCCTGAAGAGTCCACTCTGCTGTTTCTGAGCAGCTCAAAGGGCTGAGAGGAGCCCTTGCAACATTCAGCTGAATTTCAAGACCCACAGCTCTTTAGAGCACAGCTCTGGGATCAGTGCTGGCTGCCAACACATTTCTGGGTGAAATTCCAGCTCTGGAGCAGAGTTTGCAAAGCCTTAACCATTTTGTGACCTGGGTAATAAAGAGGGGGAAGGGGAGAGAGAGCTCCTTCTCCCAGCATGGACCTGCAGCAGTCATAGGTGTTGGAGGAACTCCAGCCAAAATCCATGGTGAGCAGGGGGAGTAGCTGGCAGGGTGTCCTCAACACAGCCTCCTCTTTCTGAAAGCTGCTGCCTCTCATTTGGTTCCCCCAGATGTATTAAACTCCCAGGCAAGCTGCAAGGACCATCTGTTTTCCAGGGCTTTTAAGGATGAGTGGAGGAGGGAGGAGAAGGTGGCTTAAGGTCTAACTGAAGGTCTCCCAAGTATGTCTGGTTTTCTTTGGGGGAAGAGTGGTTTTCTGCAGATGACAAGTCATGTGCTGTATTTTAATGCATTATTGGGGGGTCAAGGGACATGATCAGACCTGACAAGGTTTACTGCACAGCTCCTGCAGCATGGGTCTGTCAGAAACAAGGGGGAGAAGAACAGCCAGAAGAAGAGCACAAGGCTTGGCTGGGCACCAGGGACCTTGTCTTTGGTTGGACTTTTGCCTTAAGCAGGATATTTTCCTGACTTTAGATTTCCCCCCTCCCTCATGTCCAGGCTGACACATGGTTAGAAGGAAGTAGAGCAAAGGAAATTAAAAGCAAGAAGAGAGACTTGATGCTGAATTGGAAGGACCAGAATCATAGAATCATTATGGTTGGAAAAGACCTCTGAGATCATCATGTCCAACCTTCCACCCAACACTGCCATGCTCACCACTAAACCATGGCCCCAGGCACCACATCTAGATGGTTTGTGAATGGTTCTAGGGTGATAATTCCATCACCTCCCTGGGCAGCCTGGGCCAGTGCCTGATAACCATCTAGGGGAAGAAATTCTTCCCAAAATCCAGCCTGAACCTTCTGTGGCACAACTTGAAGCCATTTCCTTTTGTCCTATCACTTGTTCCTTGGGAGAAGAGGCCAACCCCCACCTGGCTCCAGCCTCCTTTCAGGGAGCTGCAGAGAGTGAGAAGGTCTCCCCTGAGCCTCCTCTTCTCCAGACTAACCAACCCCAGTTCCCTCAGCTGCTCCTCACTCCACTTGTGCTCTAGACCCTTCACCAGCTTAGTTGCCCTTCTTTGGACACACTCCAGCACCTCAATGTCCTTCTTGGAGCAAGGGGTCCAAAACTGAACCCAGCATTTGAGGTGCAGCCTCATCAGTGAACAGAGGGAACCTAAACCTCCAAGAACTTAAGACTTCAGAGTGTTAAACCCCATTTTTTTCTATTTAATCTGCTGCCTCCAAAGATGTCAGAGGAGCAGAACCTGAGCTGTGCCTGTTTGCTGAAACTATTGCTCTACAAAAGGGTGAAAACATAGATTGTATTAATTTCCATTTTGCTTTATCCAAAATGACTTGAAATATGTTTCTGTAGCCAGCCAAGCTCCTTCTTAACTCTCCCTGCTACACATTCAGCAAGAATTTATAGGCAGTGCTCAAAGTATTCATATCCTCAGCTATTGTTGGTGCTGAAAGCCTCTGTCCTGGAAAAAGAATTGCACTTCCTAGTGCTCATCCCCAGAGCTGTAAATCAGGAGCCTGGGTGAGCACACACACACACACACACACACACACACACATCATCTTCTGGCCTGGCCATCATCTTCTGGGAATGGTTCTTTTCTATGAATAAAGGCTACTTCTCTTATCTTAATCCCTCAATCATCTGGTTTGGTTCCTTGGTGGCAAGCTCTGCAGAGCTGAGCAGATGCTGTGGGATATTTCCAGAGTGATCCCAGACCTCCCTACAGGTGGCTACACCACCTGAGGTGGCTACATCCCTACCACAGACAAGCTGTGTCCATGTCATAGAACTCCATGCAGACACCTTGCATCTGCCATGTGGTGTTGAGGGCTGGGAAGGAGCAGGAGAGCTGCTCTTGATGGAACTTGCAGCCTTCCTGGCATGGTGAGGAAACATGAGGAGAATCTCTCAGCACAGCCCAGAGTCTTCTCTGCAGTCTGACCTTGCATTTGTGCTGCATTACCTTTGTTTCCTCCAGTGCCTCCTGTCCCTGAGACATGGAATGTGGCTGGCAAGCTAACTGAGGAAGATGATGGCTAATGAAGCAAACCTCAGGTCAAGGGAGTAAGAGAAGATGCAGTCTGTGAGGAGATCATCCTGGCTGCAGCTCCCATCCTTTCCATTTGAATGCACTGGGCAGAGAAAGGGCAATTCTGCTCTCAGGGAAACTGGAGCAGCTCCATTGAAGTCTTCTCCTTCCAGATTTACCTTGGTGAATTGGAGAGCAGAAACTGGCCTGTAGGATGTATAAACATTTATTAAAGCTTTGGGACAGATTGTGCTTTGCTTGGGTATGTGGGGAGGGAGGGAGCAGGAATTTCCCTCTTCCTTCCCACAGGGAAGTTCTGTAGTCTCTGGCATTACAAAATGCAGGACTTAGTACATTTATTTGCCCCAAATGACATCATCAAATGGCTCAGGGAAGGTCAGTTTGAGCAGACTGGAAAAGGGAAGAGGCAGTCTTCAACCTCTGTTCCCCAGCTGCTGTTTCCACGTGTTCTGGTGTCCCAAAGAGCATCTCACCCTGGGCCAAAAGATGCTGGGGAGCAGCAGGGCTGTGCATCACCTGCAGAGGAGTGGGAATCCACTCACTGGCTCTGTCACCTGCTGGAGGTGTAATGCTCTGTTTACTGTGTTTAAGAACTGTTTTCTCTGTGTTGTGCTTGGAGGGCCTTGCATGGGAAGATGTATGTGTGTAGGAGGAGTCAACCTGTAGCACCCAGGGGTGCTCAGGAGGTTGCTGCAATAGGAGGCCCTTGGCTCTGCAGATGCTGCAGGCAGCAGGATCTCCATTTCAGTGCAACAGGTTTGGGAAGCCCTGAGCTGGAAGATTGCAAGAAATCATTATCTGTCCACAAAGGAAAGCCATGTGCCTTCCCACAGAGGTCCTGCCTACCTTGCTTGGGGCTGGGGCATACTCTCTGATTAAAAATAGTGACTGGGGTAGTTTTGCTCAGAGATTGAACATCTTCTTTCTGTTGCTGATTTACTTCCTGAGCAGTAAGTAACATAACACATGCTACTCTCCTATTTCATGGTAAGCCTCAGCCTTTGTTGTTGGAATGTAAGCCCAAGGTGCACCTTTTTCAAGGAATTGTTTGAATTACTTTCCTCATCCTGATTACTTTTCTTCACTTCTTCCTTCATCAGCCATCCCTGGGGTATTAACCTGGTATTTCTGCTCACATTAACCAGGGTCAGCACCAGAAAATGTTCTTGCTCTTGCTTTTGCTCAGCCACCTGGAGAAACAGGGAAAGTAGACAGGACCAGACATGCACTAATTTCTACCATGTGTTTCCTGCCAGGAGTGGCCTCAGCAGCTCAACCACATAAGTCATCCTGGGAGTAATTGCCATTTGAGTACAGTCTTAGGAGGTTCATGAGCCTGAGCCAGCTCTGCCATGGAGTGAGTGTCCTGCTGAGCATCAGCAGGCTGGGAGCAAGAAGGAAGCCAGCTTTGGTAGGGACTAGGACTTGGTGATGCTCCAAAGAGTCAAAGTTTGGCTTCATCTGAGCTGGCTGGTTGGATAATACAAGGGAACAGCTGTAAACTGGGATGAATATTTATATCTGTGATAAAAACACCCTCTGTTTGGGTATTAAAATAGAAGCCTAGGGGGCTGGGCTCTCTGCTGTCCATGCTATTGCCAGGAACATCCAGCAAGATCAGAAATGGTTTGGGTTGTTTTCAGGGTTTCCTTTGCAAGGAGAGAACACATGAGGTCAGACCCCTGGACTTCTGGCTCTTGCTGTGCCCTGGGGTGGGCTGAAGCTCTGGTGTGTCCCTGGCCTTGAGCAGACATGGCTTTTGGTGCCAATAGCCCAGTTCAGCTCAAGTGATGAAGGCATGAGGGACATGGTTTGGAGGTGACTGCAGTACTGGTTAACAGTTTGACTCAAGGATCTCAATGGTATCTTCCAACCAAACCAATTCTCTTGTTCTCTGGTTCTATGATCTGTCTGCAATATGAAAACATCATTTATCACTTCCACAGTGCTCCCCAGCACTTCTGCTGAGCCTTTTTCTGCAGAACAGGTTGCCCAACTCCAGCTGTCCCCAGGGGAGTGATGGGCTGCAAGGGACAGGCCCATTCCCTGTGGGTCTCCAGCTTACCATCACTGGGTTTTATTTCATTTGCATTCCTTCTATGATTCAGCCTTTAAAAATCCTCCTCCTTACTGCTCTGTGAATGGGTGAGATGATTACATTTTACTCTAGCTCTGGTTTTCATATTGCAGCCTGTTTTCACAAGCAAAGAAGATTATCTGCTGACATCCACTGCCCGTGTCTTCTCTGGGGGCACCACCCTGCATCCCCTCAGTGATCCCCACACTTGTTTCTCTGGGTGTGGATATAAAGCCTGCTTGTCCTGGGTCTTGTTTTACCTCCTCAGGTTGACTTCAGGAAGGAGAAGTTGATTATTCCCAGAAGCAAAATATAGGGTCCAAAGCTGCTGCTCCATCCAGGCATGACATGACCATGCCTGTCACCCCATGGCAGCCATGGGGTGCTGCTGGCAGACAGGTGTGTGGAGGTGTTATTTGGTCATTTGTTTCTCCTGAAAGCTATTTGTATACACATGTATATCATAAATGTACATATACCCACACAACTCTCTGCATATATGTGTCTATAGATGTGTGTAGATGTGTGTAGATGTGTGTTTATGTGCATACAAATGTATGTATGTATATGTTCCTTGGTGTATTTCCCCAGGAGCAAGCAGATTTCCACTGCTGGAGAATCAGCCCATGGATTCCCACTGCAGTGATTCAGTGCTGGGCACAGAGGAGGTGGGAGAGGAACACTTCTTACTAAACCTAAACACTCAGGAAGGCTCTCAACACCTTGTCTGCTTTAAAGGCTCCACCTCACATGGTCCTTTCACCTCCAGCACTGGCAGCTGAGGAATGTTGCACTCCTGCCTCCAGAGCTGGCCAAGTTCCTGCATCCTCTGCCAGCATGGTGCCATCCTCTGCCATCCCTCTTGCTTTCTGTGGTCCCACAGTGCCATGGAAGGACTCACTCCCAGTGTGGCTGCTTGCAGTTTTTGGGTGAAGGGAGACACAAAAGCACACATTTGGGTTTTTCTGCTGTGCTGCACAATGCACAGCTCTGAGATCAAGAGTGCTGAAGCAATGACACAAAACTGGCACCTGAAATGTCCTCACTCCAGAGGATCCAAAACCTCTGCATGGACTTTCTGGGCAGCCTGGGGATTTCCATTTCATTTTTGCTGTAACTACCTTCTATGGTCCATAAACAAGATTGTTTTCATTTAATTCTAGGAACATAATGAATTTCTGTGGGCTTGTTTCCTGCTCTCTGTAATATCTTTGCTAGATGTGAGCTTTATTTCACAAGCTAGTTATAAATTTATTTGATCTCCCAATTGTTTCATCTTGGGAGCAATCAATAAAAAGAAACATGAGGGAGAATTTAGACCCTTCCCATCCACTGAAATTCAAGGATGTAAATCCATCATCTCACTTTTTTTCCCCCCTCCCCTGAGTGCTGAGTAACATTGGAAACATATTAAACCTCATAGCAGTACCTTGATGTGGCTCTGTAATGGGCAAAGGATGAAATTCTCCTTTCTTTACCCCCAAAAGTGTCTTCAGCACAAAAACCCCACACTGGGTGTGGTGAGGAGGCAATAAAAACCTGCCAAAAATAAAGAATATATAGGAGTCAGAGTCCATTTCCCACACAATTGCCCTTCATGTGCTGTCCTAACCCCAGCTAAATCTCCACTGTCTCATCACAGCATAAACAGCTATTAGCTACTTTTTCCTCAGTTTCCTGCAAACCTGATGAAGGCCAGAGGAGAAAAACTACCATTCCTGGAGCTGATCTGCTTCTGGCCCTTCTGCCCTCCTGGCTGAAACACCCAGATTAAAGCTAACATCTGGCTATCAACAAATAGAGCAGCAGATATAGATTTAATTTCCTAGCTTTATCTCCTTTCTTTTTTTGCCAATAGGGAGAACCCTTGGAGCTGCTGAGGACTCTTTTGATAAGCTTGCCAAAAAACTGCCTAATTTCTCTTCTCACTTGTGCAGGCCACTTGAAGATTCCTGGTGGTCTCAGTCTGGCATAAATAAAAGGAAAATCAGGCACAGGCTCCCTAGGTCACAGAGAGGTGCCTGGGAGACTCCTCAGCATCCTGGGGGGTTACATTCAGCCAGGGGTTGCTGCTTGTGCTGCTCAGGGGGGAGTAGAATCTATCACCATCCTCTTATGGTCACCTTTCCTTGGGTTTCTCCTCAGGATTATCCCAGAATCCCAGCATGGTGGGGGTTAGAAGGGACCTCTGAGGATCATCCAGTCCAACCCAACTGCTGCAGCAGGGTCACCCAGGGCAGGTCACCCAGGATCACCTCCAACTGCCTTGGGAATCTCTCCCCAGAAGGAGACTCCACAACCTTTCTGGGCAGCCTGGCTCAGGGCTCTGGCACCTTCACATCAAAGAGTGTTTGGGGACATGGTTTAGTGGTGAGCATGGTAGTGTTGAGTGGATGTTGGACTTGATGGTCTCAGAGGTCTTTTCCAACCATAATGATTCTGTGATTCTCCAGGGGTTGCTTCTTCACCAGCATTTAGAAAGAGTTTGCTCATGGAGAATATTCTCCCTCACCAATAATAATTAAAGTAATTAATGCCTAGAAGCTCATTGATGGGCACCATCCCTCCCTGCACACCAGGGTCACATCCTGACCCTACTGACATCAGTGGTAAAATCCTCATACCCTGGGTACCTTTCATACTCTTCCTTACCCAATCCATTACTTTCTTAATCTTCCTTATTGCCACCCAACTGCTTTCTCTTCTGACCCCTGGTATGTTTGGTTCATGCATTTCTGCCCCTGCTCTGCTTGTGCAAATGCCTCTTCTGTTTCTAGTAGGTCCACAGTAAATCCAACCTCCAGCTGGGAACATGGGAAGCTTTGTATGGCTGGGGGAAATTCAGGTCCTTTCTCCCTCCCCCAGCCTCTGCCTCATTTATAGCTGCAAATCTGTGATCTTGCCTTGAAAGAATCTGTAATGACTCACTGCCTCTCCTGGACCCACTGCCAATAACACAGTTAGTTATAACCAGTTAATTAACTGGAAAGTCTAATTACTTAAAATTCAGCCCTTTCCTGGGATATTTTGCTGGTGGAGGAGAAAGCCAAATAATATCTTGTGCTTTTCAATCTACCCTGGTTTTATTTTTCTTGGGGAACACACCAAGAAGTTATGTGTAAATATTTCTTTCTCCAGTGAGCAGACTTTATTATCCCTTTCCCTTTAGCTTTCAGGAAAGTCTGCTCCCACCCCTTCTTTAACTGGAACACATATAAATATATAATGCCTGATTCCAACAGCCTCAGCCATAAAAAACTTGCTTGAAAAGAATTTCAGAGCAACTACCACATCTGGAATAATAGTCAACATAGTTTAGTAAGAGACTTCATTTTTCTCACACAGGATCCTAAATCATGATGGCTCCATCTGCCAAAAATAACAGAGTGGGCTATGACTATGGGAGGACATGAACCTATAATGAGGTTCAATAAAGTACTAATCTTATGGGGTAATGCAATCTGGTTTGCTTTTGCTTAAAGCAAACCAAAAGCCTCTGTCTGTGAGTGTGTGTGTGTGCTCAGACACACTGATGTGCTTCATAAACAGGATTCTGGTGTCTTCTTTCAACCTCTCCTTGCTGTTTTGCAATGCAAATAAATATTTCAAGGTTCATTAGTTGGTTTTGGGGTTTTTTTTTGTCCCAGATTAGCCTCATTCCAGGTAGGAGAACAAATTCCACCTGCCCCTTTATTTCAATGCAGCAAAATGTAATGGAAAAATCTACTGTTGTCAGAGGGAGAGGTTTGTCATTTACTGAGCATCTCCAGAGGTGATCAGCCCTGCAGCAGGATTTCTTCATGTTCCCTTTTGCTCCAGCTCATACCCACTTAGAAAATGAGCCCCTAATTACAGGGCCAGGTATTAAAATAGCTCCTGAACTTGGAGTGCTAAAAGATGGTAGATGGGATAGATCTTAGGAGAAGCTTCTTCCCCCAGAGAGTGGTGGAGCACTGGAACAGGCTCCCCAGGGATGCAGTTGTGGCACCAACTCTCATGGAATTCCAGAAGCATCTGGCCAATGCTCTTGGCCCCATGGGGTGACTTTGGGGTTGTCCTGTGCATAGAGAGCAGTTGAACCTTGTAGGTCCCTTCCAGCTCAGGAGATTCTGTAATTCTGTGTGATTCTAGGAGTCTCTTTTTGCAGCACAGAGCTGAGCTGGAGGTGAAGGTGATGACAGGAATGAGTAATATGGGACCAACCAGCTCTGAATTACAGAAAACTCTTTCTAATGTTGAAAACCCATGGCCTGGGTAGCTAGAGGGAAAAGGGAAGTGTCTCATTCCTTCAGGTATTTTCCTCTCCTTACTGGAGCAATACTGGTGGGGTGGTTGTGTGAAACCCATTTTCTGGAAACCCATATGTTCCATCACCCTATATCTGGGTCCTCCAGGGTCCTGCTGGGCAGCAGGCAGGATCTCTGGCCCAGGAGGATGGGGCCAAGGTGGTCACACACAAAGCCAGGATGGAGGATCTCACCTTCCTCTTCCTCCCCTTCCCTGGCAGGTCTCCCAATCCCAGTGGAGGACTCATTTTGCTTCCAGATAATGTGAAAGCAGGACAATAGCTTAGCCAGGTCACCCTGTTGGACAAGGGCAGAAATGGGAATGAACCCCAAATCTCTGGAGCTCCTTCTAATCCATTGCTGGGCATCTTTAGCCTGCAACATTCTTCTTTAGACATTGGCACTGGCTGACAGGGCAATAGTGGAGTCACCACCCCTGGAGATGTTCAGAAAATATACAGATGTGATACTTAGGGCCATGGTTTAGTGGAATGGGAGTGATAGGTTGATGGTTGGACTTGATGAGCTTAGAGGTCTTTTCCAACCTTAATGATCCTGTGATTCCTCCTCTTCTCTGCCTTATCCCCAGGAGGCTGTTATCCAGCCCTTGGGTTTGTTGTGACACCACAAGACAAGACACATGGATGCTTTGGCTCAGGGAATGCTGCCCTGGGTGGCTTTTGTCAAACCTAACTCAACATTTCTCCAGATATCTCCATTACCAGCAGAGTGCCAGCCCTTCTGAGCAGCTGATTTACTATGCTGTAAATAAATCTTGCTCCAACTGATGGATTTTTTGCCATGTAATCAGTCTGCTTTCATAAAAATTCACCTCTCCTGGCATTCATTCACATATGCCTTGCAAATGTGCACACTGGATTGAATCAAATGTGTGGGAAATAGATATGTATTTTCCATATGGAACCCAAAATACCATAAAAGGTTTTTCCCCTCCTCCCAGTCTCTTGAGGGCATAACAATTGAAATCTGATGAGAAAATGAAAAAAAATGCTTGGGGTTCATATCTTCCAAGTGGTTTTCCAGAGTTCTGCTGCTGAAAGGGACATAAATCATTAGCAGCACTCAAGTGACATTGTTACCTCAATATACAAACCAAAACAGGCTGAGTTTCTTGCTACTGGAAAGAGGAAAGTATTGCAGCCAGAAAAACTAGCTTGAAATTGGTATTCAGGTTATGTTTAACTGAAGGAGTTGTGCATGCTGGAAGGGTTGGAAGAGACCTCTAAGATCATCAAGTCCAACTGTCAACCTTTCACCACCATGCCACTAAACCATGGCCTTAAGTACCACATCTAGATGCTTTTCAAACACTTCCAGAGGTGGTAGCCAAAAAGGGGCTGCAGTCCACTGCAGGATCTGTCAGGCACAAGGAAGGAAAGCTGGAATATTTTGGTGCTTTTCTACCCTGGGTGATGTCCAAACTGGTGCTCACCTGAACTGGCACCACCTAGCCCTGTGCTTCCAGACATGTCAGTGCACTGGCAGCATCCTGGGGCAGAGAGCAGGGATGAGACCTTGGTCAGCAGCTGCAAAGAGTCTGTGTGCCTGCTGCCCTGAGATGCTCCCTCTGAACCCTGGCACTAAGGGGAAGGGGATTGAGAAGCCAGCAAGAGCCTTCTGCAGACTCATAGAGCCTCCAAGGTCACAGTAGTGACCAAATTTTGAAGCTATACTAGTAATTCAAAACCCCAAGTGCTTTGCCAATATCCCTCAGGGTACTGTGTGTGATAAATAGACTCCCAGAAACCTCCCTCTGCTCCAGGATGTGCTGGCAGCTGGAAAAGAAGCCAAAACCTGGCACTGGGTTATGATGTGTGAGTGACATCAGTGCTTTGTGTGCAGCACCTCTGCTTTCCATCCCCAGCAGGTTCAGCATCCCAAATCTGGCCCCTCCAGCAAACACAGAACCATCAGCTCATTCTTACCTGAAGAAAACCAGCAGCAAAGCTAGGACTAAAACCTGGGCTTCCTCATCCCATGATATAGTGCAAAGGATTGTGCAACACAAGAGAGGAAAAGCCAATCTTCTTCCAGTAACTGTGAGGCACCCACTGGTGCCCCATGGAGTGACACCTTTCTCACTGGAGGATGGCTCTGGAAAGGACTAGGGTTTGGCCACCAGCAGGAGGATGTGGAGCCTTTCCCACGCTGCAGCAGCTACTCCTGGTTTGCTGGCTCCATCTTCTGGAAGCGAGACAAAACAGAGATCTGGTAAAGCCTGAGCTTTTATACCGAGTTTCCAACGATGTTCTACACAAATCCCTTTCAGAGCACATGAGAATTGTGGTTACCCTCTGGGAAGTGTCTCTGCAAGAGAACAACAACATGACAAGAGGACGTGGCAGGGGTTAAATGAAAGCCAAGCTGCAGGTAGGGAGCAGACAGTTAAGCACCTCAGGGCTAGATCCTGCAGGTTGCCCATAGGGATTTTTGGGTGGATCAGGCAACAGAGCCAACAGGGAAAGTGCATTTTCCATCTTCTGTTTAAGTCATTCCCCATTCAGTATGGGAGGACAGGTGGCTCCACCACATACCAGTGCTTTGGCCACTTAGTGGCTTTTCAGTTAGAAAGGTGAAGAAGAGAAATAGCTGGGGAAGGATTCCAGAGCTTGGCTAAGCAGGGTTTAGTGCTGGGACCTGGTGCCAATGACACTAGGACAGGACTCTAACCCATCCTCTCCAAAACAGCCAGTGCAGCAATCCAAACTCCCCAGCAGCTTTTGGGCTCCTTGATCTCAGCATGTGGAAGATGGGACATCCCAAGTGCACAGATCATCAGGACAGGCATTTCCCCACCCAATGTCAAGATGCTACTGTTCTCACCAAGGTCAGCATTAACCAGGACAGTCAGGGTGCACTGGGGTGTGCAGAGCACAGGAGGTGGAGATTCTGGCCCTGAAGTATTGCTGTCAGTGTCACTGTAGGGCTTGAGATCAGACAAAAAGCCTTTTCTCCCCTGTTTAACCCCAAGAACTGCCCTTTTAGGCTGGTAGAGTTGGGATGCAGAGGGAGCAGAGGGACATGGGGAGTGATGGGCTCTGCCCTGTGCTCCCATATCCCTCCCAGGAGCCATTTAGGGCACAGAAGATGTTCCAGTGTTTTATGCTCACTCTCTGCAAAGCAGCCTCCCTTTCTGCTACACACTTTTGGGTTTATGGCACTGAATTTAGATTCCTTTGCACTAGGCTCCCTTTAGCTGTGGATGCTGCTGCTGCAGCTGTGCTGGGTACACATTTACCTGCGATGCTCCAGCTCTGGTGGGACACTGAGTCAGCCAAGCATGGACCCCAGAAACAGAGGTTTCAAAGGCTCAGATTCCTCCTATGTTCTGGGGGTGCATCCTGCCTGCAAAACCTAAGCCCTGAAGATTCTCCTAGATGCACTAACTTAATTTCATGTGGCCACTGTAGTTGCAAAAGAGTACATTTCCCCCTCTCAGGGCTGTAGTGCCATACACAACCTACCTTGGGGCACCCAGCAAAAGACAAGGTTTCTTCACCTTCATGGACAAAAAGCCTTTCATGGAATCCCAGCATGGTGGGGGGTGGAAGGGACCTCTGGGGATAATCTACTCCAAACCCTCTGCTAAAGCAGGATCACCCAGAGCAGGTCACCCAGGATCACCTCCAGCTGCCTTGGGAATCGCTCCCCAGAAGGAGACTCCACAACCTCTCTGGGCAGCCTGGGACAGTTTTTCCCCTCTAGTTTAGCTTTGTGCCAGAGGGTGGTGCTCGATACATGCTTTGCTGAGCTTCCTCCTGCTGCTGCTGAGCTTTTGGGCAGGTACCTGTGTGCAGAAGGGGGTTAGGGTGGTTTGCACACCCACTCTTCTTTCAGAAGATCCAACAACAGCTTGGGATGGAGCATTTGGGGAATATTCCACCTCAATTACCTCTGGAGAGCTTGATTTTGAAAAAGCACTGTGAGCACCTTGCAAAGCCAACCCTTGAGGTGGAGCCCACTAAAAATTAAGTTAGAATCAACCTCATGTATGAGAGCTGATGAAATATTTGCAATGGGCTACTTACCCTGAGCAGAAATTGATGAGTTGAGCCTGTGAACTGTTTCTAAAGTTCTTACTGAGCTTCCTATCATTTACTTGTCATGATCTTCTGGCTCACATTAATCAAACCTATATTTAAGGATATATTAAGTATTAAATATCTTTAGGACTATTATTTCAGGTTTGTAAACTCCTAAATACAAAACAGGCCAGGGGATGAGGCTGTTAGGTATTAGAAATCTTTCTTGCCCTTCATGCATGAAGACAGATGGTGTTTCATGGCTCATTCAGGAGGTTCTGGAAGCAGATGAGCCCCTTGGGAAGTGGAGGATCTGCTAGCTATGGGATTCAGAGCTGCAGGTCCCCCCCCCCCATTTCCCTCCTCCTTGCAGCCCAGCAGCACATGATGCTTCTGCAGGACCAAAGTCTTGAGCAAACCAGAATAACATCAGTGCAAATACACCTGGCCAGGCAGAGATGAGCAGAGGCTCTGGCTTTTGGGACCAGAAGCTATTTCCCTCACTAGCAACATTTTAGTGGTTCCAGGACATCTCCATCACTCTCCAGCAGAGGCAAAAGCTGCCACATGGTCATGTATCCTTATTATACCCATCAGAGTAATTAAGAAGATTGTTAACAGTTACCCTATCTAAAAGGAGATTCTTACAGTGAAATGATTGACAGTCAAGGCAAGTAGCAGCAGACTTCCACTCCTACTGCTTATGCTACTGTTGTACCACCTAGATGTTGGCCCTGAGCCACCAGGAGAGACACAGGAGTGAAGTGAAACACATGAGCACTGATGCTCACTGGAAAAGCTGCAGAGTGAAAAGCTGAAATTCCCAGAAGTAGCCCCCAAAAATGTGCATATTGAATTCCCAACCACTTTACATGGTTATGGAAATCCAATCCTGCAGATACCTTGAGAGTCTCACCTCCTTTCCCCACTTCCTTGCCTCTCCACACATAAATCTGTGTCTCCAGCTTTCTGCTGTGTGACTTAGGATTGTGAAATGCTTATTTTGGCAATGCACAGTGTGGGATGTTTCAGCTTTGCCTGAAGGCTGGAGCAGGACTTTTCTCCTTGGAGATAGGTTTCAATGTGAGGGACTTGGCCTTCCAGAACTTCCTAATAGAAATCATTATTCTCCAAAGCAGGACTCTTAAGGAACAAAGCCAGGAGGCCAATTTGGACATCTGTATGGGTTTTGACTGAGATCATTGTAAACCATGGGATAGTGACCTGAGCAAACAGCAAAAACAAACCACAGATGATCTGATTAGTTTTCTGCCATGGACATTTTATCTGTAGGTTCAACACAGAGTGAAAGACCATTCTTCAAAGGCCCAAGTGCCTTTGGGGAAATCTGCTGTCATTAGTACCCATGGTGATGCCAGTCAAGCCACACCCTGGCTCCTGGGCAGAGAAATCCATATCTTATCTCAGCCAACCTCTTCCAAAGATGTGGGAGAGCAGCTTTCTGCAGGATGCTGGCAGCAGATATCATTATAGTGCTGAGCAAACATTCACTTGCCGCTGGGAGGCACTTTGAAAGCCTCTCTCAAACTCTTTCCTTCCTCAGGGGTAGGAGAGCTTCCTTCTTCTTCTTCTAATAGCATTCTTAGGTAGATTTGGGAGTCTTGTGATCTTGGAAGGAGGTAGTTTTTGTTGATATTAAAATGCAAGTGCATTTAAACATTAATTCTGATCATTGTGAACAATAAAATCAGGTAGAGAGGTCTTTTCAGGGCTTAGAGATCTGACTTCAACTGTAACAAAGGGGATTGAATGTCTCTTCAGCATGGCAACATCACCCAACCCAACGTGGCAGGGTTGGTTTGTGCATCACATGGGTATGGAGGTAGAAGGTTAGGCTCTTCCAGACCATCACAGGATGGTACCAATCCTATTTAGAATTTATTACATTGAAATAACTTCCTAAATTCCCAGCAATCCTTTAGCCATGTAATATTTGGCTTACCTTTAACACAGCCAACATCTGCAACATTGAAATTCTTTCAGCATTCAGGATCTGTCAGTGATTTGGGATTATTTTGTTCCCTTGTCCTGCTTTTCATCCCCAAAACATAAGTGCAAGGAACAGCAAGAGTGAAGGGAAAAGACTAGGCTTTCTGGGCTGGTAGCCACAGGCTGCCTGGTCCTCTTCTAGAATGAGCAGGGTCTTCATGGTGTGATTTTTTTTGTTTCTTGGTGTTTTTAGATGTCCCATCCCTGGAAACATTCCAGATGAGGTTGTTTGGGGCTCAGAGCAACCTGCTCTAGTTGAAGATGTCCCTGCTCACTGCAGGGAGGTTGGACTAGATGAGCTTTAAAAGTCCTTTCCAACTCGACCCATCTATGATTCTATGATAGACAGGAGTTGGACTTGATGATCCTTGTGGGTCCCTTCCAACTCAGGTCATTCTGTGATTCTAGGCACCTGCTTTCTTTTGAAGGTTTCCTTCCTTTTGAAGGAGATTCTTTTGCTCTTTAGCAACACCAGCTCCACTTTTTCCTTTCTAGTTTGCCTTCAGGGGCAGTTATGAGCAAATATTCAGGTTGGTGCATTTAACAGTTTGTTGCCTGATAGCAGCCTAAGGACATGAGCTTCTTTCCAGCAGTTTTCCACTTTAACTTTGCTCCCTTCATCAGTCCCTGTCCTCCTTCCTGAACTACAGCTCCTGAGGTCACCCATTTTTCCCATGCTAGGAAAAAGTTGGATGAGAAATCCATTACAGCCTGAAATTGCAGTGCCTTGAGAAGTCACTTGCTTCAAACTCAGCTCCAACACCATGGGCCCATCTCCTTTGTATGTGAGGGCAGGCTGGAGTTTGGGGTGGCCCCTGGGGAAGATCCCATTCTGGCAGGCACCATGACAATCAACACGTTAATTAAATTAATTAATTTCCAGGGGCAAAGGTTCAGGGGGCGGGTGGTGCTTTTGTATTGCCAAAGCAGTTAACTCAGCTCAAATTCAAACCTGACCAAGACAGATCTGCTTTGCCTAGCAAAACTCAGCACACTGCAGAGCTGGAGCCATGCTCTTTGTAGCAGCCTGGCCCCTGCCAAGCCTCACTGGCTGGGATGAGCCATGTCCTTAGGTTAACAGCAAGCCCAAGGAGATATCAAATTAGTTGGGGCTCTCTGTCCTTTTTGAAACCATGGGGAGAATTGTGATGCACCAGGGTGCAGGGTCCTATTCTTCCTATCTCTTAGCCCCATTGTGTGAGGGTGAACAAAGCCAAGAGGTGTAATTTAAAGGTGCTGTGACCTCCCATGAGCAGCTCTCCCCATTGTGCTGCTGGTTTTGTTTTCTCTATGTGGTGTGGGTTTTTTTCCCCCCTCCACTGAGATCTACTGATCATAAATATGCATGAATAAAAGAGCCAGAGGAGAGGAGGGGAGGAGGGGAGGGAGCTCAGAACCAGCTTGGATAAAGTCCTTTTCTGAATTTTCCACTCTCAGCTTCCTGATGTCGAGTGAAAGAAGGAACCACACTGCCAGATTCACTCAGCCAGAGTTCCTCTTTCCAATTGTAAAAGCAGAACCCTGGCATCATAACAATCATTATAATTATCACTTACAGAGAAGCCATATCATATAACAACTTCTTTTTATTTGGGATGGAGGAGGGACCCAAGGGGGAGGCTTGGGGGAAAGATAATTCCAACCACGGGGGTTTGCATCTTCATTCCTCACTTTCCCAAACAAAACCAATGGATCAATGGAAGTCCCTGAGCAATTTCCAGCTCACAGCTTTCTCCTGGTACAGGGACACCTGCACACACACACCCCTGCCCTCAACCACAAACCAGGTACACCTTGGGTGATCATCAGCAGGAGAAAGGAATTCTCCCCACCCTTTGGAGCTTTTCTCTTCCAAACTCAGGCAGAAACAGGGATGTAACCTTCCCTTTTTGAGCCTAGCAACTCCAGCCTGGCCATGCAGCTCCTCCTGGATTAATCTTTCCCTTTTTTTTTTGGCTCAGTGAATTGTGGTCAAGGCCATTGTAACGTGAGTGCTGCTGGGGCACGGATTGGCTGGAGGAGGCTCAGAGAGGCCTCTTTTCACAGGGGACTAATTGCTTTAGACCACCAGTATTTGGGAGCTACAGATGTCTTCCTTAATTTGCCTAGAGAACACAATCGGCCCCATCTGTTGCATTTTCCACCCCTACTCCCCCCTTTCCTCTGTCTCTCAAGTCGCCTTCTTCCCCCCTGTCTGCAAAAAGCCTAAATTGAAAACTCATCAAAAAGTAATACAAGAGCAGTTTGGCTGGGAAGCTGCTGCCGTGGGGCTTTGCCTTTAATAAAGGCCCCCCTGCTACTTTTACACATGGGCTGGGGAGAGGAGAAAGGAGGAGGAGGAAAGGAGAAACAACCTAGAAGGAGGAGAAAAAGGGGAAAAGGGACAAAAAAAAAAATAGAAAAGCTCAAAACTAACAGCCAGATGGGATGTTTGGAGGCAGGATAATTTGATGTGTCATGGCTGGAGGAGAACAAGGGGCAGCCTCTTGTTTGCTGTGTGTACACACAACAAAATAGATGACTTCTGGAGAGGGGAAGGGCGAGGAGCTGGGGGCCGGCTGGGGGTTGCTGATCCCTACATCCCTCTTCAATCCTGACATCCCAGTGTTGGTCCCTACATCCCACTGTCAATCCCTGTATCCTACTGTTGATCCCTTCATCCCACTGTTGATCCCTTCATCCCAGTGTTGGTCCCTACATCCCACTGTCAATCCCTACATCCCACTGTTGATCCCTTCATCCCAGTGTTGGTCCCTACATCCCACTGTTGTTCCCTTCATCCCACTGTTGATCCCTACATCTCAATGTTGATCTCTACATCCCAGTGTTGGTCTCTACATCCCACTCTTGATCCCTACATCCTGGTGTTGATCCCTACATCCCACTCTTGACCCCTACCTCCTGGTTTTGATCCCTACATCCCAGTTTCACTGGTGGGGAGAGGGTTCACTGCCCTGCATCAATGGCTTCCTCAGAACACACCTCCAGGCATGGAGGGAGATAGAGAGAGGTCAGAAGAAGGGAAAGGAGAGGGTAGAGTAGATGAGCCTTTGCCCTTCTGCAGAGCTTGGGAAGTTGTCTTGGTTTGGAGTTATCTTGGACCATATGCAACATGTGGATTGGGGATGCTGCTCTGCACCTTCCTGATACCCAAGAAATCAGAGGAGAGTGTTGCTTTCTCCTTGCTGGATCAGTGCTTTGACTCCAGAGCATCTGACAGAGCTGCATCACCCATGGGCTCTTCCTCGTGCCAGCTCCAAGTGAGTAGCACCACTTCACTCAAACCCAACCCTGGGCAGAAGGAGAGGACAAGCCCCAGAAATCCCTAACATATTAATTGGGAAGGTTGTGGGAGGAAATATACCTCATCTTAGTTCAGAATCCCCACCACAGCCCAGCCTCAGCACTGACGGCTGAGGAGAGGGTTGTAAAACTCCACATTGTTTAAGACAAGTAGAAACAGCATTTCCTTATGGCACATTTGGCACTGGTGCTGTGTGGAGACATAGTGAAGGAACCAGGCATCCCTCACCTGGGGTGTGTGCTTGGTCTGCACCCCTGAAAAAAAACAGGAAAAGTGCTCCCAGCCCATCTGGGAGAGAATAAATGTTACCTCATGGCACACAGCTCACAGTTTGCTTGAGCCCACTCTAGAGGTCAAGAGTAAAATGGGAATAAAAACCTCCTAGTCCTACCTCCATGGCATAGCCACAGGGACATCTTCATACAACAACCTCTTGGGCTTGAAGAAACAGCCCATTTCAGCTCATCTGTGATTTATTGAACACTGAAGGTTTCTCTCTACTTCTTTCTCTTCCCTTAAAGTCGTCATATTTGGTGCAGTAGGTTGAAGATAGTGTGGTTGGCTGGTCATTTTTCTCTCCTTTACTCTACCAGAGAAGGAAGATAAGTGATGGATAAATCCCCAAGCCATCTTCCTCCCACCCAGCTGGTGCTTGCAGTGGCCACCCCAGCTCCTGCCCTGCCAGGGTTGGGTGCTGCAGTGGCAGGAAACTTTTTGGTGCACAGCATGCAACAGCTGTTCAGGCAACACAGACGAGAGGTGCTACATTACCAGGCTCTAGCCCGAAACCTGAGCCCTGGTGCCAGCACCGCCGGCCGTCAGCACTTGATCGATCATTCCCATTTCCTGGCTGTCCATCAGGTGCCTCTGCCTGAGTCCTAGTAAAGGTTTTGTTTAGATGTTCAATAACAGAGGGGAAAAAAAATCCATTTATCTTGAAGGACTCCTCAAAACAGGGTGAAAGAAATTGCTGCAGAGATTTAGTGCTAATGCTGGACCGGTCTGTGGGCTCAGGACTTGCAGGACTGAGCTAGTCGCTCCTGTGGCTGGTGTAGCACATCTTCCAGCCATCCCCACCATCGATTTCCAGCTTGCTTAGACCATCAGTAACTTCTTCTTGGCAGAGGTTTGCTAAAAAGAAGGGAAAACAGTGCTAGACTTGCACCAGCTGAGTGGGAGGCACAGGACAAGGTATATAGGGGTTTCTGGGGCTTGTCCTCTCTTTCTGCCCAGGGTTGACTTTGAGTGAAGTGGTGCCACTCACTTGGAGCTGGCACAAGGATCCACAATGGCACCTCACAGGCATGCAGCCCAGTGGTGTCTAGTGACAGGACAAGGGGCAATGGCCACAAACTAGAACAGAAGTTGTCCCACCTAAACATAGGGGATAACTTCTTTCCTTGAGCCCTGAGGCAGTGGACACCTGCAAGGACACTAAAAAATGGTTTCTGCATTTCATGCACTGCTACTCTGCTCAGGAGTGGGGAGCTTCTCTCTCCTGGGGCATACTAGAGATTTATCAGTCTTGGAGGGGCTAAACAAGATCCCAGATCTCCCCCAGGGAGTCTTTTTTGGAGAAGTATCCACTTCAAACTACTTTTATTGCTGTCTTCACTTTTTTTTCCTTATTACTTACTGCTTTGTTTATTTTTTTGCTTTTCCTTGGGTCCCTCTGGTTAATAAACATTTAATTATTATTTCTCCTGGGGAAAAAACAAGCAAAGAAAAAAACACAAAACAAAACAAAACAAACCCCACAAGCTAATTTATCAAACTGGGAAGATCTCAAAATGGTTAGTGGAGAACAAAGGCTGATGGACAGGGGCTTCATGGTCCGGGCTGTGTCCCGGGAGTGCTCCGGTGACCTGCTCAGATGGAAAGCCCACAAGCAGGGCTCTGTGCTGGGGCTGGTTTCTTCCTCTGGCAGCCCTCTCCTTGGGGAGAAGGTGTGAATGGCTTCCTTGAATAAGTCACTGGATAGCCTTGGCTGCTGCTTCCCCTAGGTCTCTGTCTCACTACTCCAAAACCGGATACTCTGTTGTGACATGCAGTTCTCCTTCGATGGACTTCAGAAAAGGACCCAGCTGTGTGCAGGGCAGTGATGCTGCTGGGAAGCAACGATGCTGCAGGCTGTGGGGTGAGAGGAGAGTGAGCTGGGGTGATGGGCATCTGTCTCATCTGCCTGGGATGTCTGTTAGGGTCAAAATAAGGATCAGCAGTTGAATGCTTTTAGAAGAATATGGCAAGCAAAAGAAAAAAAGGAGCTCTAGTTCTTGTTGTGGAGGCAGCCCAGAGACTGTTGAAGAGCCACTGGAAAAGCCATTGAGCTTTTGTCTAATAACTCCTGTGATAATAATTAGCTCAGCCGAGGCAGATTTTAAAGGGGCTTTAAAATTCTTGCTCAGTGGCTTGAAAGAAGAAAGGCAACCAGAGGCTCCTCTCATCTGAACATCAATGTGAATCCCACAAAATCCCATTATTCCTCTTTTAGACCAGCAGTTTGATCAGTTCAGCCTCTTCCCTCCCCAAGGCAACAACTTTCCCCTTTTGTGCATGTTTTCTCCCTTGAGAGCTGAGTGCTTCACCATGCACACGTGATACTGCAGAGCCTGGTCCCCTTCATCCCTGAACCTTTGCAAGTGGCAGCTACTTCTTGTCCTCATCATGCCAGCAAGGAGGACAGAAAGTGAGCAGGTGGAGGTAGAGGAGAGAAATCTCTCTGTGAAAGCACCCACCAGGCTGTTTTTCTTAACTTAAGAACAAGGAACTTGTTGTATTTTAAAGCCTGCTGATGCTCTCAGCTTTCTCTTGAAAGCACCCTTGATTTCAAGATGCCAATGAAGTTTTGGTGTCTGAGAGTTGGAGGCAAGACTTGATGGTCTAAACCTCACATCTTCATCCAGAGCTAGATCTAGCTACAGTGGAAGGTGAAATTCTCCTAAAAATCAATTATGATATTTTGAGTGAGCCAACCACATAGGAGTGGAAGAAGAAATGCTGACAGCAGCCTAGATCCCTTAACCAGAGACTTTGCTGTGCTTTGTCTCTGATGGAGACCTTCCACATGTCCCACTTCTCAGGCTCCCTGACATTTCAAGCAGTTCATGAGCAGCTCTGACTTGTGCTCTTCAGGGTTAAGCAGAGACCTCTGGCCACAGGACTCTCCACCCTGGCAGCTGACACACTGGAGAAGCCAGCTCACCAGGATCTGTATCTACTGGGAACATGCCAAGTTGGATGCACTTCAAGACAGGGACTTAGAGGCAACCTGCTGCTCTTTTTTGCACTCCCAGGGGACACTAAGGCAGCTTTCTCAGGCAAAAATAACCAAATCTGTAAATATGCAAAGATCCACATGCACCAGAAGCTCTATCAGCACAGCCAGGTGCTAAGATCTGATGTAAGGGAAGGGATGGGGAATGAGGCTGACTTTCCAGCTGGGAGATGGAGGCACAACCAGGCTGGGAAGTGGTCCTCCAGGTTCCCCAATATCTGTGCAGTCCTGTTTAAGCTATAGTCTTGCTCAAGCCAAGGAAGCTAACCAGGTTTAATAACAAAGCAAAAGAGTTTGGGGCTGAGCAACACACCCTCCCGCCCCCAGCAGGGAATACAAACCCTCCCCAGGCTGCAGCAGCTCAGGTTGCAATGGTACAAGAACCAGCGACTTCCAATACAAACAAACCCAATTTTCTTTGCAAAAATGTTCTCTTTTGAGTGGACTTGAAGTGACACTAAGCTGAAAGCAAGTTTTTCCTAATAAAATATATTAATAAACCACTTCAGAGTCTCATAAACTGTGCTGGGTTTTTTACTGGCAAATAATAAAGGAGCCTAATAAACTATTGGGTTTTTTTTAGTGGTAATTTTTAAGTGGCTGGAGCAGAGATCAGGAGTTCAGCCTCCTTTCTTGTTATGTTTGTGGTATATTTATCTTCATGAAGAGAATGGTAGCAGGGGGATTTCTTTTTCTGAATGAATGTCTCTAAGTCCCTCCATACCTCCAGGGCTTATAGTAAGGTTGGATCCAATGACAGGAGAGTCAACATTATAAGCCCTTAGAGAGGGCTGAGAGCCTTGTAGATAGTCTCAAGTGGATGTGCTTTCAGTGTGCCTTTACCCCAGCTTACATTAGAGGCTGAAGAGACTTTGTCTGTCCCCGATGCCCTCGGGTGACCCCCGACCCCTGCGACTCGGCTCCGCAGAGATCTGACGCTGAAGCGAGCTCCCGGCTGAGGAAATGGAGAGGTGCATTGTGCAGGGCAGAAAGAGCAACACAAACACGGGGTGTTCTCAAAAGAAACAAAAACCCAGTGGAAAAAAAAAAAAAAAAGGAAAAAAAAGAATTAAAAAAAATCTCTCCCCAAGCTGGCAGTGAGAGATAGATGGGGAGAAAGAGCAGGCACACGTGTGATGTTAGGCAAAGCTACCCCTGGAAAAGGCACTGCTGGATGAGGGGTGAGGTTCTGGAGTTCCTCAGGCTGCTGCTGCTATGAGGTCTCTGCTGGCTTTAGGTGTGGCTGAGCAAACTGGGGAGTTTTCTTCTGCATTTCTAAATATAAAGAGTAAACAGGTTTGTTTTGCTTTTGGGGAGTGCTTGGTGAGTGTGGTGGCAGTGATACAGCATGGAGATTACATGCTGCTGCCAGCTGTACCTCCCAAAGGAAAAGAGCAGAGCCAAACCCCACTTGTGTCTCTGCAGAAAATGCTGAAACTTCATTCAGACTTTCAAATGTCAGAAAAGGCTGGAGTAGCACAAGTCCCTGAACTGTGGAGGATGCCAAGCCCTGACCTGACCCCCAACAGGGTGTGCAGTCACCCATCCCTGGGTCAAATGGCCAGGATGGCTCTGTCCCTGGGGCTGGCACCCTCACTGGGTTAAGGGGTAGTTGTGGGGTAGGGGTCTGTAAGCAAGAGGGGTCACTACCACTGCTGTTGTGTGCAGCCAGTGCCTTGCTTTGAACAGCTCTTAACCCCCCAAAGAGATCATCCAGTCCCAGCCAGTGGCTCCCTGCTGGGAGGGGTGTTTGTGCAAACAGCCACATCCCTCCCAGGGACCTTTGGACTGGTTTGAGGTGTTGAGGGTCACCACCCCGCCTGGCCCCAAACTCATGCCCAGCTGCTAACCAAGACAGTGACATCTTTATACAGCCTCCAGCAACTGCACAGAGAGCCCCAAACAGTGTGAGATCTGCCATAAATCACGAACTGTGAGTGATAACATCATATTCCCATCTCCTCTCTTGAAACCTGGGATTCCCTCACCTGTGTCTTCTACCCCTACTTGGCATCAGACCTTGCTGCTCAGCTTCAGGCTCAGATCCTGCACTCTACAGCACCTCTGGGAGAGCAAAGGACATGCCCTCCCTCTTTAAAGTGGTGCTACAGTGGGATGGGTGCAGCCATGGTACTGAGTGGGGCAGAGATAAAGAGGAGATGACAGCACAACATCACCTTGGATAGGTGGGACCTGTCCTTTCCCAGCCCAGCCAGTGCATCCAAGCCTGGCTCACACATAGGCTAGAGTTTTCCAGATGCCAGTGTGTATTTAAAAGTTAAAAAGATGAGTGGAAAAGTCCATGCCATGGGTGCCTGAGCTAGCAGGAGAATTTCAGCAGCATGGGGACACTTATCGTCCCCAGAGCAGCCAAGTGGATTTGCATGGCCCATTCCTGCTAAGCAGTTTTTGGAGGAATAATCTGACAGAATCTTCAACCTGCTGATGGCATCACCCTAACTGGGTATCCCTCAGAAAAGCCTCAGGAGACTTCCATCTCCCAAACATGCAGCCCTGTACCAAGGACTTGTTGACCCACTGAGGCCAGGCTGGGTCCGTACCCAGCCCAGAAGCCAACTCTGGTGGGGAAAGAGCAGCTCCGAGGACAGACGGAGGAGAAGACAACTTTTATCCCATTGTTTTTCCCTGTGATTAATCCATCTGAAGTGCTTCTCTGAGCATAGCCAAGGGCAATGTAAGAAAGAAGCAGTTTGAGCTTTGTGGGGCTTTTTTTTTTTCTCCCCTCCTTTTCCCCCCTCCTTTCCAAGTGTGCTTTACAAACATCCTATCTACTCGCCTTCTCTATTTGCAAAACCACCTCCTTCTGCCCATGGCTCCTGATGAAGTCCTTGCAGAGCTCCTTGTCCACCTCCAGTCTTTTCAGCACGTATTCAAATTAACCCTTTTGTCCCATTCACACCCCCTTTTCTTTGGCAGATATTGTGGCTTTGCCAGCAGCGCCTATTCTAATGTAATTGCATTCTGGCCAATGCCTTGAGAACCTGATCAAGATCATCCTGCAAAGTTTAATCCTTCCAAATTACAAAATGTTTACTATCAATCACCTTTATGCAGCTTCACGGCGTGGGCTCTCTCCAAGGAGCGAGCGGGAGGTGTCTGTGTGTGTGTGTTGCCAGAGATGCCCCTTCACATCTCCAGCTGATCACCTCAATGGGACCAGAGTCAAATGGTCAAGGCCATATGCGTATGAAAGAGCCTGGGCTGCTCTGCCAGCTATTCTCTCTAGCTCTGCATGGATTTCACACTTTCTATCCTGTTAGGGTGCCTAACGTTTACTTTCGAGTCGATTTTTTATTTATTTCTTTCCCCCTCTCCCCCCTTTCCATTTCTGTGTCCTATGTCATCTGGATTTAATCTAGTTAGCAGATTTTCTGCCTCAAAATTGCATTGTTAAAGGGAATTGTTTAAATGGGGAGCAGTGGAGAACCCTGAAACTCCTTGGGACTGGGGTGTCCCCCCCCCACCCTGGCACATACCTCAACTGCTGCAGCCCTCGGCTTGGTGCGAGAGGTTTGGAGGTGGCTTTGCTCTCTTGAAAGCATCCATTGCTATTTTCAGAAGCACAAACAGATGCAAATGTCTCTGCAAACATTGCACAATGAGATGCAGGGAGAGGACAGCCTTTCAAACCTTCTGAATAGCCCTTCAAAGCAAGTCTAATTAGGGTAAGTAGAGGTAATAAGGCCCCACTTGCTTTTTTTACACTCCTTTTTCCCCCCTCAAAGCCTGCAAGGTTCTTTTCCCCCTATGGCTGGGGATAGGGATGGAGGGGGGAGGGAAGGAGGTATGTTCACTCCCTCGTTTGTTTGTGCTAACAAATGTAGGGATGGAGAGAAGGAAAAAAAAAATCAATCATTTGAAAAGTCCCCTCTGTTGGGTTTTGGGTTTTTGTGTGTGTGTGTGTGGCTTTTCCTGGTGAGATAGATAGTGGTGGAGACATCAGCATCCTGGTTGGGGCTGGGGTGTGGGGCAGGCACCGAAGCAGGGGCTGCAGCTCGTGTCATGTGGAACTTCAGTAAGTGAAAAAGAAAAGCAGAAGGTATGGGCTGAATACTTGGGTAAATCAGTAATAGAGCTAAAGGGCATATGCCTGTAGGGAATATGTTGGCATAAAAGAGCTTTAAGAGGGGCCATTCATACTGACAAAGGGAGATTTGAATTGCTGCCTTCACAATAGCATGAAAGGATGGGCTTGGGGTGTTCTGAAACAAAGTGGAAATCATACTGCCCTGAACGGCTCTAATAAGCTTTTAACTATTTTACATTATGGCATTACCGCTTTTTTTTTCTTCTCCTTCTTGTGAGCCGAGTGCCAAGTCCACTTAAAAGTGTGATTTATACTTTTTTTGCTTCACGGTAACTTTGGAGGAAAATAGATGGGGACTCAAAGGCAGTAATTCAGCTTTTTTCAAGACGAGGAGGGGGACATGCCATCATGTCTGAATGTCCCAGGAAGCACACCCATGCTCCCCAGCCCACTGCACCCTCACCACCTCACACAAACCCTAGCCAAGGATGCTGGCTCGTTGCACCTACCACTCGTTTGACATCTCCTATTTAATTGTGCTCATTAACAGCCTTGCAATCGGGCTGTTCACTGCCACTTGGGTTACTTCACCATGCAACTCAGGTGGGCTTCACCATCCACGCCCGTAAAATGCTGATGCTGCTTGGTAAAACCCCTGTTTTTCACTATCGGCAGAGGTTTAGCGTCTCAGCCCATATTCGGGGGGACTTGGGGGGCTGCCACTCCCCCTGGCAGCCTGGGAAGGAGGCAGTTGCTTGGCTTTGTGTGTGCTGGGGCTCCCTCCCTGAGCTCCCCCCAGATGGTGCGATCGCACGACTGCACTGTTAAAATGGAGCTTGTATAGACAATTAGCCAATTACTCACTCTGTCATTGCACTTTCTTCTTGTAACTGAGATGCAAACTGGACTATGTCTTCTTTGGTAGCTTCATTCAGCGGCAGCATTATTTAATGACACTTTTGTCAGCTTTGGGTCTGCCCAAAGATTTCTGTACGTAGCTTTATGAACCCAGAAAGGGCATCCCGTGGAGTGAAAGCAGACTTTGAACCTACAGACCATGCTAAAGACAATGAATTTCCCAAAGTCAGGGAAAGAAACCCCTAGCATGGTTACTACAGGGCATGTGGCTCAGCCCCTCATTGTCAGCAGCAGCAGCTAGGGAGAGAATAGCCTTAGTAGCCAAAAGGGGTTGAGCATAATGGATGCATGGGCCACTTTCTCTACTGAAATAGCTCCAAAAAAAAGATATTACTACAAGTGCTGCTGGGCCCTTTTTAAGATGGGAGGGTTAGGTGTTGAGAACAGCTGTCTTGGACCAGTCTCTCACCCAAGATCCTCTCTGAGACTGGCCAAATTTAAGTATCCTTTGCTTTGATGGGTGTTTGTCTCAGCCCCAGCTCAGTTTGGGTACAGCTGGAGCTGCAGCTGGTAGGACAAATGTAGTGGGAATGGTGAGAGAAAGAGAGGTTCAGTTTTGCTCCTGGCGTTTTTCTGGGAAGAAAAAACCTCACCTACTGCCTAATGAAGGAAACTCCATCCCTTTACATATGTTTCTTTGAAACAGGCTAGTGCTTATATCATCCATAACTTTGGGCACTAAGCATCATTTAGCACCTTTTATTCATCTCGGGAATTCAGCCCCAAAACAGGTGCAAGGAGGGCTCCTGAGTTAGCTTTAAATGCAGGAAGGAAAGGAGAGGAAGGAAGGAAGGGAAAGAAAAAGAAGGAGAGGAAGGAAGGAAGGAAGGGAAAGAAAAAGAAGGAAAGAAAGGAAGGAAGAAAGGAAACAAATTCCCATTTGTTTTTTTTTTTCAGAGAGTAGAGTTTCTGTGAGGTTTATCTCGTGGCCTCTCTGAGCTTGGTTACCATGAAGCATGCACTGGACATGCATACACACACACTTCCACCCCAGTCCAGGGTGTGTACAGCCACCACCACCTTCTCTCAGCTTCCAAACCCCTTCCCTGTATCCCATATGTCTCCATGCATCTCCTGGCATCCTGGCAAGTACATCCCAGGAGAGCAGTGCAGGTGACAGCCACAGCAGGTCAGGTAGCCTGGATCCTTCCCTGGAACCACAGACCTCATTAGTTGCCACTTGATTTATCAAGAGGGTATTATGGCTTTGGGAGCTGACATCTTTTTTTGGGTTGCAAATAGGAGAGGAGGAAACTGTACCCTGTGAAAAGATTGATTAAATACTAATTAACCTCTTTCCTCAGATAATGAAAGCACTTCAGTGAGCTGGATAAACACGATGCGCATCAGTTGCTCTCCTGGCGAAGCACGGGGTAATTGAGAGAGCGATATCCATTACTGGTGTTGTGACAGGAGAGGTTTTCCTTTCAGGCTACAAAAGACTTGCTGCAGGAGAGATGCTACTCAAAGAGGAAGGAAAAAAAAACCCCAACCCAAAAGCCATATTCTTTTATGTCAAGACTTAAACCCATTCAGTTTGAATACTCCTGCTAGTGAACTAGAGAAGCTAAGTGGAAAAGAAGAAAAAGAAGTCAAGTTCCTCAGGCTTTGGAGGGAGTGATTGACTCAACTGCATACAGTTGCTGGTCTTTACTGGTAAGGTCTCTAGCTTTTCTAGGTTCTGGGTGAAATAACCTAAATATATTGCCTGTTTCCCAGGAATCCCAGAGAGCAAAGTCAGAGGGGAAGAAGAGATGTTTTTAATCCATGTTAAGATTTACATTCTAAGGCCAGAGAAAGCCACCTTGCCAAGGAGGACATTTGCCCTCTCCAAAGTGAATACTGTGGAGAAGTTCAGGTGGAAAAGGATTGGTTAATGCAGTTTGCTCAGATTCTACCTGCCACTAGTGATTTTCATTCTCTCTGATCCTGACTTTACAACTCTCATTTCAGTTAGTTATCCTGAAGGTCAACATGGGGAATCCAACATGACCACACTGGGAATTTTTTCTTCCTCCCTTTGTTTTTTTAGCACTTGCCTTCTCTGTTTGGCCTCATTTCTCCAAACTGAAGTGTTCATCAAGGACCCCTGAATCTCTTGGTCCTCACAGTAGGGACAGGGACAAATTACTGAGACCACGGTGTCCCTTGGATTATATATCCCCCCTCCTACCACCTTTAAAGGTGGACTAAAGCTAGCCTAGATATGGGGGTTTCTAGTTGCATCTTTCATATTTGCAAATGTTGTGTTTCTTCAGGCTTCTTATCTCAATGGAAACCTGCAAGTTGGAGAAGTATGATGATCTGCCAGGATTGGACTGGGCTACAGATGCCAAATGCTGCTGTAAACAGTCCTGCTGGAAGTACTCCTGGGTATGATTTTATGGACATCTGCCATACAGAGAGGAGCAGAACAAGTTGTTTGTTTGTAGAAATAAGTCAAATTAATTCCTACAGATGGACCTTAATCCATTATTTGTGCAACAAACCATTATGGTCTCTAATCACCTTGGACTGCCATTAGACAGCTTTAAATGTTTTCCTAGAAGGCAATTTTCTGAAATCTTCAGGTTAAAAAAAGAGATTAGCCTGGAATGTGCAGAATGTAATAATCCAAGAAAGAGACAGTGAAGTCCTGAGGACTCTGCCAAATCTCTGTTTGGGAAATAGAAGCATTAGTCCAATGCTCCCATCATCACATGCTTCACTTTGTGATTAAGCACATCTCATGGGCATGAAGCAAGAGTGGAAAGGAGATCATGCACTGACACAGGCAGCTCAATCCCTGAAGCACAATGAATCTCCCAGGTAGAAAGTGAGGGAGCAAGGGGCTGAACAGCACAACTAAATGGCTTAGCTCAGCACAGGGATGTTAGTGAGACTCTCTAAGCAGTTTCTTTCCAGTTACAGCATTAGAAAACCCACTTCTGGGCTTGATGTCAATGCTTCTGTTGGCCCAGCACGTGCATGACTGTGTCTGTGGACCCTTATTTGCTATTACTCCAAGAAAAAAAGGCCAATCTCTTCTCTAAAAGTCTTGCTTCAGCAACTTCTACTCTCTGCAGAATGATGCTGCTCACTCCATCCTCCAGACCCTTGCCAAAGTCCTATTGACAGTCAATGAATCAAGCAAAAGGGGCAGGAGTGGAGTGAGAACCATTTCTTGTACCTGCAGAGCCATGCACAGGGCACAGAGAATGGTGGCACCTCTGTCCCAGCCTCTCTAGAGTCATCTTTCTTTTTCCTCTTCCAGCCATCTCAGAAGATGTTTGAGCAGTGAGATGGGAGGTACTGACAGATGCTGCTGCAGAGACAGCCACATAAAGGCAAAAGTGGGAGACCTGAATACCAACGAGTGCTGTGCCATCAGCATTTCCACGCTGGCAGAGAAGAGTATTATCCACTGGGAAGAGTCTATTCACTCTTATCTAGTGGATCTTAAACTGGAAGATTGACAAGTGAAAACTACTAATCCTGATGATGATAATAGAAGAGCATTGCTCAGCATGTGGAGCCTTGATCTGCACCAGCAGTGCCTCACGTGAGCTATTTGCCATCTCTCCTGAGAGACCAGTAACCCCAGCAGAGAGGTGGTCAGGAGGAAACCCCAATTTCCAGGGGACACAGCTATTCCCCCCCCCCCCAGCTCAACCTTTCACTCCTCATTGCCCTGACAATTAATAATAGGCTGGGTCCCACAGGCCTTTTAGAAGGCTCTGTTGCTTCACCCATGGCTCTGTGACATCAGTGATATCTTCAGTATTTTTTCATGTAGAATCATGATGGTTGGAAAAAAACCCTGAGATCATGGAGTCCAAGCATCCACCCAACACCACCATGCTCACCACTAAACCATGTCCCCAGACACCATACCTACATGTTTTTTGAACACTGACCATTATGTCTTCTGGCTGAGGAGGAAGAGAGAAAAGGGATTAGTTGATCATGGGCATTATTACCAGGCACTATTCACTTGGCATAAAACTGGTTTTAATAAGCCAGTGAATTTATCTAAATTAACCAGATTACCAACTAGTAATTACTAACTGCTAGATTAACTGCTGCTTCAGTAATGTCCTTTGAAGACAATAACAGTAAAAGTTCAGCAAAGTATCAGCTGAAAGCATTTTATGGCATCTCCACTCTGCAGTGCTTACATCCAGTATGGTCAGTAAATCTGCTTGGACCATAACAGCTCTGCTCCTCCAGATGATTTCTTTTAATTGCAGATGCCACCAATAAAAAAGCTCCTGGAAATGAGTTCTCACCTGCTTCTATTCTGATAATCTCTACCTGCTATACAAATCAGTCTTAATGGAGCATTTGAGCCTCAGAGATCTATAATTATGGTATTAAGTTCCCTGTGCTCACAGGTAGTAATGCAGACTGGATTTTGCAGATCATGTACAGGAGTAAACCCCAAATCTACAACAGATTGACACCCCACAAAGAAAATCCTCCTGAGGATGCTCTTGTTAATAACTAAACCTCAAGCATTGTTTGAGCTTCACTCCAGCAGGGATCACAGGGAGTAGGGCACCACATGGCATCGAAATCACAGAAAACACTTGTTACCTAAAACCTGTGCAGAATTTGGGATTCACAGCTGGCTGCTCACTATTTGAGCACAAGTCATTCAGAGAAACTCTCCAGAGCTTCAAATCAGTTGTAAAAAGGCTGGAACAGAGTAGCTCCACTGCTGTGAGGCTGCTGTGGATCCTGGCCCCAGAGCACAAGAGCATCTTGTGGCTAGTAGCAGCTTGTTTCCCCACAGTAAATCTCAGCAGAGAGAAAGTGAGATCATCTCAGTTGTGTTTTGAGAAAGCCTGGGCTGGAAGCACATTTCCCAGCTAGCAGGGATGCCCTATCTGTGGAGCCATCTCAGACTTTCTCTGAGTTTAGTGAGACTTGTAGAACCTCCTGACAGAGGGTCTCTAATGTTTGCATGCCCTGGAGGTGGCTGTTTGAATCCAGCAAGGATAAAGCATTCCCACCACCTCTCAGGAAACATATGAAAAAATGCATATAGATGTAGATAAGGTAGTGCCAAGCTTCAAAATCAAACTATTTCAGTTGTTTCTGAAGCCAGTAAGGGTCTTGCCACTGATTTCAGTTGTTTCTGAAGTCAGTAAGGGTCTTGCTACTGATTTCAGTGGGATTGAGATTGGTGCTTGTTTATGGAAAGATTTTACCATGCAACTATCTGATATTTTAAAAATGATATCTCAAGAATTGGACTGATTTCATCAGTTCCAACATTTCATTCACCTTTCCCCCACCCTCCCATGTTAGATTCTTTTAGTGCAGTTAAAATTAAAAGCCTGTTGGCACTGGGGGCAGCCTGTTCTAGCTCCCTATCAATGCATCAAGCTATTCCTTTGATAAAAATAACTCCAAACCCCCCTGGCTGTAAATCGGGGTACAGGTTGATCCTGCAGCTCTGAACGTAAACATTCCATCTGTCCTGGTAGCAGATTTGTTCAACTATGTCTGAACCTATCACTGCTCGGGGGGGGAAAAGAAAACCCTGTTCTCTGACTCATGTTAATGTATGAATCTAATTGTATCCTCCCCAGTTTGCAGCTTTCCTGGCCCATTAGGAACATTAACATCATACACTTCAGTGCTGGGAAGATGTATGGTCTTTATATTCTGCATAATGCCCACAGATCTCTGCTTGCAGCTAAGAAAACACAAAAGAATAGAGGATATTTTGAAGTTTGCTGGAGGTTTTTTTCTCTTTTTTTTTTTCTTCTTTGAGATTGAAGTCCAGTGTCTTGGGACCCAGTGACTTTAGATGACCTTCCATCTCCATGGACTGTACTAAATTTCAGCCCCTGGAGGCTACTCCATACAAAACCTCCTGGCTTTCAAGGGCAGGTGCAAGCAAAGCTTCACTGCGTCACAGATCAAGACCTGTTACTGCCAGAATTAGATTTCACAAATCTCTTTTATTTAACAGGACATCATTAAGGAGCTGCCTTATACTGCTTGCTGGTGCCTTTAATTAATATAACTATTATGCTGCTATTAGGATTTCCTAGCCATAATATTTCCTTTTTAAGCTTTTATACTTACTGAGAAGCCAAGCTGGGTGTGTGTGAACAGACAAGGGTATGAAAACTGTGTTAAAGAAATATAAAGATTGCAGAGTCAGGCACTCAAAAAGGAGGAAATGCTGACACTGAGGTGTCTGTGTAGTTATAATTCAGCCCCTCTTCTAATTTTTCTGGCAATTATATGACCCCATGTTATATTTTTTGTACTATCTCCAGCTTTTTCACTACACAGGAGGGCTGATTTTCATGCCCACATGGTGAACAGCTTCTCAGTGTTTTACTTGATGCTTTCAGTATTTGCCCTCTGCCTTTTCAGTCACAGAATTACAGAATCATTAAGGTTGGAAGAGACTTCTAAGACCTTCTAGATGATCATGTCCCGAAGACTGACTTTCTTCTCAAGGTTTTATAGCAGTCCTGAGCATCTGAGTGATCTGAAAGCTCTGCTTAGTGCAAACACTAAATGCACAGACGATATGGGGGGACAGTGGGACCCCAATTTGACAGCTGGGAAACTGAAACATAGGAAAAATGAAAGTGAATTCATCCCATTAAGCCTGGGCTGCCCATCTGAGGTGTGTAGGAGCTGACTTTTTAGCACACTTGGGCTTGTACACCACCACATATCCAAGCATTCTCCTTCTTTCCCCACAAACACTCCGTTAACTGTCCATACAGCTCTGAGTCACCAGTGTCTTGGAGATGGCTGGAGAACCATGACTGACCTGCTTCAGTCCCTCCATAAAACAGGGCAGTGAGGACAAAACTGTTGCTTTTATGGGTATCTGTGTGCCTGGTGTGGTATGTGAGTGTTGAGCAGTGCCAGAAAGGGAGATATGATGAGCAGAAGTGCTTCATCAGGGTAGGATTTAGGGAGTCAGAGGGCTCCCCCACTCTTAGGGGTTAGGGGTTTCCTAACAGTGGGGTAGACTTCACGGAGGTGAGGACCAACCTGGACACCCTCAGTCTCTAGCTGGGAGCCAGAGCTATTCCAGGGCTGGTGCCAAGACCATGCAATGCACCTCAGGCCACCCTTTCTTCTCTCCCTCCATGACCAGCATGTGACCCGAAAAGGGACAGCTCATGGCAGCCAAGTTCTCCCAACGCTGCAGGTGTAGGCAGAGCTGTGAGCTCTGTACCCTATTCAGGCCTGCAGCATCCTCTCCTTGCCCCAAATCTCCCAACACCTTCCAACTGCCCTTAAGAACCATGGTTCCAAGTACAGTCCTGATCATCAGCACTGCTGGTGGCACCATTCCTGCTCTCTGCCCATGTATCTTGAACAGGTCTCTAATCCTTTCTCTGCAGGACTTGGGGGCCAGCTGATGTTTGCAGGTAGCTGCACTTGTCCGTGGCTAATGTGGTGTGAGATACACTAGCCTGGACCATGCTGACTTCCCTTCTACCCAAGGCTCCTTCTGGGGAGTGAAAAAAACCCCAAACCCTGAGCTTAAGAAACAAAACTCCAGAGGCACTGCTGAAACTTCAGTAAAAACGTTAAAAATTTTTATTTACAGGGTAAAGTACAATTGCTTAATAAAAAACAAACCAAAACAGAACAACCCCCCCCCAAAAAAAAAAAACCCCTCCAAACAAACAAACAAAATAAACCCCCAAAATCCCCAACCCCCCACTTTGATAAGAGGCATAATAATAGAATAAAGCTCTTTATATACAAAAATACAATTTTCATATGAATGAACATCTTGAATAAATTAACCCCCTCCCTGCCCCGACTCGCTGAATACCCCACGTCTGCCCCTGCTCTAAAGCAGAGCTGCCTCGCTGGGGGTCAGCATCTATAATGCATGAACTTCTCTCCACATCGTCGTTTGGTGCAAGGGTCCCATCAGGGATGGTGCTGGGACCACCACCCCCTCAACACCCATCCATAGACCCTGGAGGAGGGGGTGGAGGAGGCTGAGCGTCCCCCCGGGCGCAGGGCAAGGAAGGGATGCTCTGAGCCTCCTGCGCTGCGCCCCGGGGGCAGCATCGGTCCCCCCCTTTTAAGCCTTTTCATGGCATTGTCAGGGCGTTCAAACCCAATTTTCATGCTCGTTTTTCTTCGCTGGAGAGCTACAAATTGTAAAATTGACTTTTCACCTCGTCTGCGGCAGCAAATCTGTCGCTTTTTCTTCCCGTTTTTTGGGGGGGAGGTGGTGTGTGTGGGGGGGTAAAGGTGGAGGGAAGATGAAAAGTGCAACGGGAGGAGACCCCCTACCCTCATCCCCATCTCCACTCCTGGCGCTTGGAGTATGGAATTGAGGAGGGGGGAGCCGGGAGCGTTCCGAGGGAGGATGCGCGGAGCGCTGCGCGCTAGAGGCAGGGCGCCCCGGGGGCTGCGGGCATCCCGCGGAAGATACGCAGGGTGTCGGCGGGGGCGTAAGCGCAGTCCTCGGAGGTAGCTGGGCTGCAGGGACCGGAGGCGGAGGCGCAAAGCGAAGGGGCGGAGGGCGAGGAGGTGGAGAACCAAGAACCGGCATCGCTCCCGGGACTGGGAGGTGGGTCGGCGGCGGAGACCCCTCGGCAAGAAGGGGTCGGCGGGAGGCACTGCTCGGCCAGGCGCAGGGTCTCGGAGAGAGCCCAGATGTAGTTGTAGGCGAAGCGAAGCGTCTCGATCTTAGTGAGCTTGGTGTCGTCGGGGAAGGTGGGCAGGACGCTGCGGAGCTGGTCCAAAGCGGCGTTCAGGTGGTGCATGCGGTTCCGCTCCCGGTCGTTGGCTTTCACCCTCCGGCTGCGTTTCAGGGTGTGTAGAAGAGCTTCGGTGCGCCCCCGCGCACGGCCGCGCCTCCTTCTCCGCTCCCGCGGAGCGCCGGGAGGATGGGAAGCACTGCTGGCTGCATCCGAGGGCATCCTGCTGCAGGGAAGGGAGAGCATGTGAGGGAGGGGAGAGACAAATGGTGATAACTGAGGGGTGGGAAAATAGGGACAATAAGGGGGGGAGTAGCGATAACTAATGGGAGAGGACTAGTGATAACTAAGGGGCGGAAAAATAGAAAGTAAGGGGGAGTGGAAAATAATAACTATGGGGAGGGAAATAATAGTAAGGAGGAGGTGGAAAAATAATAATAACCAAGAGGGGGAAATAACAATAACTAAGAGGGGAAAATAGTAACAACTAAGGGGGAAAATAATAATAACTAAGGGGGGAATAAGAATAGCAAAGGGGATAAATTAGTAATAACTAAGGAGGAGAAAATAATAACTAGGAGGAGAAAATAAATATAACGAAGGGGAAAAATAATAATCATAACTAAGGGAGAGAAAATAATAATAAGAGGGGACAAAGAATAACTCAGGGAGGGTGGGAAAATAATGGTAATTAAGGGGAGGAAAAAATAACTAAGGAGGAAAATTAATAACTACTGGTGAAAAATAATAATAACGAAGGGGGGAAATAATAATAACTAAGGAGGAAAAATAACACTAACTAAGGGGGTATGAAGGGGTGGGAGCTCTTGGCACGGCAGCAGGTGCCGGCTCGCCCCGTACTCACATGAAGTCACTCCCAGGGATGCGGTTAAGCAATAACGGTGTGAAAACACGGAGGGAGAGAGAGAGCAAAAAGCAAAAAGCAAAAGCAAAGTTGGGATAGAGTTAGAACCAAACAAGGGAAGAAAAAAAAAAAAAAACAAAAAAGGAAAAAAGGGAGGGGGTAGAGGGGAAAAAAAAAAAGAAGAGGGAGGAAAAAAATCCCCGGGCAAGGCGGGGCGGGGGACACGCGACAGCCCGTGTCTTTGAAGTGCTGCGGGCTGCGATCCGCTCGTGTGAGCCGCGGCTGTGGCACACGACGGCGGCCGGCCCGGTACTTATAGCGGCGGGCGGACAATGGCCCCGTGGCCGCCCCGCGGGGCCGCGCCGAGGCGGCAGGTCGGCCCCGTGCGCTGCGCCCTCCGGAGCGTGCCCGCAATTACCGCGGGCAGCCGCGCATCTGCCGCGCCCCCGGGGGATGGGGACCGCGGAGGGAGGGAGGGAGGTGGATGGACAAAGCGGGGTAAGGAGAGGAGGCGGGGGCGTCGGGGGGGGTCTAGACTCAGAGAGGGGGTGGAAGGGGTACCTTGGACTTTGCTGAGGGTGGGTGGGTGTTTTTTCAGCAGCCAGACTTGACTGGAGGATTTCTTGTAGGTTTTCATTGTAGAGTTATTATTAAGGTTGGAAAACACCTCTAATATCATCGAGTTCAACTGTTAAGATAACGTTGCCAAGTCATCACTAAACCATGTCACTCAGCACCACATCTACAAGTCTTTTAAATCATTCCAGGGACGGTGACTCAACCACTGCCTTGGGAAGCATGTTCCGATGCCTAGCCACTCTTTTAGGGAAGACATTTTTCCTCATGTCCAGTCTTAACCTCCCCTGGCACAATTGGAGGCTGTTTTCTCTCGACTTGTCTCTTGTTTCTTCGCACCTTGCCCTTTTGATATGCACTCCCATCAAAATGGAAATGATCTGAAGTCATGAAACTTGAAGGCAAAGCAGTGCTTTTCTCTCCTGTGTTTTGGAGGTGAATACTTACACACTCTTTGGCTTTTGTGTGCTTCATTTTGAAAAGGGTTTTTCAAGTTAAAAATTCCAAATTTATCTTAAAATCTTCAGTGACTATGAAACTATATAGACAATTTTTTGTCTCTGGATAAAACCCAAGGACTATGCTGATTGTAGAGCCCATGCTGCTTCTGCTAATCCCCACACAATGCACAGGTACTACTATTTAATGCTTTGGGAAAATACAGTTTGGGAAGTGACTAAAAAGTTTCCTTATTCTGACATTTGGCTTTCTGCATCCTGCCTCTCCTTGCTGTAAGGAAGGTCTATTGTCAGCACTCAGGTACTTGCGTCCCTGGAAGGTTTTCAGTTTCAGCATCTGTCAGTAGCTATTTTTAGACTTCTGTGCCTAAACTCACCTGTATTCACATGATTTCCCCTTACAGTAAGTGTAGATTCGTTTCTCCTCCTGTGTTTTTCTGCTATGCCTTTGATAAATTGACAGCATTAAGTTATTGTCTTTATCTCTGCATTTGAATTTCACAGCAAACATTCTGCACTTGAACCTGAGCAAGGAGTTTATAGTCAAGAGTCATTCCTTCAGCTTTCCAACCTTCAGACTTTGAGATGCTCCACAACAGCAACAAACAACCTCCTTGGGGCCAAAAAGATCCTGCCCAGAAATGAGCAATCCAAAAGCCCTTGGTGATGAATATTAACGAGTTTCCAACTAGAACTAGTTTTCCTGTGGCTGAGCTTGCAGGATCAGCTCACTTTCTGCTTCCCAACATCTTTATCTGGCTGCAGACCTTAGATATGCAGTACATCCACATAAGGTCAGGTGACAGGTCCTGACTGAGCCCTCTCCATCACCAGCCCAGCAATCAGGCTGATGTTTTTAGGGCCCATGCATGCATAAATGACTTTCTGTGCTAAGTAGTTCCACTTCATTGAGTTACTTATATCCTTAAGTGAGGGCATGATGAGAGGTTTGGGTCCATGGGCAGAGCTCCCTGATGGAGTTTCTAGCATGAACCTGGAGAAAGCCAGAAGGAACCAACATTTTATGGAAGCATATGGCAAAAAAACGTTGAACTTCTGTTAATGTGCAGTTTGTATATAGTGAGATAAACTCTGGTGTTGTCTGCAACACTTTTACTGTCTTTTGTTTCAGTGTCTTCCAGCAGTCAATAGTTTATTCATTAAAATGTTTATGATTCCCTAGAGTTTGGCAGGCTTTGGCACAACCAGGATCACTTGTCTAGAAGTTTGCAGTGAAAGCCCATTATTCATTAGTCCTTATCCATCATTTGCAGTTTGTCATTTGTTATTCTCTTGTTTTAAAAGTTGGTGCTCCAATCAAGGAGGGGAGAGAGCACCATGTGTCTGTGTGATCAGTCACAGCCATGAATAGCCAGAGCTGAAGTGAATGTTTCACAAACAACCCAGAGGCTGAAATTTGTTTGCATAATCTATTCACTGCCTACTTATGAATAACGAATGCATTCAGAGAACCAGAATTGGTTCAGGAAGCCTTTGCAAACAGAAAGAAGTGCTAAATATCTTGGATAATTTATTCCCAATGAATAATTCAACCAGTCCTATCACAGGCACTCTACTAATTTTGCAGAGAAATTATTCAGCTAGCACAGATAATAGCTCTTACACCTTATGGACCTGGCTCCTAGGGAAGTCAGCTGCTAAAGTTTCATGAAGTTTTCTGGGGAAAGAAAGAAAATCCCCAAATCAAACAGGACCTTTGATTTCAGGGAATACACAGAGCATGTTCCTTGCATCTCAGTGATGACCTGATTTTTAGTCTCTGATATTAGCTTCTTCACCCTGATGGCAGTGCAGCTAGACTCAGATGGGCTCATGGATGTTATGGTTTCATGTTTTGAGCTCTGGAGAAACTTGTTATAAATATTTCACCTTTTAGACACCACTTTTATATATATAAAAAAGAGGAAAAAATATTCAAATGGCATTTTAAGCTATAGAAGCAGTAAAAGCACAGCTGGATCAGCCCATCCCTCACAACACAGGGTGATGGCAAACTGCTTCTCTGAGAATGGAGCAAACTGACGTTTGCTGCAATAAAATGGACAGAAATGTACTGCAGCACATTTATCACTTGGGGAGACCTCAAGCACAAAGTTCTCTCCTCTGCCCTTGTGCTTGAGACACAATCTGTTGGGTCTCACCCATGGCTGGACTCCAGAAAATGTAGGAATTAATAAATAAAGGTGGAGGAAAGGCTGTTGGAGAAACAGCAGTGCTCCCAGCAAAGGCTGTTGGTGCTCAGCATCATTTCTAGCAGAGGAAAAGCTGCTCCTTGAGAAGATAACATTCCCTGGTAAGTGCTCATAGTACCTTGGAAAGGTAAATAAATCTCCACATGAGGAATCAGCCTCACATTTCAAAAATGACCAGAATTATTATTAGTAGAGCAGTGTTAGCATCATTTTTCTCCCCAGTGTGGAAAAGAGTAGAACTGCTCCCACAACTGAAGGATGCCTCAGAGAAGTTAAAGGTACATTGTGGGGTTTTTAAGGTTTAAGATGCACTTTGTCTTAAATACTTCAATATAACAACTCACCAGATTCTGTGTTCTGTTACATTAGTATATGAGGGCTTAGATTAATGTTGGGGTGAATGTCAAAACAACATGTCAACCAGGAGAATGCAGCTTTTTTGTCTCCCTCATTCTTTGAAAGCATGGCTAGAGCCAGAAGGCAGAGCTGTCTGCAGAAGATGCTTTGAGCTGGAGTTGAAGTGGAGCTGGATGGAGCTGGTGGCAAACCTATCATCCAGGGAGCAGAAAGCTTGATCCAGTGCCTTACAGGAGTAAAGGGAGGATGACATTTGCTCACCCCTGGGGATGCCCAGGTCGATGCAGCAGGAATTTTAATAGTGGACAGAAGATGGCTTGATGGGGCAGCTTGTCTCCCCATGCTTGTGTGAGCACAGTACAGAGTGTGGTGGCTGCTTGTCCAGCCTGGGGTGGGGACAGATGTGGAGGGCTGTGAATGTACTAATGGACATAAGGTGCCCTGCTCCTGGGACCTGTCCCCAACCAGAGTCAGCTTACAGCTCCTGGCCTGAGGCTACCAAAGGGTTCAGGGGTTCAGTCCTTGGCTGCTGGCTAATGGACAGCCCTGAAGTCCAATATTTGGAAAGGATCTCAGCCTGTATGGAAGCAGAATTAACCCCTTCCAGAGCAGGAGCTGGTTCTCCTGCCAGGAAAAATGCCTCAGGAGCAGCTCAAGGGCTTTGTCTAGAAAGATTTTGGCCTCATCTCCTACCTGCCTGTGGCCAGCATGAGGGCTCAGGCCACATGCCAGGGAGAGGAGCACTGAGCATCACAGGGATGGCTCTCAGGTACCAGGGAAGTTCCTGGCCTGGAGGAGCCAAATCCACTCTGAAATCCCTCACAAGCGCCTGGGAGCTATGGCCAGGGCTCAACCCCTCCTGGGGGCTCTGCAGAAATAGTAGAGATGTTTAATTTTCAGCTTTTAAATGTGTGATGTAACATTTTCCTTCTTTTGGGAAGGGAGGGGGGTTGAGTAGGTAAAGGATTGTTCCCTGCAAGCACAAATGTATTTTGTTTGTTGTAATTAAAATGTTTTAATGAGACAACCATAAAATCAACCATTAATTATTTTTTTTTCAAGCACTTCTGCTTCCTTTTGAGCTAGGCCTATTTAGAAATAGTTTAGAGAGTAGCCTGCAGTTTTATTCTTTCTTTGGTATTATACACAGGAGTGGAGAAGTCATTTATAAATAATTACACAATGTTTTGGGTCTTTGGGTTTGTATAATATATCAAAGCGATTAGTACACGCATTGTTCCATTGTAAATGGGGTTTTTTTCCCCCCCTTCCTTTCAGTTTCACTTGCCTTGTCTTCTATCTAAACCTTTTTGGTGAAATCCTTTGTCTTCCTCATTCTTTTAGCTTGTTACAGTGCAGGGACATTCTTCTTATTCAAACACTCACAGCATGAGCAAAGAAAGCTGCTTCTGTCGCATCTTAAGTTTTACCATAACTTTCTGGCGTTTGCTTTGCTTCCACTTTTCCCAGACTACTGATAGGGTAATGAAGAATTATAACATACATCAATTACTGGTGCTCACGGTGTATTATGCTCCTGAATTCAAGGGGAGATAAAGAGAGAGAGAAGAAAAAATAAAGGCCCCCCAAAAAAGCCCCACTTTCTCTGGTTTTGAGGCACATGAGAGAGGACTCGGGGCAGATTATTTATAACATCTTTCTGAGCATCAATTATGTTTGACTCTTACAACCACTTCCTTGTCCCACTGGTTTTATGGCCAGGAGGAGTCATTTTTGTGTGTGGTAGCTGCAGCATTTAACTTGTTTCTTTTATGAGAAGCTCAAACAATGCATCTTCAGGCCAAACAATCTATCTCCCCAAAGAATAGCCCAAATGTCAGTCAAGAGCTCAGGGCTGGAAAATATATGATCATGGTAAAGGGCCACGGGAAGAAAGCCTGGAGATGGAGGGGACCTTGTCCTGTCTCTCTCCATTTTGGCACTGGGTACTCCTGGGGAGAAGGGTGCAGGTGCCTGGGGATGTGTCCAGCTGCCTGAGGTTTCAGCAGCTCTTATCCCAGTTATCCAAGGAAAAGGGCCAAACCTTCCTGGTGCAGTTATGCTGATGGGGCATGCTCTGTGCCTAGCCCTTCCCCAGCCTCCTGGTTACCATATTAACTGGGAAAAATAAGATTAAAGATGTCACCTCTGAGAAATGAGCCCTTTTTATCCCCCACCTTATTGTGTGAGATGTTTTTCTTCTCTTCTCCCCGCTCTCCAATGCCCTCCACCTTCTCCCACCCCCAATTCCTCCTCTTGGGCTGATTTGTACTTGGTTAATTGAAGCTAGAACACTTAGCCTGAAAGAAAGGGACAAAATTCATTGACTGCCCTGTGGATGAAATCCCCCCAACAAGGTGCAAAGCAAGAAGCTTAGCAACACGCTGAGACCCTCTGCTTTCCTTTTAAACCTCCCCTGTCAACAGTTCTGCTTAGGAGTGGCTTTCATTTTTATCCCCTTTTAACTGCAGTAAAGATAACCTGAAAGGATTGCAGCAGCATAATAGTAGGATGAAATCGAGCCTGAGCTTCTGGGGGGCTAAGGGGGCTCTGGGGTTCACCCCCTAGCTCTAGGGATGGAGTCTTGTGGCCAGTGGAAGATGCTTCAGGACCACCAGCAGCCCACGGGTCCCCATGGCTCCTCTGTGGGGGCCTGGGGGATTTGCTGCCATTTGCATAGCAGGTGTTGGGTTCTGAGCCATTCTTCCTTAAGGGAGTTTTAATATAGGATAAATTACTGGGAATTAGGAGGAGGCAGGAGACAAGAAAAGCCCTCATGGAGTCTTCTCCTGGCTGTGCTGGGGAAAATAGAGAGAATGGCTAAAGAAAAGGGAAAAAAAAAGAAAAATCAAACACCAAAAGCAGCAGCTTCTGCCCCAGCTCAGAGAATTTGGGGTGCACAGAGGTTGTGGGGCAGCTCTCCCTGACTTCTCCTGAAATTCAGGTTTGAAGCTGGGGATGTGGTAATCCCAGAGACAGTAATACGATTACTAGGCTGAGGATCTTTGAGTCACTAGATCTGGTAAGGGAGTTTAAAATGTTAATCCCTGGTATAATCCCTTCCCTGGCATTGTATGTACAAGGGTTGCACCCACAAGGGAATTGCCTGCTTCCCCTTCCCCAGGCTTCAGGGTGGGAGGGCAAGGCTAGGGAGCAACCCCCCACAACCTCCCTTCTGTGCATCCACACATAAACACACGTGTGAACATGTGTAGACCTATGTGTGTCCACATGTGTGTGCACACAGCCATGTACTCACATCCAAACACACTCATATGTGTGCAAGACACACACATGTTCATACATGTGCACATAGCCATATACTCACCCCCAAACACACCCACATGTGCACACACACATGTATCAGTGTGGGAGAAGCTGACATCTCCTTTAAAGGCCTCTTCCAACCCAAACTATTCTTAATTAACAAACCCTTCCAATCCAAACCAAGGATCTGGGCAGAGATTGCAGGAGCCCCAGTGCTCAGGCAAGGAAACAGCCCTGATCACCAGCCCTGGTCCATGCTGGGCTGAGCTCCTGCACCCTGATCCCTACGATGCATCATTTGGGGTGCAGGTCTTGCTGTCCTGGCCATGAGAGGGCCAAGGGTGACACCCCAAGGCACAGTGCTGCAAACTCTCCTGCATCTCCCTGGGCCTCAGAAAAGCTTCAGTGAATGAGGTTTATTTAGCAAAGCAAAACCTGCTCTAGTGACATAAACCTTCTGCTTTCCTCTGGGCTTGTGCTCTCATCTTATTGCTTTTACTGTATCAGCAAAAAAAACCAAGAAGAAAACAAACTATCTCTATATATAATTCTTTAATTATCTCAGTAAATCTGTTATGTGACCTTCAGTACAAATGTAAAGATTTCTGAGTGAGAAAAAGAGATACAAAGAGCTTTTCCTGGCTGAGGGTGTGTGGTTAGGGATTGCTTTAGCTGTGGTGGCTGCTGAGTTTTGGAGTTGGTGTGAGAATGCAGGCAGGGCTGGCTGGGCAGCCAAGAGCTGGCTTTGCAGTTCAGAGGCCAAGCAGTAAAACTGGGCAGGGTGGAAGGAGGAAAATATTTAGTTTGGCTTAAAGGGAATAGAATCTCTACAAAAAGCCAAAGTGAAACAGATGCTGACTGCTGACTCAAGATGCTTCAGGGCAAGCACAGTGATGGCACCTCAACTCACTTTAAAATAACCCTATTATTTTTTTCCTTCACCAGCTCAGTTTTTGGGAGGATGTCCTCCTGATTTTCAAACAAATTTCATTACACTGAGCTGAAGGCAAATGGTAAATAACTTGTAGGTCTCTTCTTTCTAGAATTTAAAGGAGTACCTTGTACTGATTAAAGTGGCCCCTGGCTATCCATTTAACTGAGCTGCTTTGCACATCATTACCTTAGTGTTATATATCTTTTAAAGTTCTCCTTCAGGGAGAAGAATACAAGTAGGAACATTTGAATTCTAGCCTGAATCATCTCCCTGTTAGGATAATCAGCTGCAGTGAAGGTGAGAGGGACAGTGCTGCTTTCCATCACACTGACAGCCCAGTGTCATCTCTTTATGAAAATGTTTTTGGGTGGAAAGAGAAAAAATAAATCAAAGCATAATGTTAAACTCCAGGTGTAACAGCCCTTGAATGCTCCCAAGCAGCATATGGGTCCCAAGGGCTGAGTTTGGTAGCACCAGTGCCTAACAATGTAGCTCCTGGCACCAGTAACTAAGGATGCAGCTGAACTGGGCAGAAAGCAAAGGAGAAGTTCTGCAGGAAGACACTGCAGGTGATGTGCTTGATCCCTGGAGCTGAGCTGGGGAGGATTGGGGTACACAGGTAAGCCTGACCTATAGTTAAGTGGCAAGGATGGTTATCAAGGTATGTATTAGCCTTTGGAATCACTGAATGTATTTCTGCTAGGGGAGTTTCAAGTTTTAGGGCTGCTAATACATATTTTAGAACAGCTTGAAGGTGTAAATTCCTAAATAAATACAAAGTTGTGGCTCTAGCAGTCAGGGAATTAGAGAGGCAGTGGAGAAGCATGGTTAAGGGAAAGTAAATGCTGTCCTAGGTGAGGGTTATTTTTGTCCTTGGGGCTCTATGTACTTCCACAGCAAGGAGTTCCTCTGAAACAAGTACTTAGCTAACAAGGGGAGATGTGCTTCTGCTGAGCCTCTGCTGTGAGGATGCTGCTTTCTTTCCCAATTTCAGCATGCAAGAAATTGCAACAAATTCTGTATTCACAGATAAATAGTAAAATAAGTGCAATTACTTATCAAATTTACTTCCTTAGATTATAGACCTCCCTTGGTTTTAACCCTCTTGGTTAAAACTCCAAGTATTGGTTTTTTTCTTTCACCTCAGGTTTGATGCACTGCAGATCTGGAGCCTGGTTCCATTTGCTCTGGTGAGAATTAGGGATAGTTTCTCTAGATTTGGTGCAGCTGCACTTCTCCAAAGCAGCTGTGGGAATTAGGCAGGGCTGTGAACCTCTTACCCCACTGTGCAAACAGGAGAGGGGATCTGCTGGGGCTGCAAAGTCACAGAGAAACAGCATCTACAGGATTGCTTTTTTAGTCCTTCCTTTTGCAGCCCTCATGTATATACAGATGGTGCTAGCTCAAAGAGTGGGTTTTTTTCTTTTCTTTATCCCACCTCCCCCAGAACAAACAGTGTGACTTGAGGTTTCTTTTAGTTTTCAGTGTTTGGTGATATTTGCCTTCACTGACCTGTTAATGACCTCCAAACCTCAACCTCACCCATCACACGCCAGGTGCTGCCACTTCAGCTCATCCTCTATCAACTCCACCCACAACTCGACTTCAAAAGGCAGAAACCCCAATTTTCCTGGCTGTAACAGTTAGCAACAGCCACAAGGTGTCAACCTCTACCCGGCTGCAGCTCAGAACCAGCTCTGTTCACCCAAGCAACAGCCGCCGTCCGGATGGGTAACCTTCTGTGGAAGTTCTGCTGGAAAAGCTGGATACCTGCTCCAGGTAAGTGGGGAGGAAAAAAAATCCCCCTGGAGACGAAAAATTGATTGTTTTACTAACTAGTCTTTGCTTTATGGCTATATTTTTTAATTTTCTGATGGATTTCCTTTATTATTTTCCACTGAAGTTTTATCCACGTTCAACCTTCTTGTGGTTGTGTGTAATGAAGAGAATAGGACTCAGTACAGAGAGTGTGTTGTCTGAAAACGGTAAGGTCAAAGATGGGTGAAGAAAAAGAGGATTATAAACTCCATGTTCTGTTTGTGTGTGTATAGATGTGACTAGTGAGTCATTGCAGCAAGTGATTGCAGATCTGAATGTCCCCATCCAGTTGCTGGAGCTGTGCACCCAGAGCTCATCTCCTGCAGGTTACAACATGCTGTAGTTATCCCTTCACTGGCTTTCAGTCAACTATTTGGATTATCATGATGCAGCCAGCATAGAGCTGAGACTCTAGGAAAACAGGAAGGAGATTGGCTTTCCCATAGGAAACCACATTTCTCAGCATGTGTTTCAACTCCAGATTTCAGAGCTTGCTGCTTTCCAGCTTTTGTCAGCAACTTGCATGATAAAGGCAATGGAACACCGAAGTGATGGCCATAATGTGGGGCCAGTAGGACCAGTGAGGGATTTTGGGCTGGGACCCTGACTCGATGGTTCTACAGTGTAGGTCTGGGATCAGACAAAGTTGCTCTCCTTAGTAATGTTACTGACTTTGTGGTTTCTGTTCTGTGCACTGTGCTGGTTTTGTCCTTCTCCATCCCATCCTTTTGGTTTTTTTAATTCTGATGATCTTAGAAGAACATTTCCTAGGTCTGATTAAACCCAAGAAGTCCACTTTTTCTCTTTGAGTTATATGGGACATTTTCACTTTCTAGATCAGTATTTCCAGGCATTATTATCCAGTGTGTTGCTCTGTACAGTTGGGATTTTACCTGCTGAGCAGCACCAAACCTTTTCTACTTCCTCACAGGATTTGGGGATGCATCCCATGCTGCTCCTGCCCTTAGCTTAGGGTGTACTGTGCTTTATCAAGTGTAATTACTTGCTGCAAAAACACCATCCCAAGTGCTTTCAGCTTCTCAAGTGGTCGTTTCACTAGCAGAGCTGTTTCAGCTGTTGTATAAAAACAGAGAGGGAACACCCTGCCAGTCACTTACAATTTGATTTGGAGAGGTAGCACCTGACAAACTGGTTCTTGCTGGGGAAGAGTGGTGCTTGACTGGGAGTTACTGGTCCAAGGAGGGAACTGAGGAGCTCCAGGCTGGTTTGTTTTTTCCTAATGTGTTTGCAGAAGTGAGAAGTCTTCTAGACTTGGAGGTGAAGTGGAAGCGAACTCCAAGGAAAAATGTAATTGATGTATTTGTGAAGATGCAGAAATGAAGAAGTGTTTTTATGCCATACAATGGAATGGGCAATAATGAAGCAAAACTGCTGAGGGATAAAGATAAAAGACATTTCTTATGGTGTTAGACGATTGCCAAAGCTTAGTGGAAGTGTGTGTGTGGGGAAGAACCTGTTGTAGCATTTCTTTTCCTTTAATAAGCTGCTTCTTCTGGGAGTCCTGAGTGTTCAGATGTAGCACGTTTAGTGCCTAGTAACCCAAAAAAGCTTCGAGTGGTGGCTCTGCAGGAAGATTTTTTTCTTTTCCTTGCAGGTTTCTACCCAGGGAAAGACCCAGAGATCAGTTGCTTCAGAATCCTTAATTAAACACAACAAAGAAAGGCAATTAGAGCTGTGCTTTGCTTCTGCCATCCAGCAAATCTTGCAAACCTCAACCCCCTTTTCTTGCTCCAAGATTTATGATGGGAATAAATCATAATTATTCCTGTAATTATCAGCCTTAAGCAAACCCCAGCAGGTTTTTCTGCCTTCCCCCCCCCCCTCACTTTCTTGAGGGAGGTTCTGAAAGCAATCCAAGAGGAATTCACGAACCTCTTTTGTTGTGCAGAAAGAACAACAACAACAACACAGGCGTGGTAATTTTTTTCCCAGACTTTGGCTGCCTGCCTCCCTGTCACTTCATGTCATGTCATTCCTCCCTCCCAGGTCCCACGTGCCTGCTCGCAGCAGAGGAGCTCCTGTTGGGCTGGATGCTCTCCATATCTGTCGTCAGAGCAGTCTCTGCCCAAAGAGCTAATGATGTGAAAGGGCAAAAGATGAGAGAGGGGGTGAAAAAAAGATATTTAAGAGGATTTGAGTGCTTCAGAAGTTGGTTAAAAGGCCCAGAGATACAGGATGTCACTCAGTGCTCAGAAAAGAGATGCTCATGCATGTTGTTTGTCTCTAAAACATCTCCTCCAGGGGTTTTTGGCTTTGTTTTGATGGCTGGATGAAGTTGTGTCATACTCAGCAAGAGGGAGAGAGTTCTTCAGGCATTGAAGGTGATGGAGTGCATGTGCATTTTTTTGGTGCTGGGAAGCTGGATGGTCCTGTCTAAGAACAGGAGCCATATGCAATGAGTGGAGAATGACAGCTCCATGGGGTCCTGTAGGTCCTAGGCTCACTGGAGAGCTGATGACAGGAGGGAGAACCACTGGGCAAGAAAGCCACATGGCTTGGTGTGTGGGACAGGAACTCCTGATGTTTTTAAAGGGGTTTGGGAATGAGTCTTCCCAATGCTGTGTTGCAATCCAGTTTCCCATGCTGGTGTGATGGACATGGCTTTTGCAGACCCAGTGGCAGCCAGGTGTCCTCTCTGTCCTTAGCATACATGTTCTATGTTAACAAGCTAATGTGACTGTGTAAACTTCTGCTCAGAAGTCTCCAAATACAGCTGCATTTTCTTTGCTTTGGGGAGCTTCCCATATCCGGGTAAGGAAATGCAAGTTTAAGCTCTTGTTGCAGAGCTGGAAAAGTGTTCCCAGTGTCAGCAGTACAACGAGCAGGCTCCAAGCTGATTTATAACTCAGGCAGCTGTAAGGATGTCCCTAGGCTGTCTGAGAAGGGTGGTTTTTTTTGGTTGCCACTAGATGTCCTTTCAGCCCTTCTTTACTTCACCAGTCCTCTGGGCAGTGATCTGCTGGCCATGGCCCAAGAGCTGCTGGACACTGAAGTGTTTCAGGGCTGATGAGAGCAAGGAACGGGGCTGAACCCTGGGCTGCTGGGACTTCCCAAACATGCCTTTGATCTTGCACAGCTTTGTCCCATCTAGTGCTGGCTAATGGAAGTAAAGATGCTTTGGAAAGCACCCAAAACCCAGCTTCTGGATCTGTTCTGGCTATTTAACACCTCTTCTCTGAACTGGGGAATGGTTACTGCATTGCTGCCTGTGCAGGGCCACTGATAAGAAGAGTTGATGGTCCAAGGAGGCAGCCTTGGAGGCTGAAAAAGGTGGTGACACTATCTCAGTTCCACATGAGATAGGATGACCAAAGGGTGGCTCAATTTTGTGCAGGTTTTTAGCTTTCTCTCTATGAAATGGTAGCCCAAAAACCTTAGTGGATGCAGTCTCTTGAAGGTGAGTCTTTTCAGAGCTATGTGGTATCAGAAATCTCAGCCACCAATGCTGTGGGATTTTTCCAGGTTGCCTGGATGCCTAGCATGCTGCAACCAATTAAGATTTCTGTAAGGTCTGTATCAATACCTACAGACACCAAAAATCCCTGTAAGCATCTGGAGCTCTGAGCTGGCAGCTGTGTCTGCTTTGGGGTTCTTTACCAGAAACACAAGCTGGTTATGAGGATATCTGGGGAGGGGTCATGGGGTGCAGCCTTTCAATGCAAACCAAGAGCCTTCCAGGAATCACTCAGCTCTTTATGGTTTAGGATCAAAGGGAAATAAATGAATAATAGACACAGAAGGTTTCTGATAGAGCAAACACAGCCAGTGAGAGCCCCAAACTGTGATCCCCAAAATACCTCTACTTCCATTTGTGACGACACTCACCCCAATCTATTGAGGGGAACAAATTGAACAACAAATCCCAGCATGAGTGCTATGCATGGAAGATCTACAGAGTGCCAAAAACTGAAAGGTGCCCTGGAGGGAAGTCACTGTGGCCAGGGCTTTCAGGATGGGCTGTCTGTCCTTCTGGATCCAAAGCCCAAACACAGCCAACAGCTAAAACTGGACTGCTTTTTTCCAAAGGCACTGAGAAGCTTGGAATAAGTGAGGTCTACAGATGTTCTGTACATCTGGATTTAGATGCCTCGTTTTTGGAAGCTGACTTTGGAGGGGGGAAAAAAAAATACCCAAAATGTGACTGGTGTTTTATTTGACTTAATGGGAAGTGTGTTTTGAGGAATGCAAGCTCTGTCTGGGCTTATGTCAAGCCCTTTAAGTGATGTCAGGTTGTGCAGGAGGCTCACTGCCCTTGGACAGGCACAGTTCCCTGGCTGTGGATCTCAGCAGGATGGTGAATTCTGGGGGCAGGAGCTTTTTATTCACATTTATTCCTCTTCTCTACAAATGTGGGTCCAGAAGGGACCCAACTCTGATGTTGAAAGAACTCAAAGAGCATTTGTGTTGCTGCAACACTACCTTCAGCTTCCTAGCCAGGGCTGGAGGGTGACCAGTGCAAACCCCAAACCCTTCTGTTTTCTTTACCATTGATCCCCACATTTGTTCCCACAGCTCTGATGAAACCTCCTTAGTGTGGAGCCAGCTCTACCACTGCACAGACATGGTCAGGAAAGGTCCTTGTGTGTAGCAATCTGGCATGGCCTTGTGCCTTCATTTGGAGAGCCTGGGAACAGCTGGGGCAAGGCAGGCAGCTGGACTGGCTGAGAGCACTGCCCTGTCTCCAGCAGACCACCAAGCAGCTCTTGCTTCTTAATAAACTTCTTGGCCATCTCTGACTTAGCCCATATATGAAGAAGTGAAAGGCAAGTGGTGAAAGGATCTGTATAACATTACTAATCCCACCTAGTGTTCTTGCTGAAAAGGCAAGGCAGGTCTCCTCCTATTGTGTCCTTTCATTGCAGCTGCTTGGTTCACCCTCATGCTGTTGTATTCAAATAAAACCTGATAGTGCTGTTTCTGAAGGGGTCTGGCCTGTGGATGCCCAGTACCCAGGGGAGAGAGGGGGTGGCCAGGAAGGTCTTGTGCACAGGGCTTTGCTGCTCCTGCCTGCAGTGTGCCAAAGAACAGCTTTGCAGGCTGGATGGGGAAAGCAGTTACCAAGTGCCTTCCTTGGAGGCACTGGGAAGGGTTTAAATCCTTGCAGTGCAGCATCAGTGCTTGAGTAAAGGAGCTGCAGGGTCTGCTACAGCCACTCCTGCACCCCAGGGTAAAGCAGGGCTTTGGCTTAGCCTGCAAATGTTCAGGCTTTTAGGAGGAGAAATGGGTAACTGGTGAGCATTTTGGGGCTAGCTGGTGTGTGCTCAGACCATTCTTCAGTTGCTTAGTTTTTGGATCTCAAAGCACAGACGTGTGGTCTGTGTATCAAGGAGGTTGGACTAAATGGTCTTCTGTGCCTTCACAGTTTGCTGTGGAAAACAAAAGCAAACCTTAAGGCTGTTGCTAAATCTAGCTGGAGGAGGTATCTACATATAAATATATTTAAATATTTTAGCAAAGAGGTTTCAGCCTGAAGGGAAGTGGTTGATGTTTGAGTGGCAGTTAACTTCTGACTCGGTGTTTACCTTTGTAACTGCAGCCTTGGGGATGGCAAAGGATGCTCTTCCTGTTTTGGGGAACTTAAAGTGACTGGAGATGTAGTTTGCAAAGATACCTTGAAGACCAACTCAGAGTCAGGTTTTTTTCCTCTCTTCATGGACTGAGTTGCTGTCTTCAAGAGTTGTTTTGTTCAAAACACAGAGTTTAGGTTAAAGGGAATGCACAGATCCAACCAACCAATTCTTTTGCTTTAGTCTCCCATTCTAACAAGTAAAAAAAGAAACAAATGACAATTGATTTCCTCTGTTCCCAGTTCTTGCTGGTGGTTTTGGTCTGGCAGACAAACCCAGAGCTAAGAGTCATTTGTGGAGGCTGTACTCTGGGAGGTGTGAGTCACAAGGTAGTGCACTGGGGAATGTGGAGCTGTGCACTGCATTCCCAACAGTGTCACCCACCTCTTGTGTAACCATATCAATACTTTTCCAGGAAATACACTGCCCAGTAGTCACCAAACCAACACAAACCTTTTCTTGAAGTTTGCTGTGTTGAAATCAATTCTCCTCAAGCAAAAAAAATTCCCTGGTTTTGTTAAGATGTGACTCAAGAAAGGAGGAGGAGGCAGCTTGGCATGCTCATGGATGTTAGTTTGCACAGAGATGAGGTTCAGATGCTCAGCCTAAAGCAGGGCCTTGTAGTTGAGATCCCCAGAGGTTTAATTTCTTAAACACTCTGGGATCTATCTCAAGCTTTTTAGTAATTGGCATCTGAAATTCATGGCTCCATCCTTGGGCAGAATAGGAGAACATTTGGAAATCTAACATCTTTCTCCAGCTCTGCCAAGGTATTGCCACAGTAGATAAGTATTGTGTATGTATATATATTTTTTTCCCCCCTTTATCTTCCTGTCTGAACTGGAGGAAACCCTTGAGCTAAGCCAGGCATTGCCTTGTTGACACAGTATAAGTTCACTGTCACAAAAATCCCACCTATATTAGCAGCAGCTCCCTGCAAAGCCTTTGCCCAGCTGGGAGCAGCCAGGAAGGAGCAGGATGCAGTTTAGGAACACTAGGAAGGTTTAATACACTTCAGTTCTTGCTGCTTTCCTTTTTAGCTGGGGAGTGATGCAGGAGCCTTGCTGGGTGCAAAGTTTCTCCCTTTTGAGGGCAGAAACTGCACAGAAATAGGAGGAGGAGGAGGCTCCCAGGTTGTTGTTGCCTGACTTTCACTGTACAGCCTTCTCTGATCTAACAGATCTTGTCTAAATCACTTCATTTTACTGATGATTATTTGGATCTGGAGTGGCTGATGTGCATTTATTTACCATAACACTAGACTAGTGCCTATAGGCTCATGGCATAACCTGTCTTTATGCAACAACATTCCTCAGCCTCTGGTTAAAGTCCAAATCCCACAATGAGGAAGGGAATTAAACTGGACTGCAATAATGTTTTCTTGTTCCAGTGTCACCACGATGTCATTGCTCTAAATCAGCCTCTCTGAGTCAGTGTTTTCCCTTGGATCCCTTCATCCACCAAAAAATGCCTGGAGTTCCCTGATGGCTTAAGGAAATTCAAGCACAAATTCCAGCTATTTTTTTAAATATATTTTTTATTGGTTTTTTTTTCATTTGTCTTAGAAAGAAATATGAAATCTGCATGCAATCTTCTAGATATTCCAACCATTTAAATAGCATATGATAATTTAGCAGTACAGTACATTATACAGAAAGATAATACAGGGAGATTTCCTAGAGTATATTTACAAAGGAAAAGGTAGTTTTGTTATCTCAAAAAGAGGAATGCACTGCTTAACATTGAAGTATTACATTCAAAATAATGAATATGTGGTATTGTGACTAAAACATATATAGGTATTGGTTTGCCCTATGATATTTTTCATAAAAAGGTACCTTTTAAAGGCTTTTTTGTTTGTGGGGTTTTTTTTGCTACAAGTCTAGGAAATCATACACAATAGTCTTGAAGCTTAAAAATGTCTCAGTACTGAAGCCACAAACTTTCTGTAAGAACTTCAGGTGGAAACAGGAAAAAAAAAACCCCAAACCAAACCATTTTCTTAGTAATAAAAATGACCTAGAAATGCTTTCTAATGCCTGAAACATGAAATGGGAGCTAGGCAATGCTTTGCCTGGCAGCAAGACCTTGAGTCCCTTGAAGAAGAGATCCCCAAGTGATGCTTTATTTTCATTTGCCCATGTTCTGAGGGACCTCACTTCTGCAGTTGGTCACCAGGTTTCAGTGGCATTTTCCCCAGCAAACTTGTCTTTGGTCCCTGCTTTTGGCCTGGCTAAGGTGGAGGCTACAGAAATACCAAACATCCACAGCACTGAAGCTTTCCCACTGCCATGGGGGGGGGAGGGATGTGGCTCTCTAACACCTTTCCAAATGTTCCTGTTTGTCTAGTGAGCTTATAAAGCTCGATTGCAATCATAGTGATGTATGAATGAAGAACAATAACATTAAAAAAAACCAAAAACCAAACCCCAAACCCAACTTCTTTAAAATGAAAAGAATGAGTTTTCCCAACCTCAGGACAGAGCAGACAGGGATGAAATCAGAAGTGCAACAGATGCTTGTGAGATCTGGAAGCCTTTTGCACGTGGCTATAAAATGTAAAAACTGACCCTTGGTAAAAAGTGCTTTATAATAATAATAATATAGAATTTGTGTCTTTATGTCTGTGAGTGAGAAATAATCTTCTGCAGAGCCCAGTCCTACACCAGCCAAGGGAGTCCATTCCTCATGCTGCTTCCTTTTATTCTTCATAAACCCTGAACAGAAGGAAAGCCAAGGTCAAGCTCTTTAAACTATGAATAAAACAACTCCTTTCCAAATAATACTAATAAACCCCCACAAACAACCAACTCCAGAAACCACTTTTGTTAGCCTTTGCTTAAGTAAATTGGAAAGTAAGTTATTGACTCCAGCAGCCACTGGATTGCTAGCAATAAAGCATCTAGGAGGAGGGTTGGACTTTGCCACTGACACATGTTGGAGGTGTGTGGGGAGTACCAGGCTCTGCCATGATTGTCAGGATACAGGAGATTAAAAAATCCACATCTGCTAATACACTTTAACCACTGGAAAATCCCTGTCTCATATACATATAGCATGAGCTGTAGGTAGATAATCAGTTCACAAGCAGAAGTTTGACATGTATTAGATTCTACACTACTTTTTTTTCCAGTTTATATCCTGGGAGGACTACTTAGCAGGCTTGTCTGTTGAAAAACCCTGGCTGTCCAGGCTTTTTGGGTGAGACCATTCTTCCATGGCTTGGGAGAAGCTATAAGCAATGCTGTTTTGGAGGAGAGATTAATGTCTGCACTGCCTAGCTGTGGCTTTTCTTGGGCAGCAGTGTAGTGTGTTTGATATAGCAGGCACTGACAACTTGTTTATTATGAGGACTTGGTTTAAATCTGGCTCTTTAGGTCAGAAATATTAACTCACTGCTGGTTCAGCTGCAGTTGGGTATGCTGCCCTGCTTGCCTGGTTAACAGTGGGCAGAGCTGCTGGGTGCAGTGCAGGGGTGACATGTCACAGCAGGGCAATGCCAGTGCTGGGCAAAGTAGAACATCAACGGTTATGTTGCATCCCTTCTGCATGCTCCAGGCTGGCAGACAAAGTCATGGAGGTGCTGGGCTTGTCAACCCTCCTCCTCTCTCTGGCAGCAAGGATAGCTTCCCTCCTCTGGCTGGACTGCAGGGACTCTTATTTTGGGCTATAGAGGAGACCACTAGTAGCACTGCTGAAGACAGGAAATGGTCTGCAGTGCCCAGATGCTGATCCTCACAGCCTTGCATGGTGAAGTCTGCTCAAGGCACCCTGCAAGTTTCCTGGATGCACAAGCCTGAGGCTTAGCATCCTTCATCTTAAGGAGAGCTATATATATATTTAAAAAAGCCCAAAACACCAGCAAACCCCCCCACCAAACAGGGGAAGAGTGTAAATCTGTGGTTATGAAAGAGCCAGGGCTTCCCATGTGTCCTGTGTATGAAGCAGCCACCCTGAGCTGTTAGGGAGTTGGGATTTGCTCAGGACCCACCACTGCTCCCAGTGTTGTGGCAACGCCCATGCTGCCTTGTACCATGTGGAGCTCATCAGCACCCTTGGACCTGCTGAGAAATGGGGCTTGTGGCTTTCTGGCCTTATTTGAGTTCAGTTTTGGGGGAGCAAATTCCCCATCAGTTGAGGAGGATCAGGCTTTGGTGGGTGGGACTGTACTGGGTGTGGAGGCTCTTGACCATGGCTGGAGGGTGGGAGGAGCTGGGACATCCCTACTGGCCATCAGGAATTCACCTTTCTTGCTCTTTCTTCTATCTCTAACTGACTGCTTGCAAAAATAAAATCCTCTTTGCAAGGGAGAAGGTGGCAGAGATTCTTAGCAGCAAGTTTGTTTGCTTGAGAATGATGCACTAGTTAAAATTGGCAATGATCTGCATCATCAGATGCTGATGATTTGGTGGTGGTGTGACAAGGCATTCTCCTTCCCAGCTCTTCTGGCTGCTTTCCTTGTGACTATGTGGAAGTAATTTAGCTTTTCATCTTGGCTTTTCACCCATGGAAGGGAGGTGAGTGTGTGTAAATAACTGAGAATATCAGCTGATAAACAGTTTAACAGACAAGAATTACTGTTTATAGCCAGAACAGCCTAATCCTAAAATAGGAGTGAGGAATGCATGTGGCAGGAAAGAAAAAAAAAACTTCAAGAGCATCCATTTATAACTATGATTTTTGGTAATGAAATACCAAAAGTTAGAGCATTTGCAGTGTGAGCATTTTCCTGGACACTCTATAGCTGAAGGCTGCTGATTGCCCAACTTGCCACCAAGATTTTCCTCCTCACCCACTGAGCAAATTCCTCCTTACCTGCCCTTCTCTTTCCATACCCTGTACCACTTCAGCAGCCTCACTGTGTTCTGTCTCTTGGGGTTCAAGCAGTGCTGCTGCTCTCCTCTCACCTTTGTCCACAGGGTCACACTGCAAGGCAAGGAAAGGCAGGTTACAGGAGTCCTGGGACATGTTGCTCCTGTGCTCCCACTCTAGGAAAATGCCAAAATTGGTCAGGAGGATCTCACCCAGGCTAGCAGTAGGGATTTTGCCCATGCTCTGTGTTTTATGGCAGATATTTGAGTTTATTGTAAGAATACCAGAGCAGATCTTTGGCTGCTCACAAAAAGCAGCAATACTGGGTTATAACTGGTTTCATTAGTGGGTTTGCTCTATCTGTTATATATTGCCTTCTGAGCTTAATAGCTGATTCAATTAGGGCTCATTCAGGCAACCACAAGGTCTTTTGCATGAGGAGATGCTTCCCTCATGCTCCAAATACTGCACCCAAGAGAAACTGCTTTGTTGATTATTATTTTTTCCTCTTCCTTTTTATTCTTTACTCTGCAGTATTTTAAATGCTTGCATGTGGCAGAGTGCCTGTGTGTCTGCTAGAATTGCTGAGTCCCAGCATGCAGCCCTGGGGGCTTCAGCCTCCTGATTACAGGCTGATCCTGCTCTCCTTGCCAACACCAGCAGCTCAGTGTCCCCTGATTGTCAGGACAGAGTGTGCTAGGAGGCAAAACATGGCAAAAGTCTTCCCATCTTTCTAGGGTTTCCTCCTGGAGGGCTTAGTGAAGCCATCAGTGGTTGGTCTGCCCCAGTTGAGGTGACATGTGAGACCTAGAGCTGCTTTCCAGAAATGTCAAAACTTCTCAGGGCTCAGAATCAAGCAGGGTTTTTTTGGGCTGGTTATTGATTTTGTTATTAAAAAATAACTCAAACCCAACAACAAAACAACAAACACCCTCTGCTCCCCCCAAAAAAAACCAAACAAACAAAGGAATAAAAGCAAAGCAAACCACACCACAGCCAAAACCAAGCCACTAAAGAGTCCCCAAAACAACCAACCACTAAAATCCCATCAAACCCAATCTTAATTGGATTTATTAATTTTCTGGGAATACCATAACCTGAGAACAGTTTTTTTTGGTTTAACTAAACCACAGGAATGGAATTATTTAAGCACTGCTTGAGACAGGAGTAAAATGATGGCAGAAACACTCAGCAAGACCTGTGCATGCTGATGAGCTGCTCCTGTGGTTTGGTTCAGAAAGGAGCTGTTTGTCTTCTAGCAGAAGGAAAAGTGCCCTGCAAACTTCCTGAGCTCACCTACCCCCTGCAGATGGAATCTATCTGATGAAGCCAAACCCTGCATGTTGCCTTCTTGAGCTCAGCTAAGGATCACCTTGTGTTTCCCATTTTGGGGTTATCTAAGGTGTTCAAAGAGTTCTCTCTATTCAATGGACCTTCTTCCATGTTCCACTTTCTGCTCCATCTCCATCAGGTGTCAGGTAAAGGCACAAAAAGATAGAGTGTAACTGTCAGGTTATTTTCTGGAGGAATGTGACCCTCTCCCCAGTGCTTGGAAAGCAGTTGAAGGTCTCAAAGAGCTTCTGTGGCTGCAGGTGTCAGAAAGGGAAGGATCATAGTTGAAATCTACTCTGTTTATCTCCATGGACTATCTCTGTTCCAAGGGTGTTCTCACCCAATCCCTCTGGAGATCAGAATGTATGTAAGAAGGGAGTGAAACCAAATCTTCACCAGAGGCACAAGGCATGCCAGTTTTAAGGGACTTGAGGTCATCAGTGCAAAGTTTCTCCATCCAGCAGCCACCTTCTCATCTGTGTGGTCTGCACTGGCTGATGCCAGGTTTTGGCTTGACTTCTCTTCTGACAGACTGGAGAGTGTGTTTCCAGAAAGGGATGGAGAAGCTCAGTCACAAGAGGAGAGGAGCAGGAGCTCCTCTGAAAAGCAGTAAGATTTACATGTGCACCAGAAGCAGTGAAGGACAATCCTGGATTTATGAGAGCCTGCAGTCTGAGGAGATGTGTGACTTGCTTCTCAGGCTTAGATATGTTGCTTTGACATCACATGCAGGTCTTCTGCTTTGACACTAGAGGCTGGACAGTAGAGGAGATGTTCCCAAGACAGCCCCACAGTCCTCTATGGCTCCCTTGTGGTCCCTGATGCTGTGGGCACAGGGCTGGGTGGTAACACTTTTGGGTACCCTGAGCTGACCTGGCACTGCTCTTAGGGATGCTGATGTGGCAGATGTAAGGGGACATGCCTAAGAAGAGGCACTGTGGGAGCTGGTATCTTGGGTGGGCTGCAAGAAGATGTTGAGAGGAATAGGAATGGACTGAAACACCAGAGCTTACACCTCCAGTGGGGTTTGGGGCATGAGTTTGTTCCAGGGGTGTGTGCTGAGCTGTCCCTCAGCTGCCCAGGGCTTGGTGGCTGGACCTTTCACCTTGAGACTCTGCAGGTCCCTATGCCAAAATCCTCCCCAGCATGTCCATGCCTTCAGGGCTGTGATGAGCACCCCTGGATCAGTCTGTGGCCCCCAGAGCCTTGTGCCCCACACATCTCACCTGCAGGGATGCTGGGGCTGCACCTCTGCCTGCACACACTCTGTCCCTAGGGCCACAAGGATCCTGGTTCTGATCTTTTCATCCTAAGCTTGTGAAGGGATGTCATCCCCTTTGGCTGTCCCTCAAGAGGCACCCCACAGTGCCTGTTTCCCATCAGCTATGGTCACCCTGACACATCATCTCCTTTTTGTTATGGGGCAATAGGTGGAAGAGGGTTGGGTCCTTTGGGGCAGAAAGAGTTAAACCTCCTTCCTATTTTCTGCTGCTTTCCCTCATTCTAGGAGACAGATACACACAATTACTGGTAGATGTACCATGAATCTTGATAGGTTTTGACTAGGCTAAAGACTCTGTTTAGCTCTACTGGAAGGGTTATGGCCAAAGGCAAATTCCTTCCTAAACTGCCCCCCCCAAACCTTTGACTTCTCTGCCAAACATCATTTATATCATATTTCTGCTACATGAAAAGATACAAGAACTTTTAAGGAGGGGAGGAGGGGACCCAGATTTGACAACTCATTTTAGATGATCACTGCAGCAACAGGAACTCAGTTGCAGGAATTCAGCTCTTCTGTGCCTTGTCCAGAGACTCCTGGATAGATTGGGTCCTTAGAATATTAATTTCAGTTTCCTTTTAGTGCTGACTTCAGCCTGTGTTAGGGTAGCTGGCCAGGCAGCAACAGCATTGCTATCCAGCTGGGATAGCAATGACTCCTGCACAGCATTCCAGCTTTTCCTGACTTTTCTGACTGGATGTGAAATGTAGCATTAATGAGATTTTAGTTTGCACCTTCTGGCCACCAGCAGCTTTTGGGCAAATATCTGGAATGGGATGTGGAGTTAGTGCTCCTCTACACCATCACTTTGCTATTCAAAGGACAAAGCAAACAAAGTCAAACTGCAAGAATCTGATTCAGGCTGTGATGCTCTGCAAGTGTTTTTCTGTTCAGGTCACCATCAGCTGATTTGGGCTTCAGAGAGGTGGATCTGATGTTTCCTGAGCTAAGCATTGCCCACAGTGATGCTGGTGTAAATTTGGGGGGAGCCTAAGGAGGCTTGGCTTTCCATTCCTCTTCTATATGCCCTCTGTTGAGGCAGGATCAGGCTCCTGTGGTATCTCCTTGTCTGTGCCAGTCAGATGGGCAGGATTTGCCCCCATGGTCATTATGGAGTGCTGAAGGTGGTACAGGGCTTGGCAGGACAGGGCTTGGATCTTGCTGTTAAAGTACCTTTCTAAGATTAAGCAAAAGGCAAGTGTTCAGCGATGCAGCCCAAGCACTAGAATAAATCAGTCCTTGGTGTTCTAAGGGTGCAGCTGCTCCTGGGACCCTTTTTCATCTCCTCTTAGATGGCAGAGGGGCTTGGTGCAGACTTCTTGGCTGAACTGGTCTTTATCCAGCCCCACATGCTGGTTGGATGGTGTTTTTTTTGTGGAGGAATCTTAAGATATCCAAAACAGGACAGGGAGGAAAAAGAACAACCTAAACCAAAACCCCACAAACCACCCATATCTAAAAGTCTCAAAAACCTCCTTTTTGAGCCAGTCATCAGATGTCAAAAATCCCAGTACCTTCAGTGAGTCACCACATTGCCTTGAGATTTCATGGCAGGATTGTTCAGAGCTTGCAGAGAGATGGGGAGAGGAAAGTGTGTTCCTACATGCTGGCTAATGCCACCCAATGCAAGGGGATGGCTCTGGTACAACACAAGCAAAAATCTGCCTCTGGTTGGGATAAATCTTCCTATCTAACTACCAAACTCTGCATGCCCAGAACAACTTGAGTCACTAGTTCTGGATTTTACATCAGGCAGCTGGGAGTAGGCTTTGTGCCTATCTTCACTTAGACTAGTGATTTACTCTTTTATTGTTACCTGTAAATTATTTCTTTGAGCAAAACAAGCCAACCAACCAAAAAATTATGTTGAAAAATGATAGCTGAGTTTTTGGGTCAGAATTGCACATTCTGGTTGCCTCAGATACAGCAAATGACTATTCCTAGAAATTAGCATGCCTAGGGCATAAGGAAAACAAAGAACAAAGAAGGAACTTGCAGGATAAGGCAAAGCAATTCAGCTGATAGGAAAATAATAAGGAAGCAATAAATGAAGGAAAACTTACATGATCATCTCTTCCACACAGAATGGGTACCTGGGTTTGATTTCCAGCTTCCTCACATTAGAGAATCTTATTTTAGGACCTTTTCTGGAGCATTTGCACTTTACTCCTACAAGAGAAAGCAGTTTCTCATGTGCCTGCAAAGCCTCCTGCATACCAAGCGTCCCTTCCCCGCTAACCTACATGTGCACCCAAATTTCACTTTGGTCTTCCAAGCCTCAGTGAATTTTGTAATGCTGTTGAGCTTCAAAAAAAGAAAGAAAAAGAAAAGTAATATTTTTCCTTTCTGTATGCCAGTGACTCTCTGGGAAATGTGTTTCAGAGCACCCTGTGTTCTGAGGCTTGGTTATATACAAGAGGTTTTTAAAGTGCACCTGCTGTGATTAAATGTAATTGTATTTAACAAAAGGAAATTAAAGAGTCAGAACTTGCTTTAAACTGAGCAAGTAAACATATATCTCAGCTACTTTCTCGTTCACTTGCATCTCTCTCCGACTTCATAGGACTTTCAGTCATTTCTCTTTGCAGGGATGATGTGGTGCATTTGCAGCCAGACCAAAGCTAAGGGTTTTTTACCATCCCTGGAAGTATTTAAATGATGTATAGATGTGGGTACTTGTGGACATGGTTTAGTGGCATGGTGGTGATAGGTTGATGGTTGGACTTGATGATCTTAGGTCTCTTCCAACCTTAACGATTCTTCTTTTTTAGTGTTGTTTCTGTGCACAGCAGAAAGCACAGACTGGCACACTTCAAATTTGTGCTACCTCGTTAAACCCAGCTCTCCTCTATTTTTCCTGTGAAAATCACCCTTAATTGGAAGGAAATATTTGAGCTATATTGCTGAATAAGGGAGCCCACCGTGTGACCTCCCACACTGGAGCTATTTGCCTTGCACTGAAGACGCAACTCTGTCCTGTGTGTTTTGTCCCATGTATTTTACCTCTACTTCTACCTTTAAAAACCCCCTCACAGCTACCTTACTGTCAGATACAACACAACACATGCAAGGGGCAGGGAACAACTAAATCTAACTCGGGACTACCTAAAGGCAACGAAAAATTCCTGGCCAAAAGCTTTAGGTGGGGAATAAGATGAATAAACCAACTCACCCTCAGCGCTGGCTAAGCACATCGCGATGAAGAGCAGGAGTAAAGCTGCTGTCAGGAGCTTCATGGTGAGGCAGCAGGTACCTAAAAGAGACTCCGGGGATGTGAATGTGTTTGCTCCCTTCGGGTTCGTCCCTTCCGTGTCCCCGGGGCTGGCTGTCGCCAGGGAGAGGACAGCAGAGAGCTGCTGCCTGTGCTCTGCCTGCTGCTGCCTGCGCTCTGCCGCTTTTCCTTTCCCTTGTCCTCTTTTAAAACAGCTCCCGTTGCCCTTGCTCCTGGCTCATTAATATGCAGCACAACTCCACGGTTCCCTTCGCTTCCTCAGCCCCGGAGGAGAGGGAGGGGACCGGCCCCGGCACCCCGCGGCCCCGGGGAGGGAGGACAGCCCCATCCCTCCCCCTACCCCGAGCATCCCTGGGGGTGGGAGCGCAGGAGGATGGGGCTGCTCCTCTTGCCCCTGCCCAGCTCTCCTCAGGAGGAGGTTTGCTGGGGAGGTATTTGGATGAAGGGGGCTGTTAGGTGGGGGGGAAAAAAAAACCAACCCAAACAAATATCACTTGAGAGCTCCAGAAATTCCCATGCACCTTGGAAATAAGGTTTGGAGAAGTCTCACCCGGGAAGAGGTGTCACCTATTGACTTGAATATGAATTTTCTACCTTTAACAGGCTTCTGTGGCTAAACGAAAGCTTAGTGAATTAAATGGGGAAGGAAAAATATTCCTAAGAGCATTGTTAGGTGTATTTAGCATGTGGAATGTTTCAGGAAAGAAGATCAATTTACAGTTGCTTTAATGAACGCTCCAATAATGTTCTGCTCCCAGATGAACAGGGTAACAGCATGCAGGAACTTCATGGGTGTAAATACATCTTCCCTTTCCACTGCAGACCCTGTTTCCCATTTCAGCAATGGCTAAAATAGCATCTTTAAAATCCCAATCTAGATTTTTGCCTGTGTAACTCAAATGGGCGAAGAGCAGTGCTGGGTCTCGAATCTCCTTCCTAGCTTTCTATTCCAAACACAGTGCAGGTAAACACCTCTGCTGACTCCCCTCAGTTCCTCCCAGTCCCTCTCCCACTACCCACACACCCCACTCACAGCCCCATCCATGATACTAACACTGCCTGCATACAGCCAGCCTGCCAGCTCAAGGAAGGAGGCTCTGCACACTCCCAGCTCCTTTTGCATTTTCAGTTTTCCCACACATGGCTCCGTTCCTGCCGGCTCCCATTGGCAGCCACCATCCCATCCCATTCCCACAGCGTTCCCAGCCCGGGCGTTGGCAGGCTGTGAGTACAGCCTTACCACACACAGCCTGCACGTTGCACACAGGCAGCTGCCTTGTTCCTGGCCCTGGGTTTCATGTGAGACGTGCTGACATGCCGGGAACAGCCTGCATCTGCTAGGATGTATGGGATGGGGAGCAGGGCTTGGGTAGGTGACGTGGCAGGGAGTTTTTGGGGCAAAAGATTTGCTTCCAGGCAGGTTTGTGCTGGTCTAATAGGGCAGAGGGGATGGTATGATGAGTTTTGTTATGCTTTGGGTATCAGTGCTGCACAGCTCTAAACCAGCTCCTGAGTTGCACCCTGTCAGGGATGTTTTGGAGTGTGGGTAATTAAATGTGAACACAACTAAAGAGAGAGGTTTGATCCACAGCCTGGGGATAAAAATGAGTACCTGAGGTGCTGCAGATCTCAGGACTTAAGGGTACAGGTGGGTGAAAAGCTGGACATGAGGTGGCAATGTATACTCACAGCCCAGAAACCAACTGTGTCCTGGGCTGCATCCCGAGCAGCATGGCAGGGAGAGGTTTCTGCTCTGCTCTGGGTTCAGACCTTGGAAAAAGTTGTCGTTATCTAATTCCTCATATGAGGGAGAAAAAACTCTGCAGGACAGTACAAAAAGCTCATTTCAGAGTCCCTTTCAGCTGGGTGGTGAGGATGCTCATTGAGCTCCAGAGAGAGTTGGCTTGAAGTGATTTCATCTCATCCCTGCTCTGCTGTGCTCGGGGTAGTTCCTTTCTCTTTACTGTGTGCAGGAGCAGTCTCAGTGGGAACGGTGGGAAGGCAAAACTCTTTTCCCTCCCCCTCTGCCAGTAAAATTTGGATGCAGCTTTAGCTGAGGGCAATTTGAACTTCCCTCAAACCAGGGAACTCGTGTGCAGGCTGAAGAAAAATTGATGGGAACTCTTGAGCTTTCCAAAAGCAAATGTTTTCTTGTATGATTCCTACTCCTATTGAAAGAGCCAAACTTATTAGCTATTGAATAAGCAAAGTGCTGCTTTAGTTCCAATTTATATGTTAAAATGGATGTGTTTGTGTGTGTAAGTACAGTGACTGCTCACTATGTGCCTGAGCAGTTCAGTTTCTTGATGCCAAGTGCTGGCTTTGATAGTAATTATTTCTGAGAGCTCAAAGGTGTCTCTTGTCTGGTGTGACAGATTTTGGTGGCCATGTACAGCTGTCTCTGACACCTGCTCTACCTCCAAATGAGAGGATCACAGAAGAGGAGGATGTTTTACTAAAGGATTGAGGGAAATAAAACATGGAATTCACTACAGTCTGTCCCAAAATAAACCCTAATGTTCTAGATAAGTTTTCTTTGTGTAAGCATATGTAGAACTGCTTCACTTATGTTGGTGCTTCATGTGCCTGTGGTATCTCCAGCAGATCTGCTAAGCCTCAGCAAACATGTTTGTACAAGCAGCTGGTGTTCCCCAGGGCTGGGGAGGGGTATGCAAGGAGAGCACCAGTTGAAGCATCCATTTCAGCCCTCACAAAGCCTCTTGATCACAGAGCAATTAATCAGGGCTTGGCTTTTGCCCCTCTTCCCCCTACCCCTTTATAAAAGGAGCTTTTCACACCAGATGTAGTCATCTAGATCTAGCTGCTCTCCTTAGCTCTACAGATGGGACCTGCTCAGACCTGTGCCCATCCCCAAGGGAGCATGACCATACCTGTGCACATAGCGTGTCACCTGCTTTGTCTGGCTAATTAGAGGGGCATTGTCACTACTAAAAGGTCTCATTAACTATTCTTTTCAGGTCTCTACTCCATCATAAAGCTCCCTGGCAAACCAATGGTGAAGCCTGGCTTTGTCTCTGAGGTTAAGACCTTGTGGGACCAGTGGTGATTTGCTTAACCCCAAGGAGGGTGGTTTGCAGCATGGAGGGTAGGGATGAGTGGTTGTCTCCTCCTAAAATAAGAAAGAAGAGTTTTAGCAGCAGGATAACCACTTGAAGCAAAATCTTCACCATTTTAGACCACCTGGGAGCAGAAGCAGAGAGCCAAGGACCCCTAAAATACATCATGTCAGTGTGAAAATGGGATAGCTCCAGATGAGCCATTGGGTCTGCCAGGGCAAGGACATCAGTATCTTTATGCTGAAACAAGATGTGGATGGGGTCCATACCCTGACCTGTCCTCAAGTGAGGCTTTTCCTCTTGTGCATGACATCCTAAGCCATTACACAGAATGTCCCTTAGACCTTTGTCTGAATCCAGGGACCAGAAGATTTACCATTACCATCATTACTGTTATTAGAAATATGTCAGTATTGCTTGGTTTTGGTTATACTAATTATTTGGAGTGCAGGGGGGACTCCAGTTTGGATTCACATTCCTTCAAAATGTCATATAAGGAAGATGAGGATGTTGGTCACCATGAGAAAGCTTTGTAAAATGGCCATGAAACTGAAGCTGCTTTTTTGCTGTTGAGGCAAAATGATGTGAATGTCTCCTCTGAGCTTAATGTGTAAGAATATCCCAATCAGCCTGTCAAGGAGAAGACAAAGTATTTGAAGTGACATGACATAATCCCTGCATATCATGGCAGGGTTTTGGGAGAGGAATTAGACTTAAATGCTCACTAGAAAATTCAGCATTAAGGTGGAGGTGCAAGATGAGATGCATGTTGCATGTAGGTTTGGTTCCAAACCCCCTCCCTTCATTTCTTATGCCTTTATGGAGTTGTAACCATTTTGGTTTTGTTTTCCACCTAAAGATATGGAAAACCTTTGCTGTGAGGGTGCCAGAGCCCTGGCCCAGGCTGCCCAGAGAGGTTGTGGAGTCTCCCTCTCTGGAGAGATTCCAAAGGCACTTGGAAGTGATCCTGGGAGACCTCCTGTGGGTGACCTTGCTTTAGCAGAGAGGTTGGACTGGATGATCCCCAGAGGTCCCTTCCAGCCCCCACAGTGCTAGAATCCTGGGATTCTGTGTTCAGCACCAGAAGCAATGTGGTATATGGGAGAGATGGTGTGAGCCTCCTGGAGTGCATGGGGCCTCAGCCCTTGGCAAGAGAGCAAATGCAGAACTCAACCCCAAGACTGAAGTGAGGGGAGAATTGCCTCAGATTTCAGGAGGGTGTTGTAAGGCTGCTCCTGCCATGCTGTCCTTACTCAGCAGAGGATATGCTACAGCCTGTGGTCATGTTCCTCTTTTCACCTTTAGCTCTAAATGGCCTTTTTCTTCCCTCTATTGCCCTGAACAGTAGTTGTGTCATCCTTGCATGTGTTTGTCTATCCTAAGTCAACCCTTTGGACTTCATCTTTTGTCTCTGGAAACATGCAACATTTCAGGGAAAGCAGCTGTGGTGTTTCACAAGGGGTGAATGCTGCAAAATAAGGCTTGTATTGTTGTTGCAGTCCCTGCTTGCTTTTGATATTTTCTTTTTATTTCCATGATGAGATTAAAATCTAGACTCTGCTCCTTCTCTTGGGACTAGTTTTAAGGCAGCTTTCTTCATAGACCTAAATTATTCACCAAGATATTTTTTTGCTTTGAGATGAGAATGAGTAGTTCAGATCCCAGGGCTGTTGTCATGGCTTGGAGCTCTTTGAAGCTCTTCATCATGAATCATTAAAAGGGGCTGCAATAACATGGCAAGACAGAGAACTGCCTCTTTGTGTAGGTGATCTGAGCATCACCTTTAGATATGCACACAAGGATTAATCTCCCCTGTGGCTTTTCAGGTTAAGAAAATAGTAAGCTGGGTTTAATTTCCTACTGACTCATTTCCTGACATGCTACAACTTACCATGGGTTTTTAGGTGAAAGCACAATTTACACTTCATACACTTTTCTTTATAGGTAGCTAAGCTAAGCAGGGTTGTCCGTATTTATTTTGTGCTTAACCACACAATGAGCTGGGTGACTTCTTTGCTACCCACCCCACCAGTTGAGGTAGTGTAGAAGGAGGAATGTGAATGAAAGAAAGATTTGTTTGATCTGGCTCACTCCTGTTCTTGATAGTGTTGAGCAAAGCCCTGAGAAGCCTCTCTGGTGTTGGGTGGGATGAGAGCTGCTTAGGACAGGGATGGGGATGGCACCAGCACTCTCCTCCTCATTGTGTTCTCCCTTTCCTGACTGTTTTGTTTTAGTCTTTGGTGTTGGGCTGAGAGAGCTCAGGCAAGGGTACTGTGTTTCTGCCCAGGTGTCCAGTTAGAACATTACAGTGGCTGAACAACACAAAGGCATCTGAATTCTTCTTATTGCCCTAGGATTTGCTCCTCACACCTCTGGTGTGTGTGGCTAGTTTTGGGTAATCTGTAAGTGCCAGCTTTTCAGATGGTATCCAGGATGGGAGCTGCCCTGGAGACCTCCCATGGGAGGGAGTGACTAGGAACATGATGACTTTCCTGCTAGGCAGTGACTACTGTGATGTTTTCTTATGGTTATTCCATCTCTGGCTCCTGGCTTCTGTTTTTCTGACTTGTGGCTTCATGTTTCAAAAAGTAACCCCCCTCAACTCTGTGGGTGTGTGAATCAGAGTCTCTATGGTTGCAAAAGACCTCCAAGATTGTTGAGTCCAAACATCCACCCAACACCACCATGCTCACCACTAAGTCATGTCCCCAAGCACCACATCTACACAGCTTTTGAACTCTTCCAGGGATGATGATTCCACCACCTCCCTGGGCAGCCTGTTCCAATACCTGATAACCCTCTTGGGGAAGAAATTCTTCCTAATATCTAACCTGAATCTCTGCTGGCACAACTTGAAGCCATCTCTTGTCCTATCTCTTGTTACCTGGGACAAGAGACTGAGCTCCACCTTGCTGCCACCTCCTGCAGCACTCCCTGGGGGGTCTTGTCTGCAGACTTTGGGAGGTTTCCCATGAGCTTTCTCTTGGGTAACTGTGAGCTGTTTACACTTGCCCAGTAACCACAGCAGCAAAACTCCTCAGAACCAAGAATTAAAGCCATTAGATAAAAAAAATGCCCATAATTTAGGGTGATTAAGTATGGAGGTAAAGTACCTCTTGGCAGGCAGGTGAAGGGTGCAGGAGTGCTCATGGTGCAATTGAAGATGGGTTACATGCAGGCAGGGGAACACCAGGACCAAAGCACCATGGTGGCACCAAACCACAGCATCTGTAGGTGCCTATGGGGCTCTGCAGGGTTTCTCCCATCTCCTTGGTGCTTTCTGTAATGGCCAAAAAGCCCTTGCAGGCTTCATGAAGCCTTGTCTCCTGCAGACAGGATAGGTGCTCCCCATCTCTGTTCATTTTCTGCTGAGCTGTGTGTTAGTAATGATGGGAATTGTTCCTATCCTGATTTTTGTTGTCTCCCCCCTTGGGTTAGAAAGCATATGTAATGTCTTTAAAAAGAGATAAACTGAATGGCCTTAACAATGCAGGCTTGGAATATTTGTTGGAAGATTAGTAGGCTGCAATCAATCATAACATGAGTTCTTCTCTTCTGAGTAATAAATATGGTAATTATTTTATCTACTCTGGTAAAAGCTTAATTACCACAGCACTTCTGGAGGAGGAGGGCTATAGCTATTCCAAATTTTCCTGAGGAAATCAGTTCATTCTGCAAATAAAACCCCCTGACATTTGTGCAGGTAAAGCAAATGATGGTCCTGCTGGGGCAGCCCAAGCCTGGCTGCAGTGAAGGCTCTTGGCTCTGCATCTTCCCCCTCACCTTGTCCAGAGGGCTCTGCAGTGCTCCCTTCCCAATTTAACTGGGCTCTGCACTGATCCTGGCAGCATTATCATTAGTAAGGGCTTGGTGGAGTATGCCTCATTGCTCTGAGTCCTTCTGGGGCTGCTTTTGTCCACTTTGTGCAGGTTTGCCACCTGGTTGCCTGTTCAGGTGTAACTCCTCCACACCATCTATGTCTCCTGCATGTCCAGTCAGCCAAAAAAAAAGCTGGGTCAAGCACTTCAGGGTCAAATTTATCAGCAAAGACTCTAAAATCCATCATTTTCTAAAAGCATGGTGGTTGGGCCAGGTTTGTGGATGAACACAGGGTTGGAATGGGGAGAGAGAGAGCAGATGCCACTGTGCAGCATCCCCCTCCTTGCTGCACCCTCTTAACCCCTTCCTGCTTGGCTGGTACTGAGGGTGCCTGCCCCAGGAGTAGCTAAAGCAGAGGAAATTCCCTCTGTGCTTTACTGCATTGTCATATCCCTGAGGAGGTAAAAGTGAGCTTTTTATTTTATTGTTTTTTATTAATAGCACAAAATCACATCAGGATGACTCAGTGGAGGACAGATGTGGTGAAGCAACAGTTCTTTTTGTTGTTGAAATGAAATGAGAGATCAGCTAGAGAATAAGGCAGGGCTGATAAAATCTATGAACCCCAAGCAGGGCACTATGGGGTCAGCAGGACTGGGACAGGGACTGGCAAAAACTGGTGGTGCAGCTTCTGCTCCCTGCAAGATGCCTTAGGTGTCTCCCCCAAATTCGGAGCTTTGCTGCTTTCACTCTTGGGGACAAAAATATGTCTGGCTTGTGATTCTTTCCAAAGGCCTTTGGCAGCCTCTCCTGGCAGTTGGCTGTTTCTGAAAAGGCAGGCAGTTGTTGCTAAAGTGATTTGGAAGCAGAAGTGGTGCTCTGGAGCCCTAATGCTGCAGGAGAGGGTCAGTGCCTGAGGTTGTCCCCACTGTGGGTGGGGATGGCTCCTTGCTAGCAGCTGATCTTTGGAAGGAGAAACTGAGGCTCATGGGTGTGCAGTATCTGTCCTTCCCTTCATCCCCTGTGTCAGAGCATTGCTGTGTCCCCAGGAAAATGTTGGAGTCAGTCAGCAGCTGGCATTTCTCTGGGTAGGTGCTAGGGATGATGCAGGTATCTGCCCTGTTCCTCAGAGCTCCCCAGATCTCAATGGCTTGAAAGAGAAGTTTCAGAGCAGCTGAGTTTTATAGAAGTGGATGTGGCTTTCCAGATGCTTTCTGAGATTAGGATACCTAAGAGTTAATGTGAATTTCAATCAAGAGAACATTAAGAAGGGCAGAGGGAAAACAGATTAGCTCTCCTCTTGCCTTCCTCTATAAGAGGAGAGAATGTGATGAGATCAATGGAAAAATAAAAGGAAATGAGAAATCAAAGAAAATGCTGCTTTACAGGTTATTTCATACAGTGAATTGGGAAATTTTCCCTTCAGGGGATCAAATATTCTCTTATATTTTTAACAGAGCTGGATAACTCATGACTGTAAAGATGAAACCCATGATAGAGGCTGATCCCCCCACAGGGATTCAGAAGGAAATGATCTGTTTCAGGTACAAGCAGTGGGATGCTGCTGGATGTCTCTTCCCTTGGTGCTCTTCAGAAACCATGCAGAGCCATGGCATCTGTCAGAGCATGGCCTCCTGCAGGGCTTGAGGTCCAGGTTATCAGACCTGTGAGTCCAGGAACATCACAACAGCTACATCAGCTGAGCCATATCAGCACCTCCCAGAGGCTGAGCTGTACACACCTTCCTTCTCCAAGCCTCTTAACAAAGCAGCGTTGCAGATGCTCAAAACCAAGAGAGAGAAAAGGAACTCCAACCTTCCCCTTTCAGCATCCCAGTAACACTTCTGGGGTCACAGTCCTCATGCCTTTAAATGGATCCTCTCTGGAACCTTTCAGATTTGCCCTGGGCTTTAGCATTTCATGTCCTAACTGACTTGCCCTCAGAGAAAGAAGTACTTTCCATGAGGCCTCATCCCCACATTTCCCTGGAGGCAGATGTGGGTTTGTTTCCTCTCCTTTTAAAGCTTATTATACTCTGCCTACTCCATAGCTCTGGGGCACTGCTGTGCTCTGCATGTATCCTGCACTCCCGTGGCTGCTTCTGCAACCACCAAACCTCTGCCCAGCTGGAAATCAAAGTGAAAAGCCTTGCACTGGAGGCTGAAAAAAATAATCTCCATGCTCTTGAGTAAAGGGGTGGTTGCCATGTCCTTTTAACACCAACAGTTAGCAGTTGGTGATCGGCTCCAGCCAACATTAGCCTCCTGTGAGTGAAGATTCCAGGTTATTGCAGCCAGATGCTGCTGCCAAAGCCACCTCCTCTCTGTGTGAGCACAAACAGTCTGGCTTTGCTCCTGCCCTGATCTACAAGCCTCTGGTCTGAAGTTTCAACCAGCTGGCTTGTAGCAGGCAAGAGATGCTGGAGACCAAAATGAATGATTTATCCTTGTGCTGCTGTCATGGGTTCTTAAGACTGAGTTGTCTCTAATTCACTCCTTCACCTTCAGAAGTTCTTCATTAGGATTTGGATCTCTGGTGCTTTGAACAGGTTTGGTGATATCAGCTAGATTAGGCATGGTTTCCCTTCCCAAGCATCTTGGAAGGCTTTTTCTTTTTTCATAGAATGATTTTGTTTGAAAGTGGCCTTTAAAAAACCAGATCAGGTTGCTCAGAGCCCCAAACCTGACTTGGAATGGTTCCAGGGATGGGATATCTTCCACCTCTCTGGGCAACCTGTGCCAGTGTTTTACCACCCTTGGTGTGAAAAGTATCTTCCTTCTAGTCTAAATGTCTCTTTTAGTTTCAAACCTTCACCCTTTGTCCTATCAGAAAAGACCCTGGTAAAAAGTCTGTCCCCATCTTCCTTTTCAGCTCCTTGAAGTACTTAAAGGCTGCACTAAGGTCTCTAATCTTTCCCCTTAGCAATGACTTTGGCCATGCCATGCAGCACCTCTTCCCTTTGCCACAGTGAACTTCTCTGGTGGCACAGGAACCCTGCTTTAGCAGTAAGCAAACCTCCACTCTCAGAGCAGGGAGTTCAACCTCCAAAAGTGAAACTCCACAGAGAACAGCAGCAGAAAGCTTTCAAGCAGCCTTGCTCTCGGTGTCTGTGAGAGGTGGGTGCCAGCAGAAAGAGGCCAAACAACTCCAGCCTTGCCCCCACCTTCAGCTCCCAGCCTTTTTGGATGTGTTTTATTTTGATAGCTTCTACTCAGGAGATTCTATTCTCTCAAATGGCAGCTAGTGCCTGGCTTGGGAAAGACTGCAAACGCAGCTGTGCCCCTGCTTCCCCTTTGCAGCTTACCCCTCCTCTCCAGAGCTGTTAGGTGGGACAACTGCTTTGCAGGGTCTTTTTTTTTTTTTGGTTGTTGTTGGTTTGGTTTTTTTGGCCAAGGAGATGTTGGAATTATTGGCTGGTTCTTCAAAGGTCTGCAGCAGCTCTTGATGTTCCTCACTGGAGCAGGGCAGCGGAAGAAAGTCGCCTGGGAAACGTTGTCCGGAAGTGAGAGTGCAATTCTTGAATGCTCTTGAATAGCAAAATACAGTTGTAAAGTATGAGAAGCAGCCCACACAGCCTTTAGATATGTTTGTACCCAAACAAATCCACCTTATACCCAATGTGCTGATTTCTTTAGCCCATAAATAGCTCTGAAGAAGTTGTTGGGTAAGGCTGGCTGCAGAGAGGAGGGGGGGAAAAAAAACAACCCCAAACCAAAACCCCAACAAAACCAACAACAACAAAGAAAAAAAAAACAACCCCAAAATCCAAAGCAGGAGAAGTTTGCCTTTCCCACAACAGTGTTATTGTATTGTATCCAGGTCAGGAAGGTTAGATCAGCCAAGAACTAATTACTAATTTGACTTGTATGTGTAGGACAAGGTGGCCTTGTTTTTCCTGAAGGAGCTCTTCAAATGGTCCAGTTCAGGCTACAGTGAACATTTCCCTACTTCCCTTCACCCCCATAATTATGTCCAAGGGTTATACTGAGTGTCTTAGAAATTCCTCTTTTCTTTCTTCAGTAAACTCTAGAGGCAGCAGCAGCAGGCAGCTGAGGATATAGCAGACCAAAGTCACTTCTAAAGCCTCTTTCAGTAATTTCTATTCTTCTGGGCCTGCCTCTGTCCTCTGAGTGGAGCTAGCATCAGGGATTTTCATTGCAGCCCTTTACTTCATCCCTGGCCTTGTGTGTGGTTTAGTTTTGGTGTTACACTTGTTGAAGAGGTAAGAACCTAGCTGATGTGACCAGGCAGGGGTAAAAGATGTTGTAAATGTTTTCTCAATGTTAACAACCTGTTGGTTAAAAGTGTAATTTGTGCCTCTGTCTGCACATCTCCATCTGTGGTGAAAGCAGGATCAAGTGAGATCTCTAATGTTCTTTATTTCTGCTTTGTGCTGCTAGGAGGCAATTTCTAGGGTGAGGCAGCTGGATTTTGTATGTAGACTTCCCCTAGCAGACACAGCCATGATGTACAGTAGGTCCAAATGGAAAGGATTCCCTGTCATTGTGGGGGCAAAAAAAGAAGAAACTGGGAGAGGTTTACAGTGGCTTTGAGCTTAATGATCTCTGCTTTGGTTTGTTTAACCTCAAAGAGGAAAGAGCCAATGGTTTCTACAGTGTTTTCTGCAGTTCACACTTGTACAGTATTTCTAGAATCATAGAACTGTTTAGGTTGGAAAAGACCTTTCAGATCATCAAGTCCAGCTGTTAATCTGCACTGCCAGGTCACCACTAAACCATGGCCCTCAGCACACTTGGTTTCAACAGGACTGAACAAAAAGATGAGTTAAAACTGATTTTTTTTTCTTTAGATGTAAATATTCACCACTCTAATGTCACTATGAGGAGTCCAACTTGTTGAAAGCTAATAGAAGCCAACTAAGCAAAAATAGCAATTCCCCCTCTCTGGTTTCCATGGTGGAGTTTGCTGGATGTGGAACTTGATGGGATTGACAGAGCACTAGACATCATTTGGGGAATGCCTGGAACAGTATAAACCACATATCAGATCTTCAGGACATATGTCAGCAGAACTCCACCAGTTGAAACTCCTCCACTACAGAATGTTCTGGTTCTTTTCAGTGCAGAGTTCTAACAAACAGTGGCCAAATATTGTGTCTTTTCCCCTAATTTGTTCAAGATGTGTCCAATAAGTCATCTCTGACTTTGACCCAGGAAGGAAAACCAAATTGACAAATCCCTTTCTGGATTCATTGTTGTCCAAACATTATTTACAGCACTGGGGAGGTTGCTGATAGCTCTTGGTATTGCTGCCCTGGCCCCTCTGGGGTTGATCTACATTTAGCCTGAGTCTATGTGGATGCCTTTCCTTGGCTGCTTGTTTCTCATGTGAAGACTTTGTGTCTTAGAGTGGAGAATCTGATTTATTAAAAAAGGCTTCATAATACAGTCAGACAGATGTCAGCAATGTTAAATATCTCCCTAAATTTCCCCTCTCTTGAGCAGTACAATTATCTGAGGCAGGATGAAGGCATCCTGCACCAAGGAGAGCAGTTTGAGCCATGTGCTGGTGGAAAGGACTGTATGAGCTGGCCCTGCCTCTCTCCTCTCCCACAATGAGTGTTAAAACTTGACAGCTATTTCCAGCTGAGCTTTCACACAGACCTTTTCTGACAGGTTATAAATGGCAGTGCTGGGCACTGGTATTATCTGGCTGATTCTTTTTTTCCCCATGGCATGAGGAAGGTGTGAGATTGCTGTTTAACACTGTTGAGCCACGCAGGCAGGTGTTCACCTCTGCAGAGTTTGAAGTATAGCCTGTGGCTCTGCCTGGAGCCTTCCTTTAGAGAGACAGGGGTTGAAAGGCTAAGAAAAGCCCCAAGGACCTTTCCTGCATTCATTTATGCTTTCCTACTCCCCTAGAATCATTTTCTCCTTCTATTCCCAGTGTGGTGTCCTCAGCATCTCTCTACCTGTCTCTGCCCTGTCACTGCCAGGTTCCTGAAGCTCCTGGGGCTGTTTCCAGCCCACATGATGCTCCAGAGTCATGGCCATGGGGTGGTAGCACAGAGCCCTGGGACAAACCCAGCTTGAGGTATAGCCTAGGGCTGTGTGTCTTCCTGTCCCCTGCCTACAGCTCAATATGGAAATTGTGTTCTGGTCTCTTGTCTTATCTTCCTTATCTGTAAATTAACAGTGCCAATCACATTGCAAAGGCAGGTGGAGGATTAATGACTTCAGATAAAGATTATAAATGATTATGTGTAAAATATATAAATATTCAGTATAATTACCCAGAATTAACATGAACTTTCCTTCTACTACAGCAAGTAAACATTTGTTTCCCAAGGCCTAGACTCACAATACTCTAATATTAAAACATACATAGAATCCTAGAATTGTTTAGGTTGGAAAAGACCTTTAAGATCATCAAGTCTAGCTGTTAACCAGCACTGCCAGGTCACCACTAAACCATGGCCCTCAACACCACATCTCCATGGCTATTAAATCCCTCCAGGGATGGTGACTCCACCACTGCCCTGGGCAGCCTGGGCCAGGGCTTGACAACTCTTTCTGGGAAGAAATTGTTCCTAATGTCCAATCTAAGCCTCCCCTGGTGCAAATTGAGGTTATTTCCCTATATCTATATATATAAATACATATCAAATCTCCTTTTAACCTACATACCTGGGTTTCTTTCCTAGTGGGAAAGGAAGTGCACAGAGGCAGGGAGGCAAAGGTGACCTGACCCCATCCAGGGTTGGGAAGTGCCCCTGGGTCCTCTACCATGGGCTTGTGGGGACAAAAATCACACAATTGGTTCTTTTAAAAATCTTATTTTTGATTTTTAAGGCTTTGAAATAATTTAAAGAAGGTGAAATCTGCATAATCAATGCCATAGCCCAAATAAATGCCCTTTTCCTCCCTGGGGAGTGCAGGAGTGGCACTGGCTATGGGTTTGCCCCACAGCTGCTGCAGCTCTTGTTTGTGGGGCAGGGAAAACCTAACAAGGGGCACAGGGGGATACCCTAGTCCCAGGGCATAGTGGATGCTGACAGGCAGAATTTAACTCTTCCTATTGCAGGTGGAGTGAAACTGGTCCCACACCTCTATTTTCATGTCTCTACCCCAACCCCATCCAGCTTTTGGAGTTTATCCCAGTGCCAAACAGGATGTAAACCACTGCAGGGCTTCACTGCCATCAATCACCAGAGCCTTTTCCTGGGCTGCACTTCCAGGCTCTAACCTCCTTATCATTCACACATAATCTCATTACAGCTTTATACCTACTTGCATGATCCACTTATCAGCCAATAAATCAGAGCAAGACCAAAGAGTGAATTATAATGGGACTTCAACCAGTTCCTGGGATTCATTTCCCAGGCACTGTCTTGGGCAGTTTCTAAACAAGATTGGTTTTGCAGCCATGCTTAAAGCAAACACACCTCACCCCAGTTCTCTCTCCAACCCCACCATGAACCTGCTTTGCTTTTATTCCCCAGCCATTACTACTTGCTGTTCTCACCTTGAAGAAATTGTTCTGTGGGCAATAAAACACTGCCCTCTCCTTCAGCCCCACAGGCAGAGTGGTCAGAGCAATCTGAATTCCAGACCTGCATTTCTGAACCTTCTCATTTTCCTTTGCCTTCATCTGTTCATTCTGGCTTTCAGGCCAAAGGTAGGATTTTAGGAGAAAGCTGAGTTATATGGCATGGGTTAAAGAAAAAGAATAAATCCAGATGAGTTGGTGCTCTCCATCCCAGGGTCAATGTGCTCCTGCTGAGGCAGGAAAGACAAAAAACCAACCCCAAAGCAATCCAAGCAGGAAAGTTCAAGTCTGACAGTTTTCTGTGGGTCACAGGTGAGCTGGGAGCTAAGATTTAAGTGGCAGATGAAGAAGTTCATTGCAGTAGGATTGAAATATGGACCTATAAATCCTGCATGTTCTACATGCACAGCCAAGCCTGTTCCTGCATGTTGAGCTTGTTAAATGTTAACTGGATCAATTTTACTGAGGTTAGCCTGATTATTTTCTTTCCCAGTGGAATTTAAGTCAACATAAACCTTACTACTTACTCTTTTTGTTCATATTTCCTCATTTAGAGCTTGTGCAAGGCAAGGTTGGGAGCAATCAGAAAATACTGGAAGCAAAACTGATGTTCTCTAATCTCTCTTCAAGCCCAGACTGAATACTTTTGGGCTTGTCTGGATTAGTTCCTTAAGAAGCTGAACAGATCTTAATAGATTATTAATTTAGTAAAACACAAGCCCTGCAGGGACTGAGCCAAAGGAGTGTCCCATTGCTTTGCTTTCCTCCCCTGCAGACACAGGGTTCTGGGGGGGATGCAACTCTCCTTTAAGCAGGGGATGGTTTGAGCAGAGAGCTGTGAGCACCACATGGCAGCAGTGGGCAATGGGCACCTTCAGCCTCTTCTCCTCCTTCTCCTCATGGTCCTTGCTGGCTACTTGGTTTAAGAAATGTGGGCTGGAAACAGTTGATGCTTTACTGCCTCTACCATGATGTCAATTTGAATCTTAGCTTGTGATGATGAATGTCATGAGTAATTCCTGAATTCCTCTGAAATCTGCTGTTTTATGCCTTTATCCAGTGAAGAGATGTTGTTATGAAGAAAAAGAGGGGAAAAAAGAGAGATTTTTCTGGACTTTTTGAATAACCACAGGGGTATAAATGGGTTGAAAATGGAGATGGACAGACCTGTGAAGACAGAGTTATTGGCTATCACTGATGCTGGTCCAGATTAAAGGTCCAGCAAGTGATGCTGGGAGACTCTATTAAGAAGTTTTCTACCTCCTGCTCATCTCTCAGAACCCCAAATAGTCTGAACTGGAGTGGTTCCAGGGATGAGACATCTCCCACCTCTCTGGGCAACCTGGGACAGGCTCTCAGCACCCTCAGTGGAAAAAACCTCTCTTCCTTCTATCTAGTCTGAATCTTCTTCTTTTAATTTAAACCCAATAATCAAATATTTAATAAGCAAAGAAGGGACACAACTGAATGAGTCTGGCTGTTGGGGGAGTGCATCAAGACTGAACTGAGTTGATGGCCTCCTGCTTGCTGTAAGAAGCAGGCAACCAGCTCCTGCTCCAGCATCCTTGGTACCACTCCAGCATGGCCCCATGGTTGCTAGTGGAGTGGCAATGTCAGGGTCACTGGGAGTGCAGTCTGGCTCCATGTGTCCTCTGCCTGAGGAAAGCCACCCTGGGAGATGTGCTGGGTCCTTCCCCCCCTCTCTCTGACTGAGGTTGATTGCAGCATCTGGTTGTAAGTGTGAGAGTAATTCCTTGTGGGCTTTAGGATTGGTGGTAGGAAAAAGATTGGGTTTTTTTTGTGACACCTGCACTTCAACAGCTGAAGTGCCCTGAGGCAGCTCTTTTCTCCTTGCTTGAGGGCTTGTTTAACCCTTTGCACAGGGATGGCTCTCCTGGCTGTTGTATAATGGCAAAGTTTGGGATTTAGGGCTGGTCTTACATGGGGAGGAGCAAGAACAGATTGAATTTGTGGCACATTTCACTCCTTTTCCTGAGGATGTTTAAGGCAGGGTTTCACTGTCCCTCAGCTGACAGTTAGAACCTCTTAGGTAGTCATGCAGGTGCCCTCTACAGCCCAGCCTCCAGGTACATACTCAGCTGGATGGATCAGTTTTGGAGGTGTCTCTCCCTGTTGCCTGGTGAAGGACCCTGCAGAGAGAGCTCAGACACCACAGGATCATTATGATTGCAAAAGACTTCTGAGATCATTGAGTCCAGCCATCCACACAACACTGCCATGCTCACCTCTAAACCATGGCCCCAGGCACCACATCAATGAGGTTTTTGAACACTTGCAGGCATGATGATTCCACCACTGCCCTGGGCAGCCTGGGCCAATGCCTGGTAACCCTCTTGGGAAAGAAATTCTTCCTGATATCCAACCTGAACCCCCCCTGGTGCAACTTGAAGCCATTTCCTCTTATCCTTTCCTCTTATCCTATCACTTGCTACCTGGGAGAAGAGACCAACTCCCACCTGGCTCCAACCTCCTTTTAGGCAGTTGCAGAGAGTGAGAAGGTCTCCCCTGAGCCTCCTTTTCTCCAGGCTAACCAAGCCCAGTTCCCTCAGCTGTTCTCCTTAACACTTGTGCTCTAGACCCTTCCCCTTCATGTCCTTGTTGAAAAAGTCCCATCTTAGATCCTCCCAGAGCTAAAGCTTCCACTGAACAACTGCTCACTCTGCAGAAACAGAGCAAAGTCTCAGGGGTTTAGGTCACTCTGTGGAAAAGCAAACCTGCTTGCATTTAGGGACAAACTATTTTCACAGTTGCAATGAACCTGCCAAAGAAAATCTCTTTCAGTTATTAGGGAGGAAATCAGAAGGAAACTTTCTTGCTGAGCTCAGAATAGCAAAGCCTGGAAAGGTGAAGCAATCAGTCTCCTGTACAAGCCATCTCCAGAACCAGCAGCAAGAAGGCTCAGCTTAGAGCAGAGAGTGAATTTTTCTCAGTTCTTTTTCTGTCTCCATAGTTTTTGAAAGGAAAATGGAGTTTACACATAACCCTGACAGTATTAGTATCCTTCCAGCTGCTTTCTATTTTTGCCAGCCTGTGTGTCACATTTATCTTGTACTCCTTAAATAAGCACAGTTTCATTAGTGCCTCCTTATAACCTCTATTTTGGGAGGAACATGACCATTTTGTGTAAGAAAACAAGGAGTCTTATATAAAATGGGAAAGGAAAGGAAGGGAATGAGGATAAGTGGAGCTAAGCAGGATATTTCCAGATAGTTATCTGAAGGAAAATGTCCCTTTGCAAAATCAACATTTGCAAAGGGCAAATTTCAGTGCTGGGAAGTATTTTGAATTTCCTTTTAGAAGAATTAAATTGATTTCCTAAGTCTTACCAGAAAGGCACTTCTCAATTCTTTCTACCTACTAGTAGGAAGCAATGTGAGTAAAGGGCATGTGAAAAATAATCAAACAATCACTCTCAATCTTCCTAAAATCAAATTGGTTTATTATAGAGATACTTTGTTTGTATTTTATGTCCCAATATAGGATGAACATATTTTAAACACTTTTGTGAGGCAGGAGATCCATGTTCTTGTGTCAAAATACAGACAAATGGATCTTATTTCCTACTTTAATAATGTTCATTTTTATATGTCATATTTATATTTAATAATAATACTTTTGGGGTGTGTACAGGGGTGGGCTTTGCCCTGCTCTATCCAAGCATTGAATTATCTGCACAGCTTTCAGTATCCAAATGAACTTAAAACTGGTTTTGTGCTTAGAGCATCATAAAATGCTACTGTGGCTGATTTTGGTCCCAGTCAAATGTTTTTCTGGTTCAGACTGAAATACCCAGCTCTTTGAAACAGCTGTTTGATTTTTGCCTCCCTCTAGTACTTCTGGGCATAGTACTGAAGACATAGATACAGTTATTGCCACAGAAAGATTATCACAGAATCAGAGAATCATTAAGGTTGGAAAAGATCTCTAAGATCATCAAGTCCAACTACTGACCCAACACCCCCATGCCATTAAATTGTGTCACAAAATGCCATGTCTACATGGTTTTTGAACCCCTCCAGGGATGGTGACTCCACCACTGCCCAGGGGAAACTTCTTATTGTCCAGTTTGAGACTTTTCAGCCTTTTTTCCCCCCTTGATTTCTTAAGAGGTTTCCAGGAAAACACATCTACATTGCTGAAGGTATTGCTGTGATTCATGGCTCCTTCATTTTTTCCAGTAAAGAAAGGGCTTAATCCATTTAAGTCCCTTCAAAATTAATTGGCATGTTTAGCAGTTTCCAGTAAGAAATATTATTACATCTGTTCCATTGTTTCCTGCTGAAAAGTTGTTTTGATTTTCATTTGTTTCTGGTGATTCCCTTCCAGCCTCTGTTTGGGGACATTTTTCCCTTTTCATTCATTTCTCTTGGAGCCAGGTTCTGCTGCTGACATTTCCCTGAGCTCAGCCTGCAGCTGCCTGCACTGCACCCACTGGGACAGCAGGGAGGGCTTGCCAAAAAATGCACCTCAGTGCCATGAGGTGATGGGGACAGGATGAGTTAGGGCTGAGAGCCCTGGGGCTGCTTAGCCTGGAGAAAAGCAGCCTCAGAGGGGATCTGCTCAATGTTGAGCAAGGGCTAAAGGCTGGGGGCAAGAGTCTGGGGCCAGACCCTGCTCACTGGTGCCAAGGGACAGCCCAAGGGGCAGTGGGCACAGACTGGAACCCGGGAGGTTCCACTTCAACAGGAAGAGAAACTTGTTTGGTGTGAGGGTGTTGGAGCTCTGGCCCAGGCTGCCCAGAGAGGTTGTGGAGTCTCCTTCTGGGGAGAGATTCCAAAGGCACTTGGAGGTGACCCTGCTTTAGCAGGGGGTTTGGACTAGATGATCTCCAGAGGTCCCTTCTCACCCCTACAATTCTGGGATTCTCTGCATTTCTGTAGGCAACAGCTGAGCTGGGGGTCATCATCAAAAACTGGTGCTCTTGGAGCAGAGCATTGTATGATCTAGTTGAAGATGTCCCTGCTGACTTCAGGGGGGTTGGACTAGGTGAGTTTTAAAGGTCTCTTCCAACCAAAACCAGCCTATGATTCTAGGATTTACACAGGGCAACTTTCTGACCCCTCTTGTGTATGGCTCCTTTCACCTTCCTTGCATCCCTAGTTGTTGGGCTTGTGATAGATGCAGACACAGCATGGCCAACATCTATTACACTGCTTGTAAAATATTTGTGTTCTTTTAAATGATGGCCACAAGGTATTGCTTGGTGTTTTCCTGGTTGAAATATGGCATGGAGGAAAGCTCTGTGTCCTGGTTTCTGGTGGTATGGAGGCACACTCATCAATCCAATAATTGATGGGCATATTTTCTTGTGTCAAAGATCACCACAAATCTCCTCCCAGGGGAAAACAAATCACTGGTTGGACATGGCAGTGTTCAGTGCTGATGGCTGAGGTTTGATTACCTGAAGCTAGGCTTGATTTATGGCTTTCTTGTTTGTACAAGTGTGTAGCAAATAACTCTGAGTGACTTTGTAATCTTCATCCATATGAAAAGGCTACTGCAAACCTGAGGTATGTATTGATTAACTGTTGTTTGTGATTGCTTTTTAGTTTACTACTTTACTGCCCAGGGCTTTTCTAAACTTGCCTTTGGTGAACTTAGAGCTGGAGTAAGACACATACATTAATAGGGCAATCCTCCATGCAAAGTATTAGTTTTAATTGTATTTCCCAGGAGCACACCCTTCTGTGGAGTTTATTTTCATCTCATGTTTTCTTGTGCTACTGTGAGTTGCTGAGAATGTCCTTGGGATGTTGTGGGCTGAGAAGGTCACCTCCATTTTGCTGGTGAGGAGTTGTGGGGAGGGTGGTCCAAGGACCAAGCTAGGCAGAAACCTATTTCCTGAGCCACAGAGGAATCTTTCCCACCCACCCTGGCCTCCCAGTCCTAGCACTGCAGCTCTTTCTGATGATTTATTTTAGATCAGTTCCTGCTGGTGGTGACAAGTGGCTTTGGGTGATCTGTGTGCTTAATATAAGCAGCAGAATCCATAGGGAATGCTATTCATCCTAAGTTATAGATTGGTTAGTGACTTCTGTGCCTTGTGAGGCAGAACTGGTGTATGGATTTGAGCAAAGCCACACTCACAGGTACTGCCAGCAACCCAGCTCATATTATCTTTTCCCTTTACAAAGTGCAATACTACTGAAACTATTGACATGGCCAAAATCTATTGAGGCTTCTTAGTTTCTTCTGGGATCCTTAGAATACATAAGAAGATGCTTTGTGGGAAGGTATCATGTGAATTACCAACTCCTGCTCACAGGAGTTCAGGCAAAGCAGCTCACATGCTGCCAGGGCTCTGCTGAAGGTGCTTAGATTTTCAGGCAGGAGCTGGGAAACTGAGCAATGGACAGAACTAGGAGAGAAAAACCAATAGGTTTTTGTTCATAAACCCAGGTTTTCCAATGGGACTAAACACTCTAGAGTCCTTTGCTCTAGAGGGCACTCTGGAGGGAACAGGGTGAGAACCTTCTACAAACCTAAACTCTTGAAGTGCATCTGCACACAGACAAACCCACCCAAATGAAGACTTTCTGAAGCTTTTGGAGTCATTTCTGCCCCTGTGCATCTCCAGCCCAGGATGAGCTGCACTGTCCTTGCTGGCTGCTCTTTAGCCTCCTGTGGTCCAGGGCTGAACTTTAGATGCTATCTTCCAGAGGTGCATCATTAGTCTTTCCCACTGAACATCTGGGAACTATCTGAACATCTGAACTATCCTCTATCCAAATTTTGCAAATGTCCTGAGGTATTTTGGAGTGCTGGTCACTGTGGAGAGGGGACAAGCACCTTGATGAATGTGCAGTGGAGCAGCGGAAATAGCCAGGAGATGAGGAGAGTTTCAGTGGGAAGGCAGAAGGAAACTGGAGGGGTGGGATGCCTGCAGATGCACAGGGAAACAGCTAGGGTAACCTATTGCCCATGGATGAGCTGGGAGAGGTTTCTAGGACAACTGCTGGGCTTTGGGAGCAGGGAAAGAATGGAGCCAGATCTTAAAAGTCAGATGAGGAGAAAATGAGTAACATCTGCTGAGACGTGTGAAAGAGCTGTTTGTGCTCACTGCAACCCCAAGCGTTTCTCCAGCAGCCACCGCAGGCGTGGGCCAGGCTCGATGTCCCCACACATGCTGGTTGGTGGAGGGGGGGGGAGAGGGGGTCGTTAGGGGTGATTTATGTGCTCGTTACAGCCACAGCTCCAGACACTGCCCTGTGCTTCACCAGTGTATCCCCTACACCCTCGGCACCGGGACTTGGTGTATTGGTAGAGAAAAGCCTCTGTGCTGTCCAGAGGGTGGAGAGAGGTCAGGTCCTGGGGATGCTGCTGCTGCTGCTCTACTTATAATTTATTAGTTATATTCATGGGTCATAAATAACAGCTTTCTGCCATTTGGTCACTGCTGCCAGCTGACACCTGGAGTGCAGGAGCTGCAGGTTCTTCACCCAGAGGGTGATTGAGAGCTGGAACAGGCTCCCCAGGGAAGCAGTCACAGCACCAAGCCTGACAGAATTCAAGAAGCATTTGGACAATGCTCTTAGACACACGGTGTGGCTTTTGGGGTTGTCCTTTGCATAGACAGGAGTTGGACTCGATGATCCTTGTGGGTCCCTTGTAACTGAGGACATTCTGTGTTTCGGTATCTTCTGCCTTCTCCCTGCTGAAGCTACAAGGTGAATTTCCCACCGACTTTGTCAGGGCAACTAACTCTCCCTGCTTCTCTTGCCAGCCCCTTTGCTATTTTACCAGATCAGCTTTTTGCCTTTAATTAGGCTATTTTTTCTGCAATGCAGAATTCCATTGGAAAAGCTGGAGTTGGAGGTAGTGAACATGTCGTCCAGAAGGATTGCACCTGCAGTAGCTAATCAGGGGCTGCTTCAGCGAGCTGGGATGAGGGAAAGCACACAAAAGAGAGAGCAATTCAGCAAATGAGGATGAGCAGCCCTAAATTTCTAACAGCAATTATGTTTTCACAGCTGCACTGGTTGCCCCAAATGCATAGAAATCAAGTGAAAACCAAACTCCTTTAGCTCAAGGAAAATTAACCTTCTTATTTAAACACAGTGAGAAACTTACTTTCCCTTCACAGGGATAATACAGTCTAGAACAAACCAAAAACATAGCAGCAAGTTACATTGTGATTGCATTCTTTGAATTAAAGTTTGTCAGTCCAAACAAAATAGATAGGAATAAATAAATAGCAGGGCAGTAGTGTACTTGGAATAAATTTTGGCCCTGGTATATGTACTGAAGCTATGCCAAAGTTAATCTACTGTAATTGTGTCTACTGCCAGCTTCTAATATAAATAAAGGAGACAACCCAAGAGCTGTTGCTATAATCCTTTCATTAACATCTTGTTGCCACCATGGAAGGAGTTGGCCAGACTTCATTTCCCAGGGATCAGACCAAGAGTTACTGAATTACTCAATAACTCCAAATTTTGCTTTGAAGGGAGCCAGTGAACAGTTCCTTGCTTGCAGCTCCTGCTCTGGACTGCTAGGAAAGATTTGTGGGGAGGAAGACAGCAAGAGCTGTTCCTTTTCTATCTGCAGGGAGCATCTGGGGTGGGCAGTGGGTGCTGCTGGGCCAGAGCTGGGTGGGGTGGGGATAAAGCTGTCTGTGATGGCAAGATTTGCTATGAGGAGCTTATGGAGGGCTGGGGGTGTCCTCAGCAGTTAGGCTGAGCAAAGGCATTCATTCAGTAGATACACTAGGGCTCTGCTTAGTCTGGGAGATGGGTTTAATTTGAGCTCTTCTTTTACATTAACAGCATTTTTTTGGCCAGCAGACCCCGAGGATTAGTGGGTATTTCTGCTGGAAAAAGCTCTCTGCAGGATGAGGGAGCTATTTCTTACAGGCATGGCATTTGATCCTACATGCTTCATCTTTACGCATGCTTTTTAGGGGCTTGCTTTCCATCCAGTTCTGCCCTGCCTGCTCCTTGCAGAATAGAGACAGCCCATGGCTTGATCCCATCCTGCTCAGCACCCTTGGATGCCTGGTGTGCCAGCATTGGTATCTCTGGGATACCCTCTGCACTGTCTGCACGTGTTCTTTGGCTGTCTTTAGGAGGTGCCAGGTTTTTGGGTATTTTTTTTTCTTTTGCTGCCTTTCTGCAAGTTCCTCCTGCCCTTTTCCTTCCATACATGCTGCTTTTTGGGTGCTCTTAAGGTTTTTCCCTGAACAAGGCATTAAATACCAGTGGGCCAACAGCCACACTGGCCACAGGGTTAGGAAGGATGACTGGATGGTGATGCCACAGATTTGTGGGATTCTTTTGGCTTGAGGGTCTCAGAAGAGCTTCTCAAAACATGACCTAATCCCATTCCAGGCAGTATACAACACTGCTTTGGAGGTGTCCCTAAAAACCTTGCCTGAAGTACATGGACTTTAAAAAGATGCTGAGGAATAAGGTGAATGGAGCTGATGGAGTAGAAGTAGAGAAAGAAAGAGTTTGACCCACATTCCTAAAGTTATTAACCAGCAGAAGTGAAAAACAAATCTACATTTGATACATTTTTCCCTAAGTGACTATTACTTGTTTCTTTGCATCCAAAATAGGAAATGATCAAGATTAGGAAATCCAAAGGAAATAGAGAAAGTGAGTAGGTAGGACAGGGTACTGAGGAGAGGTTAAATCCTTCAGCAAGCCTTGTCTCCTTGCATATAATATGAAATATTCAGGGTTTGGTCATCTACAGCTTATTTCATGTCCTTTACAGTTCATTGTTTGCTCCATTGGAGAAAGGTTTAATTTTTTTAGGCTGTGCTTATGTGAGATCAGACGTTCATCAGTGTTCTCCCTTCTGTTCCCAAGGGGCTGAGTTAATTTTGCTGTTTCCTGGGAACAGCACTGAGGAGAAATCCATTCATTTCAAGGTACTTCATGGTTACAAACTGAGGGGTAAAAAAGAATCTTCCTGAACAAGTGCCTCTAGAATTCCATGAGGGTTGGTGCCATGATTTCCTCCCTGGGGAACCTGTTCCAATGCTCCACCACTCTCTGGGTAAAGAACCACCTCCTAACATCCAACCTGAATTTCCCCCAGCACAGCTTCATGCCATTCTCCCAGGTCCTGTTGCTGGTCACCAGAGAGAAGAGGTCAGCACCCACCCCTCCCTCTCTGGTGAGGAAGTTCTAAACTGCAATGAGAACTCAGGAGAATCAAACTCTCTACCTAACCAGGATTTGTCACTACAGGTACAGATTTTCAGCTGTGCATATCCCCTTAAAAATCCCTTGATTTTGAGTACTTTGCTGTCCAGTAAACACAGATTTTTGTGCCTCTTCTCCTATATAAATATTTAGAACAAAGTTGGTGGCTACTGGTTGAATGTGAATGTTTGTTGTTCTCAGCATTTTTGGACATAATCTACTGAAGATTTACATGTGGTTTTAATACACAGTAACTTTCTACTGCTGGAAGGCCTTGGATTAAGATCAACAACAGGAATTGCTTCTAGAAGAGAAGAATTAGAGAGAGTTTGACATGCAGAAGGTTTTGTGTGGTGGTTGATCAGAGGCTGTTTGATAAAGATGCTTGGGAATAAGAAGGTTGCACACGGGGACATGAATGTAATGAATTCAGATTGATTTGTGACTGTTCCCTTAGTGGCTATAAGCAGATATATATAAATATACTCAATTCTCTGTAGATTCTGAAAGGATGGGCAGAAATGGACTGGGTTTTGTTGCTATAACCTGCATGCCCTTTGCCTTGACTTGTGAGGACCAAGAGTACACAGAGGTCAAAGGAAAGACTTTAAAGGTGTAAAGAGCAGTTAAGTGGCCAGATCTCAGCTAAACTGGGACTTGGGATGGGAATCAGTTGGTCAAAAACTGACACCCTCATTTGTGGCTGAAGTTTGAAGCTTGCTTTGTAACAGAGGGACAGAAGCAGACACTTATGTGTGCATTTTCAGTCTTCCTAAAGTGGATTACTAGATGAGATGGGTGAACTGCAGCCTGACTCCCATTCATACCTCTCAGGTGGGTGACCCTGGTGTGCATAACTGGTCCCAGTGCATGTTGGTGTTGACTGGGGCTACTGATTGCTTTTGTGCACTTGTAAACCTGTGCTGTGAGTCCAAAATCCTACCTGTGGCCATCTCCCAGCAGCTCCCCTGCCCTGTCAGCCAGCAGTGCTTTTCCTTTATGCAAACTGAATGATCAGAATCTATATATAAAATGACTCAAAGTCAGTCCCAAGCAGCAATGAGTGTGGGCAGAGTTACATGGCAAAATGCTGAACCTCAGAGCAGGTGATCTAGCAACTCCCCAGATCATTTCCCTCAAGCCACAAGGAAAAGGAGAAGGGAGGATGCCATCTGCCCCCAGCTGGTGGAATTTAGTTTGATCTGAACCAGATCCCCCAAAACCTGGAAGAAACAGTGTGGACTGTATTCTACACAGGCCAGTATGGAAGTTCAGGGAGGTGGTGGTGTGTTGGCAACTCACTGCTTGCCTGCTGATGCTGTGTGGGGGCCAAGCCCAAAGCAGTAGGTCCCTGCACTGCTAGAGAAGTGATAAACTGGGACTAACATCTTAAGCAAGGCTCAAGAACTGACAGCAAACATAAAGTTTAACTCTGCTCTTTTTTTCCCCCCTTTAATGGGAAAATCTAAGCTTTCTTATAACATTAACCCTGCCTGGACATTTTGAATGATGGCAATGTTGGAGAAGTCATGTTTAAAAAACTCTGTAGCCTCACTTGAGATATTTGAAGCCCATGGAGCCTGGCAAAGCTATCTGGCTATGTCCTTAGCATTTGACTTCTGAGAAAGTCTTGGGAAAGGCAGAAGCCTGCAGCATATGCAAGAAGTATTGGTATCACCATCCAAAATACAGAGGGTGAAAAGGGGCTGTAACTCAGGGTTAAATCATGGCCATGATCTCACTCCTGTCAGAGACCAAAATCCTCATTATGTTCAAAGATAAGTGATCTATTTCTGCTGCATTTGTTCCTCCTTCCCCACACCTACACTCAGGACAAGTTGCTTTTTACAGCTGCAGCTTTAGGACACTCAGTGACATGTGTGATATCCTACTCCCATGGCACCTCCTTATTCCTCTTTCCAGGCTGTGACAGACATAATCCTGTCACTAGCAGAATGCAACAGGTAATAAATTACACTGGGTATAAAAACAATCCTCAGTTTCCATAACTTTTTTGGACTTATTATGACTGTCCACAGCCTCTCCACTCTGTTGGCACAGGCACAAAATACCCCCTTGTATTTTGGAAGGAGTCTCTGGAGATGAGCAACGAGCAGTGTGGAGATGAGAAGGAATACATCATGTGTGAACTAGTCCTTTTGGGCTGTGTTTGTTTTGCTAGTTGTTAATGGACCAAAGAGGTACCCTTGACAACAGATGGAAAATGAGTCCCAGGATGGAGCAGGGGCTCCAGTGAAGATCATGGCCCATTGCACAGGAAGGATGCATTTGCTATCCAGAGGATCTTACAGTCTAATTTCAGGCAGGAAACAGAAGGAAGGTAGAGGAGTGGAGGGGGAAAAGAGATATAGCCTCCAGGAAAGTCATTAAGGAACACATACCTTCCTGACTTCATGTCTTTCTAAAGGATATTTTATCTCTCTCTGTCGGGCTTTGAACCTTTCAGAGTTTACTTAAGCTGTTGCTAACTTGCTTACTTAGGGAACAAATAACCCTTTGGGATCAAAGCAGTTGGGATTGTCAGAGATATTGAGGGTGAAATAACACATTAGCAGAAGGAGACCTGAGAATAAAAACAGGAAGAAAATCCAACCTGATGTTCTCTTCTCTTCTGCTTTTAAACCTCCTCCCCACTTTGATCCTTTTCATCTGAACAGGTCTTAATTTCCTTTGTGCTTATCCCAACAGTATCAATATTTAATGGTCCTGGATTACAGAGATGAAATGTGAGATTGGTTCCAACCTTAATGATTCACACAGGATCTCTTCCTCACATTGAGATGACTCCCACATTGCAGGGAGGAATATCTCCCATCTCTGGGGGAGGAGCATCTTCAGCTCTATTTTGAGTTCAGTTTCTTTTTTAGTTCTCAAGGCTCAGAAGCAGACATAAACACCTCACCCACTCCCAGTCTTTCCATCCCTATTTTCTGGTGACATGCTGTGAGAAGCTGAGTGATAGCTCCAGGTTATCAAGGGGACTGGGGCATCATGCATCATGCCTGAAGGCTGTTTCCTACCCTTAGCAAGCAGGCTCATGGCTTGGGAACCATGCAGAGCATTTGGCATGGAAAAAGCCCATGCAAACATGGTAAATATGTGTAAGGTGTGCAATATGGCAGGGCCAAAGCAAATATGGTACAGTGACTTGCACCTGTGTTTGTTATGCAGGCAGCCTGATGTTTCCCTTCTCTTTTGCTCTTAAGTAAGAAAAGGGAGAAATAAAGAGTAGAAAAGCATCATTTTCAGGGGGTAATGTGGAAAGTAATGGAGATTACAGCACTTAGGTCCTCTGAAATCACACCATGCCTTTGCAAGCCTATATACAAATAAATTTAGGTGCCTACCTTCCTGCCCACAAAGTTAAAAACAAACAAAAAAGGAATGATGATGATGTAAAGTGGCTTAACAGTTGTTAAAAGCTTGGGGGTCAAAGCCAAAGCCCATGGGATACCAGGCACAGTCTCCTTTTTGAGGACAGTAGAAGTTTAGCAAGGCAATTGGCAATGGTGTGTGAAAGACCATACCAAAGGTTCAGGTATAGCTCTCCTTCCTCTTGGTGTATCCATGGATTGAAAGAAAAATGGGAAGCAGTCAAATATCAGACACCTTCATCTGCTACTCATGGACAGAGCAACAAAGCTCAGCCACATCTAGCAACAGAAAAGCTCCATCTGACAGGAAGCTAATAGTGCTTGAAGTCATTAATTAATTAAGTATATCAAGACATAGAACAACAGAAAGCACTACAGGCAAAATGCAAAGAGAAGGATGAAGAAAAGACCTGAGTTAGGTCCTAAGCAGCTTTGGCAGGACTTTGGCACTCCTGTAACGAGATGGTTTTGCTTTGTGACAGCTCAGGTGAACGTCAGACCTCACCAGGATCCTCAACTGATCCTCAGTTGTCATTGAAATACATCTCTGCTCTGGGAACCAGTGCTGCAAATGTCAAAGGAGCTTAAAATATTCATGACCAAAACTCATCATTCCAGCCCTAAAACGTTCACAGTGATTTCCTCCGTTAGTTTCACTAGGGTCTGGAGAGTGGCCAGTTGTGTTCTGTGAGAAGCCACAGCAAGCCAGTATTAACAGAGGAGTTAGAAAGACAAGTGGAAAGGACTGTCCCTTCTCCTCATCCTTCTGCCAAAAACAAGTGTTCAGGAAACTTACTCTGCTCTAAAATCCTTTTACCCAAGTGACATTTGAAGGCTGCGGCGCACGAGTGTGATTTCACAGCGTGGCTGTGACACTGCCATGAGCCTGGGGAAGCCTACGTGACACTCTGCTGCATGTATTTATAGAGAAAATGGGACAGCTTCACAGCTCCTGCAAACCTCCAACCCCTTCTTTTTATGGCTCTCTTTTGATTTATGCAAGCTGAGATTCTGAGGCAAACTTGGGAGCCTGCTCTTCAACCCCTTGTTTTAATTAAGGATATCAAAGTACATTCTCTAGAGAGAGTCAGAGCAGAGATAGAGCAACCCTTCCAGTTAGCTGAAAGATCTAAAACATTGCAGGAAAAAAATAGTTTCCAGGCATTTCTAGTGATAAGATTTTATTTTTTCCCAGCTTTCAGCAGTTTCAACAAGAAAAAAAAGTATTTTTTTCCTCTTAAAAACAACCTATTTGTTCTAGAAAATGCAAGAACAAAATGCATAGGCAATTTTGGAAATGCTTTTAACTCCTTTTAGAAATCATTTTAATTCTGAGAAATATTATTAAATGAACATCAGTATGTTATTCAAACATTCATCTGGTTTCAAAAACTCCTTTTTGGCTGAGTCCAAGAAAACCCTTCCCCCCCTACTATTAAGAAAGTATTTACTGAGTGTTTCATATCTCTTCGGGTTGTATTTTGTGCATGTTTGTATTTTGGATTTACTCAGTCTTTTGATTAGTTCAGCTTACATGAAACAGGCTTAAATTGCAGTCTTCAGCCAATTCATTTTATTGTCTCTCAACAGACAGGGCATTAATTGCTTTTGTAATTAAATAACAAAATATGTATGGGGACTAAATATGCCTTCAGCTCTTTTGGACGCTTACAACTCCCTCCTTTTAGGAGGTGTTGGCAAAGCTCAGACCTGCCAGGGATGTGATTGAGGGATGCTGGCTGTGAGGGCATGAAGCTGCTGCACTGCCCTGTGGAGCTGATGTCACCTGGGAGGCAGCCTCAGCACAGGGGAATTGTAATTGTTGTTTAAAAGAACCCTGCAGGTATTCAGGTCAATAAATCTTTTGGGGGCAATATAGTCCAGATCAAGTGTGATTGGATTGATTTAGCAAGCCTCATCCCTGGAAGCTTTTAAGGCCAGGCTGGTTGGGGCTCTGGGCAACCTAATCTAGTGGAAGGTGTCCCTGGCAGGCAGGGGGGTTGGAACTAGATGATCTTGAAGGTCCCTTCCAACTCTGACCATTTTATGATTCTATGTCAGGGTGTGCTGCAGATACATATTGGGCTTGGTCTCTGAGTGAAAGCAGTAGAAGGCAGTGGTCTAAAAGCCTCTTTTCTCTTGTCCTGTTACTAAAACAAACAATAAGCATTCAAAATCAAGGAGTCATGCCTGAACTGTCAGGAGATATGACAGTAAGTGGAGAGTGTGGTTGTCTTCTGATTTTGAGCCATTAGGCTAATGAAGCCTAGAGTTCCACTGTTCAACCAAAATGATTTGTGAAGGGAGGGGTTAGTGTGATCTCCTTACTCCAGACTGAGAAACTAAAGACTGCTCTGACTGCAGCAGAAGCAGTATCCAATGAAGCAATGAATCTTCCTATGAGCAAGGAGACTGTGAGTAGTCCTCATTGTTGGACTGTCCATCTGGGAGAGAGCTGGCCTAAAAGGGCAAATGTCAGAAGCAAATGAATGTCATAAGTCTCCATTGCTGTAATTTAAGTTAAAAACATTACAGGCACTTACCATGCTTTGGCTGCAGCTCAAAACACCATGTCCCCAGGAGGAATGGCAGTCTAGGAGCTACCAGCAGAGGGGTGAAGGACCAAGGGAGAGCCTGAACCTCTCCACTTAGACTCAGCAGCTTTCTAGACAAATGCACTTTGGGTAAAAAATAGACCTTTAATCAGTGCCACCCAAAGTAACTCTCTGTGCTGTGCAAGGAAAGGAGCCTGCTCAACTCCAGGGTCCCTCCTGCCACCAAGCATGGTCTGGGCTTCAAGAGAGGAGCTATTGGCAATTTTTATTCTGGTCATTTTCTCCTTCTTGCAGTGTCTAACTCTGCAGTACAGATGTTAAGACACAGCTGTTTACCATTTTTCTTCTGGTCAGTCATGTGAATTGTCCCCTGGTAGGTTGCTTTATTTTGTTTCAAAGTCTGAAGTCTGCTGGCAAAATCTGTGATTTTTTTTTAATATATATCTATATATATATTTATTTCTAAAATGTGCATAATTAGTCACAGTGCCTGAGAAAAGACATGAAATTCTCCAGCAAAAAAGATGTGTATGGCAGCTGTGGATTCCTCCCTGTCACCTTCACAGCGAGGAGGTGTCTCAGCAGCTGTGCTAGACACGTGGACTTCTTGGCTGCATGGTCCTGTTGCTTCATCCCATGTCCCAACTTGGATCCCTCTGCTCACTTTTAGTAGAGCCTAAGTTTAAATGAAGCCCCTAGCCTGGTTCCTCTCCTCCTGGCTTTCCCCTGGGCTCATCTTGCTCCTGCAAAGAGGTACTGGAGCTCCGTGTTGCATGCTGCCTGTGCTGAGGCCAGCGAGTGCTAACGGAGCACGCGAGGTGGGAGTGGGATCTTCTCCAGGCATTGGAGACCATGTGGGAATCATTATTTTCCAGGAAATATGTTTCCAGAACAGTCTTTCTGCTGCTGGCTCCTCAAAACCCTGGGGAGAAGCTGGTGCCCTGCAGATTGGGATGAGGAAGCTGTTTTAAGACATTAAACCTTGGTCATTTATGAGACATCACAGTCCTGGCAGGGTTTCTTGTGCTTGGGCTCCACATGTTTCTTAGATGCCTTTAGTCTGGGTAGGTTGCAGCATTCTTCCTTCTCTTGGCTTTCCTCACATGCTTTTGGGATGTATCTTCTAGAAATGGAGCCAGAGGAACAAGGGAATAAAACTGCCTTTGCCCTACACCCAAAACCAGTGCAGGTGTCCCACCACCCACACCCTGCAGCCTCCCTGGTAGGAGTCAGCTTCTTTATCTCTAAATCCTTGAAAATCCAGGGTCTTCTGGCAAGTGGAGAAACTTATGGATTTGAGTAGCTCACCTGGTTCCTGGGCCATCACTTGGGATTCTGGTCAGTGTTTGGGTTTGGGGTTACCTATCATATCCTTCTCAGCTCTCAGCAGGTCTGTGATAGCTGAGGGATTTTGGCAACTCAGTAGGAATAACATTGCCTCAACAGGTTTGCTTGGGAATATTTGAAGTTGTTAAGAAAACATCAAATATCCCCACTGTAACATTCAGGCTGTTTGGCTGCTTAATAACAGTGACTAATTGAGTTCTTAGGAATTATTAAACCTTCAGCAGCTTAAACAGACAAGCACTGTGATTGTCTTCTAAGCACCATCCCTGACTCAAAGACAGGACATGTTCTGTGTTTCTAAGCTTTTCTTCAATGTCAAGACTCAGATTAGTTAAGTGCAGGCATCTTCTTCCCTCCAGGTTTGGGGATAAAGCTCATGCATGGAGGGAATTTCTTTTTCTCTCATGATTTTGTTGCAGAAAATCAGATTTACATCAGCTTGGCAGAGAGTAGGAATTTGGCTACTGGTCTACAGAATATATCTACATAAGATAATAGGTGTCTGAGATTTCTGTGTAGGCTGATACAGTTTTAGTCAACAGAATCATAAGATAGTAGGGGTTGGAAGGGACCTCTGGAGATCATCTAGCCCAACCCTCTGGTATCAGTAGCCATACAAAAAAGCAAAAAAGTTTTTAAAGGCTTTTTTTGGTGCCCTTTTCTCTTTCTCCCCTAATTAGAGGCCCTTGTCTTGCATCCCTGATCTGAGGGCTGAAAATTCTCTGCTGTGAGGACAGGCTGAGAGAGTAGGGGTTGTTCAGCCTGGAGAAGAGAAGGCTCCAAGGAGACCTTACTGCAGCCTTTCAGTACTTAAAGGGGCCAATAAGAACAATGAAGATAAACTATTTAGCAGGACCTGTTGTGACAGGACAAGGGGTGATGGTTTGAAATTAAAAGAGGGGAGATTAGACTAGATAGAAGATTTTTTTTTTTCACTCTGGGAGTGGTGAGACCCTGCCCCAGGTTGCCCAGAGAGGTGGGAGATGTCCCATCCCTGGTCAGGTTGTTTGGGACTCTGAGCAACCTGCTCTAGTTGAAGATGTCTTTGCTGTCTGCAGGGGGTTTGACTGAAGACCCCTTCCCACCCAAACCATCCTATGATTCTAAAGTGAAAACCAGCAGATAAAACCAGCAGATAAAATCTCTTCCTGAAGCTGAGAGTGGGTCTGAGCAGGGAAGATGATCTCCAGGTCCCAACTGCTCCAGCAGCTTGCAGAGATGTTGGCAGCCACAGGAGCTGCTTCTGTGGCTGGACAGAGAGGGGCTAACTTCAAAGCAAGGGTGGGAATTTGTCCACTTCCCATGCAGTAAAGCTAAGTCTCTCCTCAGTGGCATGGCTGTGTGCAAGCTTGGAAGGGTTCAGTACTGGGGCACAGGGAGGCTTCACTGATATGGATGAAAGGAGGCCAAGAACATATTTCTGGATGCTGCTGGGGCATGTGTTCACAATTCCTCATTTCCTACAGCTTTAACAGGCTCCCATGCATTTACCCATCCTTTATGGAGTGTTAATCTCCTGTTGCCTATGTTCCAAGGGCTTGTAACTGCAATCTGTTTGTAAACTGCTGCTCTTGAGCAATGAGAGCCTGGATCAAAAAAAAGTGGTTGAAAAAGAATGTCTTGATTAAAACAATCTTGTGTCAGACAGATGATAAACAGGTGGTAACTGGAGGGAAGTCTGGTTTACCAAGAAGAAATGAAATTGTTCCAGCAGTCCAATGAAATTCCATTACAATACTGAGGTTGGCCAGGGTGCCAAGATAAGGGTAAAGATCCTTGGTTTTTAATTTAAATGACAGTGTTGAGTATCTCTCAGAATAAATGGGGCTCTTTTTTTCTGTGCCAGGAGATGAGGAGGATGGGATTTAGGAGAGTCAATCCCCTCATTTAAACAAAAGGAGGCAAGAGGCCCTGGTTATTCTAAGCTTCCCATGTCTGCATGTGCTTCTCTTGGCTGCCTTTGCTCCCCACAGCTCTCACCTGTGGGGCTGGGGCAAATTTGGGCATCCTTATGGTGCCTAAATATAGTCCTACTGACCCATGCATTGGTGTATTCATAGGGGGTCAAAGGGTCCAACCCTTCTGGGCTTGTCCAAGACATTTATCCTACAGCTTATTAATTCTCCTTGAAACAGCCCAAAGTTTCAGTCCTGGTCCAGCTCAACTTGCTTTCACCATGTGGGTTCCTCGGTGAAAGCAGAGCCAGCTGCCCATCTACAGAACATGTCTTTGTGTCCTTCCTCCCAACAGAGTCATCCTGGGTGGTGCTTGGCCCCTCTCTGTGTCCCCATGGCTACAGCTGAGTCTCTTTGTTCAGCCTTGGGTAATTTTCCACTTTCCAGACCTCCTTCATGTCATAAATTGAGTCAATCTGGCTTCCCAGCTCAGCCCCTTGTTGGTGTAGGAATTGTTTCAGTGCTGCCCACTCCCAGCTTCTAGCCCAGGGGCTGAAGGTCTTCTCCAATGTGGGGGATCTGCATTTCCACTTCAGAAACACACCACATGGCCTAGTAGTTATGCTAAAAACTCAGCCAGTAATCATAAACTGTATGTCACCTCAGTCCACAAGGGGTTACATCAGTTTGTCTTTCCTTTCTAGGAGAGGAACATCAGGCATCTCAGATGAGGTGGCACCTCCAAACTACCAAGAAATCATAAACTCTCTATGTTGCCTGCATTATGCCAAAGAAACTGCTCACAATAACAATCCTTTAGCTCTTATTCCTTTGCTTTTCACTCTATTTCAGTATTATTCTCCTGTCTAAAGTCCCTGCCTGGGTTGCCTACACCAACCTGGCTGGAAATTCCAAGTGCTTGCTGACACTACCCCATTGTTTGTCCCAGTGATATAAAGCACATTCCTGGGTCTACTGTAAAGAGCAAAACAAGGAATACTGTGGGCACACAAAGAAAGAAAAATCCTAGAAAATATGGCAACAAACAAATCTTCTGGTACCCATTAAAGACAATAATTCTAACTGGAGGAAGGGGGATTTTCCCCTAGTGAAATGAAACAAACATTCAGAAATGATTTGTGTGTGTGTGTTTGAATTTAAATTGAGACTTTTATTAAGTAGGTTGTTCAAAGACCCTTTTTTTTTTTTTTTCTGCAGGGTAGTTTGATTACAATCTTCCCTGCAGAAAGAAAATCTCTGCCTCTGAAGCTTGCATTGGAACAGGCTCCCCAGGGATGCAGTCATGGCACCAACTCTCAGGGAATTCCAGAAGCATCTGGCCAATGCTGTCAGACACATGGGGTGACTTTGGGGTTGTATGTGCTTAAACAAGAATTGGACTCAATGCTCCTTGTGGGTCCCTTCCAACTCAGGTTTTTCTGTGATTCTCTGATATTTGATAAAATTAAATATCCCCTTCCCATACAGTAGTCACATAACAACCTTACTTTGACAGTAGCTTGAAGATGTTACCTGTATTTTTGAACTCTGCTTGCCTACATGGCTTGTCCTTATCCTTCCCCTCTCAGAAATGTCTAGTGAGTGTTTTGCAGGAGATGGTGGAGATGAGTAGGTCAGCCCTGGTTTAGGCAGTAAAGATTAAACCTTTACTCTCTGTGGAGGAATTAAGTGGTAAAAAAGGCCAAAATCCTCTTTGGTGGCTCTTGGTTGCAGAGCCATGCCTGTGCCTGTGCAGCTCTTCCTCTTCCTTCCCTCTCCACCCCTCTGTGAAGGATTTCTCAAGGCATTTATTAATGTCAATGTCCTAAATGTTGGGATTCCTCTAATGCACTAAGAAGCCTGGAGTAACACTTGTCCTCTCCCTAATTAGCTCATTTGGTTGGTTGATTGAAAAATCACAGAGCACTTTCTGCCTTCTGCAAATAGATTAAAGCAGTTTTTTCTGCAACAGCAATCATGTAAAATAGTTTTTTAGTGTCTGTACAAACCCAAGTTTCTCTTTAATAAAAGTAATAGAAACTATTTTGTACTGGAAACAGCTAGTGCTGCAGAATTTACCTTGAGCATTTTTCATCTGCATATGTCAGAAGTGCTTTGGAAAAAAAATGAAAGATTATTATAATCCCCATTTTTATATGTGAGGGAAAAGCATGAAATGAGGTTGATGAGTTGTTCTCAGGGCACTTACAGCACAGGGAACAGATACTAAACACCACATTTTCATTGACAGTGGTCCTGCCTGTGCTCCCACACTATAGTCTACCTGTTGGAGACCTCTTGCACTGAACAACAGAGTATTTTAATCATGCATGAGCCTTCACCTCATTATTTAACTCCATTAATACTGCAGTTTCTCTCTTTATTTCTTCTGCTGATTCTCTGTGCTGATAGGGAAGATTTTCACTTACCTTCACCTTCAGACCCCTTTGGCACGTGGGCTCAGATCGAGTTCACTCGTGTAAAATCCCCCTAGAAATTCCAGCTATGGGGGCTGGCAGCATCACTATGGCCCCAGCCTTCTGTGGACAACTGCTCCTTGTTCTCTGAAACACAACAGAATTTCTTCCCTGAAAAAGTTGTTAGGCATTGGCCCAGGCTGCCCAGGGCAGTGGTGGAGTCACCATCCCTGGAGGGGGGTTAAAAAGCATCTAGATGTGGTACTGAGGGATGTGGTTTAGTGGCATGGTGGTGGTAGGTTGAAGGTTGGACTTGATGATCTTGGAGGCATCTTCCAACCTTCATGACTCTGTGATTCTGTGAAATGAAAGCTTGGCCCCACTGCTCAGGATCCAGATGGATCAATTCAAGCTGGGGGCTCACTTTTGATCCATGTCTGATTTAAATGCAAAGAAAGCATCATTAATTGTTCCAAGCCATTCCTGCATGTGTTTGAGCTTACCCATCTGAGCAGCATCACTGAAGGCAATTATGAACAGTGGTGTTTCTTTCTTCTTTATTCACTGCTGATTTCTGGTACAGGGTGTCAATGACTCTTTTATTGCCTTTGACACCAAAGTTCCTTAGTCAGCCACTGAAGAGGCATCACACTAATTGATAAATGCTGCTTGATTGGGGAGTGCTTTAATTTTATGATCCTATTAAAAAATGATAGATATGTCAAATATTTCTGCCTACTGGACAGAACATTTTATTCTGCTCTGAGGTTTCCAGTTTAATTTATATTTTTTTGGAGGGAGCAATTGGGCAGAACCACTGAGAGAAGCCAAACAGATGCTCTTCAGCTGTACTTTTCCAGAAATGATTTTGCTGTGGGTTTTTTTTTTTTGTTCCCCTAGCAGGCATATCAAGTTCAAAAGAAAATGTTGCCTCTCACTAATGAGAAGATTAATCGTGTTCACATATGCAGCAGACTTTGTCAGTGCTGTTGAAAGTTTGATGACCTTTAAGAGACAAAGTTTTAGTGTGCCCAAAATAAATAATTCATCCTTCACAGATTTGCCCTCTGTATCCATCTGCTTAAATCTGAAGCATGCTGATGGCAGTGCCTGAGTGCAATTATCTTCCTACCTCCTCGAGATAAAAATCTCTATTTTCCTATTGCACTTCAAAGCACAATTGCTCCTTTAAAGATACCAATGATCCCATTTACATGGGGTCCATTTTTGCTCTAATTTATAGCCAGCTCTCCATAGCCAAAATCTCACCAAATCTCTGGATTTCTCTTTTCCCTATGAGTTCCTTTTCCAGCACTAAAAGCTGAAATGTGGAACTAATCCTCTGGCAAAACCTCTGCAATCATCATCTTCAAATACACCCAGAAAATTCAGCTCTGTTCTCCCCATACAAGGAGAAAAATATCACCTAGGCAAGTGGCAAGGTGTGATTTACTTTGATTCCTGTGATTATTGACACTGGTGGGCTCCTTCCATCTAGGAAGCTAGCTAACTGCTGAGAAAACCTGTTGCCCTCTTCTCTCCCCCATCCCATGCCCACTTTGCTGATTCTTCATCCCACCTCTTGCCCTCTTCTCTCCCTTATCCCATGCCCACTTTGCTGATTCTTCATCCCACCTCTTGCCCTTTTGGGCCTCAGCTTGGCTTTAGCAAAGGAAGATGCTGCAAATAACATCAGCTCCCAGCACAGCCAAAGGGACCACTCATGGGGTGGAACACACAGAGGTGGACACTGGTTCTCATCCCAAAGAGCACATAGAGAATCCTAGAATTGTTTAGGTTGGAAAAGACCTTTAAGATCATCAAGTCTAGCTGTTAACCAGCACTGCCAGGTCACCACTAAACCATGGCCCTCAGCACCACATTTCTGTGGCTTTTCAATCCCTCCAGGGATGGTGACTCCACCACTGCCCTGGGTAGCCTGGGCCAGGCCTTGACAACCTTTTTAGGGAAGAAATTGTTGTTCCCCTCCAACCATCAGCTTCAGGAGGACATATTTGAAGCTTCCTGTGGTGACCACATGCAGATAAATAAGCTGATTATAAAATAGCCAAGCAGATGGTGACTTTTGTTGCTACCTGTGAAAATAAGTACAGTCCTCCTGCTTCCCTGGGAGGAAGGAAACAGCTCTGTGGACATCACACATCTCTTAGTTTATTTAGGAGACCCTCTGAAAGAAATGCTGAATGAATAGTGCAGTGATTTCAAGGAATCTTTCCTGGCCCCAGATGAAATTAGACCAAACTAACACCATGTCACCTTGTTACTAGAGAGAAGAAATGTTCCCTCTGGCAAAAATCCTACTTCAGGCTTGAAAAAAACATTGTTAGTTTTTGGGTTTGGTTTATGGTTTGTTTATTTTTTTTTTTTTTCTTTCATGCAGAAATTGGTCTGAAGTGCTCTCTGGATTTAATGTTGCTTGTTAGAGATGAAACAATGAAAATGAAAGAGGAAATAATACTAAGGGATTGCTAGGTTTTTAAAGGTGATTTACAGATGAAAGGAAATCCTAAAGATTAGGAAGTAGTTCAAATATCAGTACCAGGCAAATATGGAAATGTTCCAAAATGAGAGATTAGGGGAAAAAAAAAAAAAAAAGAATTGGAAAGAACAAAGTCATGAAGGAAGGGAAAATATGTTCCAAAAAATAAAATAATAACAAAAAAAAGGTATCCAGGCAAAGAAAAACAAAAAGCCTCTTAAACCCAGAAACAAGACACCTGCTTTTCTGGCAGTTACTAGCAGCAAGGAAGACTCCATCTGCCAAAGCCAATTTTTAACATCAGTAAATCACCATGCAGGTAAAATAACAGGATGTTGAGGAAACAATTATCACTAATTATTGGATCAGATAGCACTCTCCCATGCTCAGTGCTTGCTGTATTGAGCAAGAGCTCAGGGTTTGCTCTGGCTGGGTGGGGAGAACTCTTTTTCCTATCCAAACAGTGCACATGTCTTTGCTTAGAGGTCACAGGGGAGTGGGTGGGAGTGGGATGCAGTTGTTGATGAACCACTCTGACTTTCTGGGCCATTCCACCTTGGGGTTCAGCTGAGGAACTGGTGCTGAGCATCAGTCCATCAATGATGGGACAGGAAAAGCTGGGTGAGGAAAAGGATCTTGAGTTGCTAAAGCCTGTCCCCTCTTGGAAATGAGAGAGGGATTTTAAATGGTGGGGTAATCAGGTCTGTTGGAGAAAGTGAGAGTGGCTTGGATGTGTGGAGATCACACCTATCAGCATGTCCTACATGCTTATGCTCTAAAGTACTTAACAGCTCAGCCCAGAGCCTGGATGAACTTGAGAACCAACAGCATGTTAATGGGGTTTTGTGGTGGGGAAGTATGTCATAAAATAAATCACCTAAATTGAAAGCTGAATTTTGAGCCTCTGGATCATCTGAAAGTCTGTGATGTATGTGGGGAGTTGATCTCAGGGCTTTTGTTAAATTTAATGGGAGTGTTAGAGCTGAAACCCCTTGCACTGCCTTGGAAATGTATCTCATGGTGTCAAGGTTGTTTCATGGAAGCTATTGCTGGTCAGTGTTTGTAACTTGGTAGAAATACTGCCACAAACACTTTGGGGCTGGGATGTTTGCTTGGCATAATGTAGACTGGACTGTGGGAAACTGATGTGGAGAAATAACCCAGAGGCTATGGCAGCCTTAGGATTTCAGAAGGAGGATGGGAGACCACTTGATTTTGCAATAATTGAGTATCTGAAAAGTTTGCCAGCATTGAGTTGAAGTTTCTTAGGGAAGAGGAATGCTAGGTGCAACAGTAACCTCATCACAGTCATGGTATGGGAATGCAAATTTGGGGAGGGTGCCTGGGGAGAATCATAACTGGAAACCTGTGGTTAAGATATCCTTCAAATAACTATGTAAAAAATGAAGCAGATCTCAAAGGTAGGTGGAAGGGAATGGCTCTCTGGGTGGTATTTCTGGACATGATACTGCCAGCCCCTGTTGGGATGAACCGGGCAGAGATCCAAGGTCTTTTGCTCTTAGTGATAAGTGGTGTTGACCTCAGCATGCAGTTCCTGATCCAGTGAACTTGGGGCTTGATGTTTTGATTGACTGGTCAGAAACAAGCCCAGGAAAGGTAACAAGGGCCCTCTTGAGATAGCCCAAGGGTCTCTTTGATCAGTGGTCAAAGTCCCCTTAGCATATCTCATTCCTGTATGTCATCAGAGTTACAGGAAAACCTCTATGAAAACTACAGCCCAGTTACTACAGATTAAATAGTGTTTCTTTGATAGATGGGAAACCAAACCTAGAGTTTTCTGAGATACATAAAGAGATCTCCAGCCTTGACATCTTAATAGGCTATGATGAATACTTTGGCATCCTGACAATATCTTTGTCAAGATAGGGAGCTCTGGGATGTAATTGCTTTTTGAAAGAGTTATTAAGTAGCTTTCCTAGCTGAGGCTACATGATATGGTTTGTGGAGGATCTTGTTAGGGAAGTTTATCTGACTTGGCTCTTGGGGCTTTATCCTGTTGCCAAGATGATGACCATGATACCTTTCATGTGGTTCAGTTCTGTTCCTCCATTCTTCATAGGAAACCAATGTCTGACTCATATCATACAAACAACATTAGGACAACAGGGGAAGGGCTTAGCTGTGTGTTGAAGGAAAGACCCATTGGCCTCTTCTATTATGGTTAGGTTCTTTTCTGTTATAATCTAAGTAGTGTAACTACCTGGGGAAAAAAATAACCAAACTAAGACAGTTCTAATTGGCTACTATTCACTAATACTTTATTAAAATCAGTGTAAAGAATAAACCCCTGAAAATGAGGCTTCACATATGGAGGTGATTATTCCTGTGCCTGTTTGCAGACTGCAGCTGAAACAAGCAGTGATTCATTGTGAATGAAGTTGGAGGTAATTAGAGAATCCCTGGGCTGCCATGGCCACCTTGTCTTCCCTAGACACTCAATGGCTTTAGAGAGATAATGGTTATTGGCACACACAATGGTGCAATAGATCCATAACCAGGTTTTTCCACTTTCTCTAGAGACCCACACTGTGTTGCAACATCCCAGAGTGTTGTAACATGGAGAAGCCCCAGGAATGTGGACAGGGTGTTTTTCATCTGCAGTTTCCATCCTGCCATCTTTTGGTTATTAATTGCAATCTTCAGCAAGTAAACAGAGATATATCTGGACCAAGGCTTGGCATGGCTTGGCTGCTTACATCTTCTAGTCCAGCAGATTAAAATAACCCCCAAGCCCTAGCAAGCTCTATGGAGGTGGTCAATGTCCTAACAGCAAGACCATGTATGTGACTATATGAGGATGCTCAGGACCACAGTTAAGCACAGGAAGGTTAGTGGCCTGGAGAATAAGTCTTATGAGGAGCAGCTGAGAGAACCGAGGTTGGTTAGTCTGAGGAAGAAGAGGCTCAGGGGAGACCTTATCTCTCTCTGCAACTACCTGAAAGGAGGTTGTAGTGAGATGGGGGTTGGTCTCTTCTCATGGGTTACCAGTGTATAGACAAGAGGAAATGGCCTCAAGTTGCACCAAGGGAGGTTTAGTTTGGATATTAGGAAGAATTTCTTCCCAGAAGGAGTGTTAGACATTGTCCCAGGCTGCCCAGGGTAGTGGTGGAGTCACCATCCCTGCAGGGGTTCAAACAACATTTAGATGTGGTACTTTGGGAGATGGTTTAGTGGCATGGTGGTGATAGGTTGACAGTTGGACTTGATCTTGGAGGTCTCTTTCAACCTCATTGATTCTATGATGCTGTTGCCTTAACCAAGAATGGTCAGAGCTCAGAGCCTGCCCATACTCTGCTCCTCCACGTAACATCAAGCAGATATATCCCCCTCTGGGAAAGCAGAAACCAAGAAATAGTTGTGCCTTTAGGTGCCATTCCCCTGTGCACCCATAACAACTCTTGAAGCTGCTGTCTGGGTAATAACATAGGAATTAAAAGAAAAATATTGGTATTTCATGAAACTTGCCAATCAACCAGAAATTAGTTTTCCTTATCAAGAGCAGCTGGGTTTGATTTTGCCACTTGGAAATGGAGGTTAAAGACTCTTGTAGAGTAAAACTTTAATTGAGAAAGGAGATTTGGATTAACATATGAGGCAGAAAATGAAAGGTCCTCAAAAATCATCTGAGGATGATTCACAGGAGGAGAGGAATGTAAATATGGGAACAGATTTTTTTTAATTATTCTTTAAAGTAAAGCAAAGCTATATAATGCTAAAGCTCATAGGTAGAAGAGACACAGGAGGGAGTTTTATGAGGCTAGGATGTCTCTAGTCAATCCACTTTCCTGCTCTGGATATTTAGTCATTTCAACCATTCAGAGTCTGGCCAGAAGGTGCATACACTGTGAGGCATTAGCAAATCCTAGGGATTTGGATGCTTGACTCTCATAAATTTAGACAGCAGAGGAGCAAATGGCTCTTTTGGAAGCTTTGCAACAGTCCCCTTTTTGTCACTTTCTGGCTGTGCCTGTGACACAGAGGATGATGCCACCTGCATCTCCTGCATGAGCCTGCAAAGCCCTTGTCCTGCCCTAGCATATCCATGCCAAGAACTGCCTAGGACTGACACCTGATAAATCCCAAAGTGCTAAACTCAATACTTAGCCCTGTGGTGCTTGGGTTTTCTTTATTCCAACTTACTCCAAATAAACATTGATTTTGATGGCATTGACTCCTGATCCCTGTTGTAGGGAAGGAGGATCTACCACCTCTTTGGGCAGCCTGGGCCAGTATTTCATCATGCTCAACATGAAAAATCTCTTCCTTCCCTCTAGTCTAAATCTCCCTCTTTTAGGTTCAAACCATCACCTCTTGTCCTGTCACACCAGGTCCTGCTAAAAAGTCTGTCCCCATCTTTCTTGTAGGCCCAAGGACCTGTTATAGGAGAAATAGGAAGATGTTGAAATTGCATTAAAGTAAAGAAGGTATGACCCAGCAATGGCATTTCTTCTGGTTGGATTCCCTAAATAACTCCCTGTTTGGTTTAGGATAGTCTGGTTTTGACATGCTTTGTGGCAATTTGAGTTTGGCTTCTGGGCCAGTGTCTTCTCCTGTGCATATGGCACCAAAGCTGATGCACAGAAATACAGGATTAAACCTGGGCTGGCTTTCAGCTGCTGGGTTTGATGGTGTGAGCAAAACAAGGCTGAACCTAGGTAGATCTTTGCTGTAGGGTTGTGATTCAGCTCACAGTGTAGACTCCAAAATTCTTCTAACAAGGGGGGATGTTGAAATCTATGTTCTGAATTCTTGGGTATTTCTAACAGCCTGCCCCAAAACATAGTTTCCCATGGAAGCAAACAGGGAAATATCACAATACAAGCTGAAATTTCATAAGAACACACTGAATAGCCAATGCCAATGGAAAAGTACTTTCTATGCTGCCAGAGATATTTTGAGGCAGAAATAAAGAATTCAAAATCTCATCCTCCCAACCAAATAATTTCCTATCCACTTATAGCTCCTTTGTGCTTCCCTCTGAAAAAAAACCAATGAAAAAATTACCAGAGTCAACCCCAAATATATAATTAAAGCCAGATTAGCAATATGGGAGAACACTGCCAGATCATGCTGTGGAAGGTGTCACTCAGCACATGAATAGCATGAAGCAGGGCTGGAAGGTTTCTGCTAGATAAAGGACTTGATTTTAAACTTTCTTCTTGCAGTATTCTTGTGCTCAGTCATTGGTCTCTCCATTGAGTGAATTACCCCCCAAAAGATCACTTTTTCCCCTCATCTATCTGCCTGGACATGTTTCTGGGTATTTGTGATGCATCTCCTGTGATCAGTACCAAATTTGCCTATCATAAGGCTACATGAAGTATTCAGCTCTATACCTGAGGAAACTGTTTGCCATGTCTTGGCATCTAACCTGAAAGAAGGATTTTATTTCCTTGCAGAAATTGCACTTTTATGTCTGTCAAAATATTGTGATGATGCCTATGGAGGCTCTAGCCCAGGGCTGCCCTCAACACTCGCAGGCTCCTGCCCAGTTCCTTCTAAACAAGAGACCTCTGGCTAGAGGAACCAGGGTTTTTTTTCCCCCTAATTTTGTTTGTGGTTCTCACCATTGAACTTTCTGCTGAGAGTTTTTTGTAATGCACCAAGTTACAGGGTTGGCTCTTTGAAGGCTGAGACGCTTTCCTCTGGTTCACCAGCCAATGAAGTGAGGATGTGGGAACTCTCCTCAGCTGAAGGTAACAGCAGCTCCTCTCTGTCCTCAGCAGGAGAAACAACACTCTCTTCATAGCCACTCTTATGTTCAGCTCCTGTTCCTCCTGCTGGACATTGCTTCTTCATATCACAGAATCATTAAGGTTGGAAAAGACTTTTAAGATCAAGTCCAACTGTTAACCTATCAGCACCATGCCACCAAACCATGTCCATATGCAAAGTCTGGAAGTGAATCCTGCAGCCATTAGTCTGCAGGCACATATAGACTTTCCCTCTCCACTCACATCTTGTTTGCCTTTAATAATTATTTCAGATGCATCTGTGTCTGCTTTAGGACCCAGACCAAAGCAATGTACCCTCCAGCAGACACTGGGGCTTATCCTGAGGTTTTCCATGTGTTGTTTTCATTAGCATCCTGGTTGCATCCTGGAGAGGAAAAAAAAAATCCAGCATTGGAAATAGCATGTGGCCAACAGGATCATACATTTGTATTCTCCAACCCAGCAGCAGGGTTTCCCTTTTCTGGGAATTCTTTGTTCTGGGAAAGCAAAGTCAAGGCAGTGAGATTGATTTATGTCACCAATAGAAACCAATCACTCATCACAATATTTTAACAAATAGAGAACAGTTCCAAGGGCCTTGGTTAAGAGGTGACTAATGCTGCTGTCCCTGAGCCCCACAGCTCCCTCCCTCTGTGACCACCCCGGGGGAATGAAGTCTGGATGTGTCCTGCTCCACTGCATGAGGATGATTGAAATCTACAGAGATGTGATGCTGAGGGCCATGGTTTAGTGGTGACCTGGCAGTGCTGGGTTAACAGTTGGACTGGATGATCTGAAAGGTCTCCTCCAACCTAAACGATTCCATGATTCTCTGTATAGACACTGAGCCTAATGCAATCAAGATGTGGTGTCTGCATCATGCATCTTTGAGAACACCAGATGTGTCCATTTTATTTCATATACTCACATCTTAACTTAGAACATTAGGGATCAAAATATCTAGGTGATCACAGAGCAGCGAGAAGCAGCTGTTTACTCACCGGTTTCCGTTCTCTCTGCTGAGCAGCATCTGTTGCATGGCCAGAGCTGACATCTCTGCTCCCCAAAGCCTGGGCTCCACAGATGAAAGGGGTGGGCAGGGCTCCTGGCAAGCCATCTTCAGCTGGATCAAAGCCCCTTGCACATCTGCTGGAGGGTCAGCAGACCTCCTCTCCACCAGGCACTGGGGGCTGCCTGCGCTCAGTCAAGGTGCAAGCTCTGTCTGCCACGACGGAAGGCAACCACAAAGCCAGCCACACATTCCAGCCATCAGGAAGATATTCTGGAGATGAAAAAGAGAAGGATTAAGTCCTAGGTGTTCACTGGGGAAGCATTATACAAGGAAAGCTTCAGAACTCAAAGAAGCACCTTTCTGCTGTTGGTACTTATGTCTCAACTTGTTTTTTGAGATCAGAAATTCATGTGGAATTTTCTACTTTTCCACAACACTGGACACTTTGAAGATCCATCTGGACAGGAGCTGGGCCAATCTTGTCTAGACTGTGCTTTTGCCAAGAAAGGTTGGACCAGATGATCCTTGAGGTCCCTTCCAACCTGAGATTCTATGGTTTAATGGTACTTGAAACAAAAGGGTAAAAGAACAGCACCTAAACCAATCCATTTTGTTTGCTACCTTGGTGCTGACACAGAGGTCAAGGAAGTGTCCTACCATGACTTGGCTCACTGGATGGACTGCCTTACATGACTATAAGTAGTATCATACAATGCCAAATGTGGATGTAAGTTATTATCAATGCCAAGGTAGGAAATCCAGGGACCATGAGTTAAGTGACCGTATTAAACATTTTGTTTGTGGTCCAGATGTCACATGGAAGAACACAAGAGGCATGAAACAAGATCCAGACCATCTGATGACACCAGCTGGCACATCACTGGTCCTACCACTGGAACCACACTAATTTGCAGCAATGAGAAGCCTGGCATTTACAGATGTGGTTGCAGGAAAGGAAAATAGCTGTTACAAGAGATGCATATTCAGCATTTCTGGTCAGAATAGCATGAAAAAAAAGCAGATTTCTTCTCACACAGCAGCCTGAAAAGAACTCAGTGGCTTTTACAAAATGCTCACCAAGAAGGCAGACAAATCCAGCTCAAAGGAAAATTGGCATAGGAAAATCATGACCTGGTAAAGAGAAATGGATAGTAAAAGGAAGGTTTAGTTGAGCACCATTCACTTCTGATGTGAGTGGCATTGTGGCACCCTCATGTGCCCGAGGCTTTTCTTCCCTTCTGAAGCAGCAAGGGGACTTTTAGCATTCTCTGACACTGATTGAAAATGAATTAGTGGCTGAAAGCAACATTAGCTCTTGGTCTTGAGAAATTTCCTCTGCCACAAAGATAATTGTAACAAAAACTGAAACACTGAAACAAATGTTAGAACATTTAGAAACCATAAAGCCTTCCCTGTTTCCACTTTTCTTCTGCAATAAATTAAAGCATGACCAATTCCACCCGAAGACATGAACATCAAGAAATCATTTGGAAAATGACTTTTTTTCAAGCCTGGCATCTCTAGCCTGGGGAGAGCTTTGGAAAGGTCACAGGAATCTGTCCCATGAATGGCATCTTTTCAAGCCCAAGGGGGTAAATCTGTGGATCTGGGGCACCGTGATGCTAGCATGAGAAGGAGAAGATGCCAGCTTGTAGGAACGTGATTATTCTTTGCCAGGTGAACTGTGCCATCTTCTCACCCATCACCATGTGCATAGGGGTCTTTGCTCAAGGAGGCACCTGAGCATTAAGTCTCATTTCAGAGGAGTGTAAATCCTTTCCTAGAGATGCTCTCCTGTATGGCAGCCAGGAGCAATGATAGAAGTTGTTACAATGAGTTGGGTAGAGACACGAGCACACCATGAGCTCCAGGAAGCCTGATACTGCCAGCAAGTCTGGACCCTCAGGCTCTTGTGCTCTGAGGATGGACAGACTCTACCCAGCAGGTCAGAAGGAGGCAGCAGGTTTTGCAGGCTGCCTTCCCAGCATCCAACCCACAGATCACAGCATCACCCTTGGCAAGTTCCCCTTCGGCAGGAGAAATTGGGATAGGCAGAACAGACAAGAAGCAAAACATCCAAACCTCACAATTGGCAGGCTAGAAGCAGATCATGGAGCTCATCTTTGGGTGCCTGAGTTTATAAAAACCTTTTTTTTCTCTATGTGTACAATCTATTTTTTCTGAGAAGCAGAAGGTTCTTTCTCTTTCAGTCCCTGTAGAATCATACAATTGTTTAAAGTGGAAAAGACCTTTAAGGTCATCAAGTGCAACAATGCTCTGTGTCAGAGGGATCTGTGCAGCTCCTGCATCTCTGTGCCTCTAATTTATTTCTCTCACACAGTAACAGGGGATGCAGCAATATAGACATTTTTATCTTCACTTCTTACAGGTGCCTAGCTAAGGACCCAAAAGTGCTGAGTTTCAGACAAGATTAAGTGTTGCTGTGCAAGAAATCAAATATTCAGCCCTAAGACATTGCTCATTGCTCCCTTTTGTGTTGTTGTTGCCAGGCAGTAGAATGCTGCTGTGCTTGCACCCCACTCAGAATGGGTGTCCCACAGTTAGATTCCTGAAGGCATGTGGAATTCCCTGTGTGAAAAGAATTTTTTATAGGCAAAGTATGAAGAAATAATATATGTACAGCCACCAGAAATAATAGCATATCTCTAGAAGGAAGAGGAAAGGTCATTCCAAAAAACCTTCTATCAGACTGTGTCATCCATGAAACCACACGTGGGATGAGTGTGGAACCATAATCCCCCTGTGATTGACAAGTGTGACCTTTCCATGGCATACAAACATGGGCCCAGGTTTCCTAAAAGCCATCTGTTTTGTCACTGATGACTTCACATGAACTAGAAAAGCTGTTTTCACCCCTCTAGACAGTGTCTTACTCTACCCCAGGCCATGGGAGGATGACCACTGCGAGGCTGGGGAGGTGGCACCAGTAGTGGTCACCATGCAAAGCAGCAAGGTGGAAAACCATCCTGGAACCACCAGGCTTTGGGTCTCTTTATCATTTCATCCCCAGGCAGGAGGTGGAATTCTCAGCATGTCACACTGGGGATAACCTACTGAAATCTCCTTCTTAGCAGGCAAGGCACAGGGTGATCCAGTCCAGTTCAGATGCACCGTGGACTTTGAGCCCTCATTGCTCAGGAGGACCTCCTCTGTTGTCCAAACAGAAGAACAAAGCCAAGGAAAACCAGTGAGTTTTCATCTGGGCAGAGAACTCCTGGTCCTAACTGCAGACAGAAGGGGAGAGTTATGCTCCCATGAGACACTGCTGAAATCAGGCAGCACCTTTCAGGTCCAAAGATGCCTTGGAAATACTTCTTTTCTTGTTTTGGAGATTCTTTTCTCCCTTCATACCCCTTCATCTGTTTATATTTAACAGCTAGCATTTTCTGAGCCTAAATGTCATCTCAGCTGTATTCCCAGAGCTTAATTCATTCTGGTCCCATAACCATTATTTTATGCTTATAGCATATCTTTTGAATTAGCTAAATTAGATTTCCCTTTATTATTAGTGACTGTCAGTCATGATGTCTTTGACTTCCAGTTGTAAAATGTGTGCAGGTTGGAGAGGCAGCACAATAAGCTGATATTTGAAGCATGAATTTGACTTTTAATAGGCAAAAACAATGCTAGGAAGATAGGACTTACAAATAACTTTAGACATGCAGCCATAATTATTACATGCATTTGATTTCTGGATACATATAGAGGGATTTTTAGGATGCTGGTTGCTATGGTAACTTCTTTACTGCATGGTCCATATGTTGTTTCTGCAATTCTTTTTACCTTAATGGAAAATTACACCCATGGACATGGATGGCATTTGTAAATCTCCTAAAAAAAGCAACAATTTTCTTTCTCTTCCTAAATGTCATCAGCTGTGCAGTGGAAGCCTTTGAAGTTTGATTCTCCTCCTTGTCAATTCACCAAGCAAGAGACGTGAACTGCATCCAAACCTTCCCTTCTCCTGCCTCCAAACCTTTGCCTTGCCTTGCTGGAAGCCTGCCTTGTAGTGGAAGAATGTTTATTCATGGGAATAGGCTGCCCAGGGCAGAGGTGGAGTCCCCATCCCTGGAGGTTTTCAGTAGACAGGGAGATGTGGCACACAGGGGGATGGTTTAGGGATCACAGTGGTATAGGGCTGTCAGTTGGACTTCAGGATCTTGAAGGTCCTCTCCAACTGTGAGATGTTTCTATGTTTCTATGGATGCCTTGACTTTTTCTTGGGAGGAAGTTGGAAGAAATGGTGTTAAAAAAATACCTCTGCAGGTGACAGCCAAAAGCATAGGGAGGTTAGCAGGTGAGACAACCTTGGACACCCACCCCAGCGTGGGCTCAGCTCTCTGGAGTTGAATGCATTTGGACTTTCTGACCTCAAGGCAAACAAGATGACTAAATGTTTGGTTGTTTGGGGTTTGTTTTTTCTTGGTTTTGGTGGTTTTGGTTTGTTTTGTTTTGTTTTGGTTGTTTCCCTTTCCTAGACCTTTCATATATACAGACATCAACACTGAAACGCTATTGGTTTCACCAGTGCTTTCACCAGGAGGTTTCCCACCCCTTGCAAACTCTGCTCCATCCTGCAGCAGAATGAGGAACTATGGTGAGTTCCTGACTGTGAACCATCCCTGGACCATCTCCATCCCCTGCTCTGCCAAAGCAAGGTCACTATCCCTGGAGGTTTTTAAGATGAGATTGGATGTGGCACTTAGTGCCATGTTCTAGTAATCATAGGGGTGTTAGATCAAGGTTTGAACTTGATGGTCTTGGAGGTCTTTTCCAACCCAGTTGAGTCTATGATTCTATGACCCTCCATTGCTGACTCAGCATGATTTGTGGCTCCTTGGAGCAGGCAGCAGCTCTCCAGCATAGTGCTAACATCATTGCCATTGGTTTAAGAAGGCAAACTTTCCCACATTCTACCTCAATAAGGGTGAAAGAAAAATAGTATTTTTGAAGGCAGGAGGAAAACTGGTTCTACAAATTGCCATGGAGCAGAATTAGTGTCTTGGTGTAGCTCAGTGTGTGACTGTTGTAGAACACCAAAGGAGAAGCTGGAAAGCAGAGTAAGCTGAGCTCCAGGTGCATGCACAGCTGGAACACAGTGTGCTGTTGGCTTCTGCACCGTGCTCTGCTCTGGGGTGGACAGGGCACCAAATCAGAGCTATCCATAGGCACATTGGTACTTTCTTGATGTGGTTTCTGCTGACTTTGAACCTTGAAGCAGTTCTTTATGGCAGTGGCATTTCTCTAGTCATCAGCTGAAGTTAAGGGGGAAAAAACCCAGCAAAGCCAACTACCTGCACTGATGCAATCAATTGTTTTGCCTGCTCTGTTTTTGAAGTTTGAGCCAAGGGATTAGAAATCCACAGTGGAAAACTCCAGCACTGGGGCTGATGGAGCAGTTCCCTGAGCCAAAAGCCAGGCTGGACTGTTTGGCATGTCCTCAGCATTTCATTGCTGCCATCAGCTAGAAATATATGCACATCTGTAAAATATGGATTTCAGTGAGGCTGGATTAGGGGTGGATTTAATTCTGTGTATCTGAAGTTTCCCAAAAACCCAGAGCCATTTCAATGTAGTTTTAACCTTATTTTTCCCAGCAATTTTTATTAAAGGTTGTGGCTTGGAAGCCACTGCTTTAATATACCTAAAGAGTCTGTGAATGTTGGCTTTTCAGAAACCTTTCCTGACACCTTCCACAGCTGCACTCCTGCTTTACATGGGAGAGATTTGACACCTTAGCAGTAGAAAGTTCAAGGTTTTAGCCCTAAAACTTCCCAAATGCAGTTTCCCATTCTTAACACAATTGTGACAGCCCTAGCTTGTTTATATGGCCTCACCTGGGGCACATAAACTTAAAGGACTGAAAATGCCTCCATGCAATAAAAGAATTTGATATAATTGCTACCTCTTGCTGGAAGGGCCAGCTGGCCTTTGAAAGTTGGGAACTCATTGACGTCATCGAAGGAAAATGTAAGCCTGGGCTTTAAATGACTGTAATTTATGTTTCTGAAGCTCAAAACACAACTAGAGCTGTCCAAAGGGCAAATACCTTTCCAAACAAACTCATAATTCAACTTGGAGAGTATGGGTGTCCCCTTATAGGAGGCTGTCTAGCACTGCTGTTTTCTTCTGCTACTTAGTCTCTTACTGTCTTGGACATCTTCACTGGATATTAGGAGGAAGCTCTTCATTGTTAAGGTGGTGAGAAACTGGAACAGGTTGCCCAGAGAGGTTGTGGAAGCTCCATCCCTGGGAGTTTTTAAGGCCAGGCTGGATGGGGCTCTGGGCAACCTGATCTAGTGGGAGGTGTCACTAGCAGGCAGGGGGGGTGGAACTAGTTGATCTTTCAGGTCCCTTCCAACCCTGACAATTCTAGGATTCTAGGATTCTCTCTCTGGTTTGTTATCCCCAATGTTAAAATAACTATGGGTAGCTTCCTAGTTTAGCTCTTTGAAGTGTTTCTTAACGTGCTGTTCAAGGCTGGGCCACATCCCTGTGCCATCACCAAAGCTGTCACTGGTAATTCTGACCAGTCCAGATGGATGTGGCAGTGGCTGTGGTATCAAAGCCTCTCTCATCACTGAGAATCACAAATTTCTTGTGGCTGGATAAAAATCAGCATCTTCTGAGCAGAGTAGCTAGTGAGCACCCTAAGCTCAGCTTTTCCTTCCCACTGTCTCTTAAGTTTTTGTCTGAACACCATGGAATTCTGTTGAATGCAAAGTTAGCCTGGTGTCTGGGAATGTCATGGCTCACTGGGGACCTTGTGTTAGATGCTGTGGGATAAAATGTCCCTTCTCCATAGGGGTTTTCTCCTGCCATGGGGAGATGTGGGCATGCACACAAGGAGGGAGAGGAGCAGATGGGGATCCTGGCTGTGCTCTCAGCAGTTTGCAGGCTAATCCTTGCTTAAGGATTACTTTTCCTTTGGAATCACTGGGAAGTATTGAGAAGGGAATTTGGGGAAAACACACAAGTGGCTTTATAAAATGTGTTCAGAGTCTTGCTCCTGAGCAAGAAGAGGATCCTGAAAGCAAGCCCAGTTCTTCCTTCCCAGCACAAGTGCAGCCCCCAGGACCCTGGGATGTGCTGTCATGTCCTGGGAATGTGCTTCTTGGACACACTGCATCCACCTCCATCCACCCATCTGGTCTTCCTCATTCCTCTGGCCTTGCCTGCTTCATGGGGACAGCACAGCCTCTCAGGGGGGACCAGGAGAGTCCCAGAAGGAGCAGTACCAAAAGGCAAGACCTTCTTTCCACCCAGTTTCTGGAGGAGCACAGCTGCCTGCAGCTGCTGCTGCAGTAGATAGTCTGGGTGGGAGGTGTTAAAAACCCATGGAGTGGAACCATCTCAGCCTGCACCAAAGGCAGTTATGGACCTGTCTTCCAGCTGCACCAGCAAAAGCTGAAGCTTGAGTGAATGCAAAGCTAGGGAGATGCTGCACTCAGGAATCATCCTCTAACAGGAAATAGTCACAGTTGCCAAATGAAAAATATAACCCCTAAAATAAATGGGATGGTTAATCAGTCCAGGAGGAACCACCCACTGCTGCCAGGGATGGAGGTGGTGAGAGGATTGGCAACCCAAAAAGCATTTTCCTTTCTTCCTCCTCTTCCAGGGCTGCTTGTCACAGAATGCAAAGGAAATGTAGCATGTTTCTAAGAGGATACTATAATGCAGAGGTTTGCTACCAAGCAGGGGCTTGTCCCTTCCTTGGGACTAACTGATGGAGATGACTGCTGTGTTCAGGGCCCTCTCTCAGGGTTCAGGCAATTCTTTCCCTACCCCTGTGTCACTGGTACCATTTCTTCTCTACCTGCTCAGGAACAGCTGCAGATGCTGAGAATGGAAAGCCTAGTCCTTAAGATCTATCGTGGCTGAAATGTCCATAAACACCTTGAGTCTCTTCAGAGATCACTGTGCTTGCCAAGCTCTGCAGCTTACTAGTGTGTCTCATTATGGATGGAGCTTTCCTTCCTCCTGCAGCCTGTGATTATGTGAGAACTGCAGGAAAAGGAAGGTTAAAGACTTCTGTATATCCTCAATGCCTAAACTGAACAACTAGATGAAGAAATTCCAATTTGATTAAAAAATTGAAAACTCTTAGTGGTATCTAAGATGATCTCCAGGCTTGGAGCCTTTCAGTGGCTTTGTTTTACAGCATTGGCAGTTATCAATATTGAAATACTCTCAAAAATAAAGGTTTTTTCTCTTCTTTCTTAATATATTAGTAACTCAAGACCACAGATTGTTTAGTTGAAATCTGCTGAACATTAATCACCAGATCCTGTGGTTTATGGCTGAAATAAATCTGGTTAGAAAACAGAAAAAAAAATCAATCAGTAAAACTTGTGGCATGATTTACCATACCCTCACTGGCAGAAATAGGTTGCTTATAGGAGTCAAAATCTGGTTATAAGTGCAAATATATATTGCACAGCTAACTGGGGTGCATCTGCCCACTAGAATGGATCCAGGCTATTAATCAGCAGACATCTTCTGTGTGTGTTTTAAGAGGTTGACAAGATACTTGATCTAGAAGAGCTCCAAGGATATACAAGGAGCAATATTTTCTTGGACTTTGTAAGAGAAATGACATTTTCTCTTCCTTTTCAGGGCTCATACAGTGTGGGTTGGGGGTTGCATGGCACTGTCTGTCACAGGAATGTTCTCCCAACCAATAGGTTCTCTCTCCCAGTATAATTACCAAAAGGCTACCATTAGGATCAGGAATTTTGAAGCCAATGTTTCCATCATCTCCATTTGGAGCAGTTCAGTTAGCACCATGGACTGGCTCTGCAGATGATGAACTGGATGGTCCTTGGAAGATGCAAGACCAAATGATGTGCTCCAGCTCACCTAAACATGTGGGTCACTAACTCAGTACCAGGACCAATCCTCCTTGAAAACATCTCCTATGGACACCCATTCTTCAGACCTGCTTGCTAAAGCTCATGTAGATGGAGCCACTAACCATGCTGTCCTCACAGTCTGCTCAGGCAGCAGCAACCAGCCCCCAGCACGTGGTGAGCCACTTTGCCTTCCTAGAAAGAAGTTATTCCTCTCAGCACCTAACAAGAAGAGACACTTCTCATTTTAGGGACTTTCCACCATTTATCTTCCCATCTCCTCTCTCCTCCCCACAGGTGTACACTTGCTTCAGTCTCTTTACTCCAGGGAAGAACCTGTTTTCATGGCAGACAGGAATGCTGACCCACTTGCCTTCTGCTGCAAGCATCCATCAAGCCCAGCCTCTGTGTCCCCTGGAGTCTTAATTTTCCTCTTGACAGCAAAGACAAATGGTTCCCCTAGGGCTGTTTGCTCACATCTACTCAAGGTTTCTGTGATGTTTCTTGATGATGACCTGTTTTTAAACACACAATGAGTTTTCTTTCCACTGCCACCTACCAGTGTGAAGGCAGAGACAGATTTGTTTTAAGAAGGACTTAACAGTGCCAATCCCTGACACATTCTCCCTCTCTGCTCTCTGCTTTAGGCTTCTTCTTGTTCCCACATCTTGCCAGCTGTAATGCTTCCCCCTCCCTGCCCCATTTGGGCTTGTCCTGCACAGATATTATATTTGAGGTGCAACAACCAAAAGAACAAAATATTTCCAGGTTCTTTTTCAATCCACTGCAAATTTTTCCAATTCACCCTGAAAATCTCATTTGTTTTTCCCTATCCTCCTCTTTCCTCTTTCCACTTCAAGACTTCCCCAAGACCATTCCCAAATGGTGGAAGTATTCCCCTCAGGAAAATTCCCATGTCTCTAGGATTATCCCACTCTGACCACTGCTGATACTTCAGGAATCTGCACCTCAAGAGCTTGGGAGCTGCTGTTCAAATCATCAGCCCAAAGGAAAGGAGTTGTTTGTGTGTTGTTTAGGATGATGGTTTTGTAGGGTTATGAAACAGTGCCTTGAAAGCACTTCTCCTTCTCTCCAGCCACACCAAATGAACCTGAGCTGTAAGTGCCACAGGTCCTTGCAGACCTGGACAGGCAAGGAACAAGGAGCTGGTTTTGTTATTGATATCTGCACTATGGGGCATGCAGAGAAATGGGGACAAAGAAACTTCATTTTCCCAGCTCTCTAATTTTGGAGAGCTTGTCTATTCAATATAGCTTTTTAATATCATCCTTGGCAAAAAAATGCCCTTCCCTTTATTTCCCTCCTCCCAAAAAACACCAAACCTCCCTGCAATACCCTCCACAGAGCAGCCTGATCTTGCACTGGGAAATACCAACCACCCTGATTTGTGGGAATGCTGCCAGCCCTGGCTATGAGTAAACCCCCATAAAGCCCAAGAGACTCCCTGACCAAATTCAGTTGGGTGTTGAAAGAGCAAAGGATGTGGTTGCCACTTTCCAATTTCCCTTGGCACAAAGATTTTCCAGTCAGCCAGGACATCCTGAGGATGGGAATTGGTGCTGGACCACCTGTGTGCTGGCTGTGCTCAGCAGCTAGAGAGTCCCTCCAAGCACCAGCAGTTCCAAACACAGCCCTGAGGTTACACAAAGTCTTTTTGATCCCACCCCAGTGAACCCAGGGCTACAAACAGTGCTGTGGGACCTTCTTCTGCACTGGGAATGAGCTCCTTGTTCACATGAAAACCAGGCAGTCCTGGCATGTTACAGCACAAGCCCTCCTTGGCTAGGGAAGGCAATAATCACATCCTGGTTAGCTCTGACTTACTGAGCAAAGGGAAAAGGCCTCTCTTAAACCCACTGCTTTGTCCTTTCACCATTTGTGTGTCTGGCTGCTGAATACCTGGTGAATAATTGAAACCCTCCACATGCCATAACATGCCCCCAAATGTTCACTTGAGTGTCCCCAGATTTGTTTTGCATGTTTCTCCTTCCCTTCGTTAGGAACATAAATGTTCTTGGACTTCACCCTGTGCCTTTCAGCATTATTTGATGGAAATTCCATTTTCCTGCCCTGAAAGCAAGCCTGATGATAATGAGAGGCTTGAAGCTTTCCAAACAACAACAACAGCAACAACAAAAAAGCAGTTTGAGTCAATTCTGCATTTTGTTCTTCATCAAAATTCGTTGTGTGCATTTGCATCAATGAGCTCAACACACAAAGCTCCATATGGGCTTTGCTGCTAACATGCATTGAATGGCAGCAGCCACTCAGAAAGCTCAAAGATTTAGGGGTGACCTTGCAAAAAGTGTCATTTGTCACTGCCTTGGCCAAAATGGCTAGAAAACATCCCTGGAAACACACTATGGAATGGCAGAGCCCAAGTCTGGCACTGGAAAAGCAGCAGTAGCATTTTCCTACACAGGGAGAGTGGGAACAAAGAACTGGAAACTTTTAATGGAACCCCAAAAGCTTTCTGCCAAGGTGCTTTGTCTGGATATTGGTCTTCCACTTCAGATGTTACTCATTTTTCAGCCACACTACTTCAAGTCTCAGTTTCCACCTAGTCTACAATAAATATAAAGGCAAACAAGCTATGCTCCATTAACCTGGACACCTAGTTGCAGTTCTAAAACATCTAAAGCACTTGGAAACAGCCAACAAATTTTTACTGTTCCCCAGTTCAGACCTGATCTTGCAGAACCTCCTTCATGCTAACTCCAGTGGAGTTATACCCAGGAGAGGGGATCCATGTGAGTGCAGTTTTAAGACCAAGTCTCCTTTTTTGGAACACATTAATAGCACCCAGAAGGAGCCTGCAGCAGCCAGACTTTGCAGGTCTGTTCTACAGAGCATGAACAATTAGGAGAAGTAGGGACAGCAAGTCACACAGGCAGAGCCCTGGACGTGCTGTCATGAGTGGCTGGACAAGTTTTGCTCTGAAAGGATTTATTTCCCCTCATTTTGGTCCTGTGGCTGTGAGAGGCTTGCAAAACCTTTCACCTTCTTTCCCTGGAGTCATATATATTTTATGAGAAATTTAAGAATTACCTCTTATTAAAATGGGGATAGTGTAATTACCAATAAAAAGCAGATGTTATGGCATGACTAATGCTTGAAAATGTGTATGTAGCAAGCCCAGCATAGCAGCACATCCAGGCTTTTCAGGGAGACAATAAAAGTTGTCTTTGTTGAAGTCAACTGGCCAAGTTGCAGAGGTCTGAAGTTGCAGTTGGGAAATCATTCTGGAAAAGGCTGAAAGGCACCAGGAAAAGGCAATTTTGCTCCCACCCATCACTGCAGCAAAAATGTAACTCCAGAAGGTTGAGATGAAAACCTCTTCACCTCACCTGCATCAGGAGGTGTCCAAAAAAAGGCGTCCTGTTAACCCACCTCCCCCTGCCGTGCTGAGAGCATCCTTCCCCAACCAGCCGTAATGAGCTGTAATTAGTGAACTCCCTGACACCTCCAGCACCTCTCAGGGGGTCCATATCCCACCTGCAACAGTCAAGAGCATTCCCTTGGCTCAGTCCCAAGTATTTTGGCAAGGCAGAGCTGGAGTGATCATTGTAGGCTGACTTTTGAGGCAGGAATGAGCAAACAGCATATAAATGGAGTTGTTCAGCAAACCTGCTCAAGCAGGCCTGGGCTTCATGAGCTGAGCTCAACAAGTCCTCTCCTTTCCTTCCCTTTCATTGCTTTGTGCCACTAAAGGGTCTTTAAAGTGACACTAGGTTTGCAAAGGAGCATTAGCAGCTCAGGAAGAGGGGCTGGTCTTCAGGGTGTAGGTATGAGTGTAGGGCTGGTGCTTGATCCTCCCTTCTCTTGTCTTCAAATCCCAGATCTTTGACTCCTTCTCTGGTCCAAACCCCACGTCCTGGCCAAAGCCCAGGAGAGCTTGGTCTAGTGGAAGGTGTCCTTGCTCATGGCAGGGGGTTGGAACTAGATGATCTTGAAGGTCCCTTCCAACCCAAACCTTTTTATGACTCTGTGACTCAGGGTGCAATGGAGGCAGTAGAGACCTCTCCATCTCTTCCTTAAGACCCTCCCATACTCAATCATTATTTCCTCTGCACAGAAATGCCATATTTCAATTAAAAAGTAAAATATCAAAATCCTCCAACTGTTCTTGGCCCTGCAGTGATATCAGCTCAGTGAAGAAACCTCCTGCAATGTGCTGGGCTGTGTTTCAGGCTGGAAGAATTTTTGATGTTGGCTTGTCCCAGCATTCTCTCTGTCATTTTGGGAACTGAAACTAAGACATATGCATAAGCAGCCTTGACAGCAATTAGTTCTGGCAGAATCTTTGTGGTAATGAATGTCAATGAAGCTTGGGCTTTTGGGTGCCTGCACACTTCATTAGCTGCTGGTATACCATGCTGATGCAGTTGAGAAATCACATTATAACAAACCACTTTTTACTGCAGGCAGCAAGCAGGATAGTAAGTGGGATGAATAAGAATACAGTCCATTCAAAACCATGCCTGTGTTTCAGAGCTCTGGAGTTTCAGTAAATAGATCACATACTAGGTGAGAATGAATTCTATTCTGAATTTCTCTGTTGCCCAGGTATTTATGAGCATTTTTCAATGTGTTGGCAGAGGAGCTGCTCCACTCTCTTATGCTTGCCAGTTAAAACCTGAAATACCTCTATGTTGATGCACTAATAAGAAAAATCATCTGTCATTTAGCAAAAACTATTTGAAGCCTGAATGGAGGCAGATAGATGAAAGTTATTTCAATATGAGATATCAGGAAGTGTTTGTTTCTGTATATTCACAGGATATATATATATGTGTGTGTATTTGTTAAAGTCTGGAAGTACATGGCTTTGAAAATGCCTTAAAAGGCACAGCTGAGGCATTTCCATGTTTTCTCTACTTCTTCTGCTTCTACTCCTCCTACTTCTTCTTTCTTCTGGTTTATAAAGCAGAGAGGGATGCAGTATTAGGGCATGGTAAAATGAAATTTAATGACAGCAGAGAGGGAAAGGGTTACCAGTGAGAGGGCAAGAGGAAGTGGCCTCAAGTTGCACAAGGGGAGGTTTAGATTGGATATTAGGAAAAAGTTCTTCCCAGAAAGAGTTGTCAGGCACTGGCCCAGGCTGCCCAGGAAGTCACCATCACTGCAGGGGTTCCAACAACATTAAGATGTGGTATTTAGGGCCATGGCTTAGTGGCATGGTGGTGATAGGTCTTGAAGGTCTCTTCAACCTTAATGATTCTGTGATTAATTTGGGGAAATGCAGCTCAACTTGCTCTAGAAAACAACCAGAAGGAGGAGGGTGAGGCAGAGAACTGTGGTTGTTTGTGTCTAATCCCAAAGGCTGGATGCTCACTTGAGGGATGTGCAGCTATGGGAGGTGGGCAATGGCAAAAAAAAAAAATGAAAAAGAAAAGAAAAGAAATTCAATTATTTAAATCTAAGCTGCTTGGAGGAATTAAGCAGAGACATCATTTCCAGTAGGGATTGGGAAATACATTTCCTCTCCCCTCGATTACAATCCTTCCATTGTGTTAATGGCATCTGTTAGACCTGGTTACTGTGCACAACAGTCATACACAGGAGAAAAAAAAAGAGAATTATTTAAATTCCTTGTCAATACCATTTTCTGAGCATATTTCCATTATGCCTGTCTTCATTTCACTTGCACAGTCAGTAATGAAAACACTCCTGATTATTTTAATATGTGCAACTAACAGCTTCTAGAAAGCAATGGTTTTGACTCAGGAAAACTGGGCAACAGCATCCAGGAACAACTTAGCTTTGTTGAATCTTGACTCATTTACACCAGATAAGGATCTGACCAAAACCAAAAAGCAGGTTGGTGTTTTCTTTGCAGTTGTGAAATCTTGCAACCTGCTGTCCTGACTGCCAACTATGCCACCTCTGGGACACCACCCAAGCTGATGGAACACGTCTCTTCCCATTCCTGATCCATGTGTAGACACTTTCTGTTCCAAGTAGATGTGGTTACTCCAACCATTTAGTTCACCTTGGAGTGCTTCTGAAATGATTGCAGATTGGTATTGATAGGCTGCAGCTAAATGTACCAGTGTTACCTATTTTCTCTTAGCAATCAAAGAAGCAAAACACATCTTATTTAGCCATTACAAGGCTACAGCCTTCATGTGAAGCACATGGTGATTTAGAATCATGGAATGGTTTGGCTTGGAAGGGACCTTAAAGATCATCTAGTTCCAACCCCCCTGTCATGGGCAGAGTCACCTTTCACTAGAGTATGTTGCTCAGAGCTCCATCCAACCTGGCCCTGAACATTTCCAGGGATGGGACTTCCACAACTTCTCTGCCCAATTTGTTGTTTGGGCAATGATTTCTGCCCATGCTGCACTTGAGCATTCTCAAGAGGCAGGGAAGGGGTTTGGGCTAGATGCTAGGACCCACCAAAGGACAGGGGCTTTGATCCTGGTCTTTCTGCTAGGAACAGCTCAGGATGAAGTGATGCATCCTCCTCTGGTTCAGGAAACCTGGGGTTAGCCAAACAGGTGGAAATTCATCCCAGTGTCCACACACAGCTGCCTTTGGCTAGAAACAGGGATGTGAGTAGAGCAGCCAGTGTGCCTTCTGCAACCCTACATCCCTGTGGGCATCTCAATATCACTCTGCCACCTTCTCACTGAAAAATAAGATGAATCAGACTCCAGAAGAACCAAGTCAGGCTGTCTGAAATCACTTGTGGTTTTCAGCCCAAAGAAGACCTGACTCTTGGGTGTGCTGTGAGAAAGCCACACCAAATACAGTGAGATTACCCAAACTCCAGGGATCAGGCAGAGGAGGGAGGGAATTCTGCCTGAAAAGCAGGTGTGATTTATTTTGAGAATATTAAATTCAGCATTTCTATCCATTCAGCATATTAACCTAGTTTTAACTACATAGTATCAAATCCACAAATCTGCCTGACTTCCACTAGATAGAAATTAGCTGCTTCTTATTGGCTGTGCTTGATAATTTATGGGAACAAGGAACATCAGAAATCAAGGATTTGGAGATGAGAATATGACAAGCTTTACCCTTATGAATCAGAAAAGCCTAATTTTAACCAGCAGCCAACAAATATCATATCATATGTTACCATCTGGAAACTGGAGCTGCACAAAACTCATGATTTTAATATATTTTCCATACAGCCTTGCTTGGAGGTAAAAAGGAAAGGATGGAGGGCAGGATTGGAAGCTTCTTTGCTTCTCTCTTACACTGCTTTATTACTCTTCCACAGGAGTTAACATCCTGCACACATACAGACAGTCTTTGTGAAACCTTCTCCATCCCACCAGAGCATGGGAGCTGCAGCTTTTCCTGCTTTCTCTGGCTGTATTTTCCCTAGACAGCAGAGTTACCATCAGCATGTGGGGTGAGCCTGGGTCACCTCTGCAGAGGGGAAACCTGAAGGAACCACCTCAGCAATCCAGGGACAGACAGACTGGTGCCACTTGCTGAAACCAGAGGTTGTGCTTCAGGTCCTCTTTTTGTCCCACCACATCCTCCCAGGGACCCAACACACACCCACAGCCACCCAACTTTGGATTTACTCCCTAAACACATCTCATCTTGCAGCAGTGTGCTCATTGCTTCCTTTGAAGCCCTCCTTCTCTGCCAGCATCCTCACAAATGTGTGTGTGCTAGGTCAAGGTGACAGCATCTCACCCCTTGCAGCTGCCCCTTTAGCACCTGATGCTGGATCATAAGAATGATTAATGAATCTGAAGCTTTCTGCCACAATTCCCTTTCATTAATATTTATATCTGGCAGATGTACCCCTGAGGGGGAACAGGAATTGCTAACTATTCTCCTGCTAAGTACAGCTGATATGTTCTGCAGCAACTTGGAGGGCATTCTCCTAAACAGCATCTTGAATGCAACTTTAGTTTCCACTCATTCTTAAAGCCCTCCCATGTCAGCCTAGAGAAGGATGTTCATTTTAGGCCCTCTCACCTGATGAAGTCAAAAAGCACTGAAATAGCACCTGGGGTAAAAGAATGGTTACACACTTAAACAACTGGCACTGTTATGGAGGCCAAGCTCAGCTGTGGACACACCACTGAGACTCCTAATTACAACAGGGTGTAATTTAAGACATCTTTAGCAGACAGGGATTTTCAATGTGTGCCATTTGTCACTCAGATGTGTGTGTTTTCAACTGCTTTCCAAAAAAAATGTCTTGTGCACCACTTTTGGAAGAACAAACATTCAATTAAATGAGCTAGTGGAGTCCTTCTAATTGGGCTGAAGTCTGTTTATAACTAATTCATAATAGAGTGTCATTAGACAAGTGATTAATTGGTAATTACTCTATGAAAACAAATTAATCACTGTGCTTCCCTAACCACCATCCTCTCTCTACACCACTGCAAACCATTTGGCTCTGGTCTCTGCCTGTCTTGATTTATTTCTGGTTATCCATCTAAGTCCTGGTTAATAAATTGGGAGGAATCTCCTCCCAGCTCTCAGCACTGTCAGCTGCAGCAACTGGCAGCATGAAAAACATTCTCCACTTTTTTTTACTCTTTTATTACCCTCCCCAGACATGCCTGAACCCTGGCTGGCTGGATATGATTTCTTTGATGGTGATCTTACTTGAAAGTAGGAACATGAATCTTGAACGTTGATTTAAAGGCTCAAAACCCCCCCAGCAGATGAGGATGTAAATTACAGTCAGTCCTTGTGCCTGAAACAGTCCTCAGCCTCCAAAGACTTCAACCTGAGAGTCAGACTTCCCCAAATCAGTTGTTAAAAGATGTGAGCAAAGAAGAAACATCAACAGGTGCAGAATTGGGAGTTTTCTTCAGGAATGATGGAAATCACAGAATGATTTGGGTTGGAAAGGATATTTCAAGGTCATCTACTCCAACACCCCTGCAGTCAGCAGGGACATCTGCAACTAAATCAGGTTGCTCAGGGCCCCAGACAACCTGACCTGGAATAGTTCCAGGGATGGGACATCTCCCACCTCTCTGGGCAACATGGGACAGGCTCTCACTAGCCTTAGTGTGAAAAAGGAGCTTTACAGTCAAACCTTTTTCTCTGCTTATTGCCTGAAGAAAGAAGGAAAATCAGAAATGCCTGAAGAGAAAACAGAATGGCAGAAAGGGGAAATGTGCTGCTGGGGTATGTGCTGGTCATGTGGAGAAGAATGAGGCTACAGGGCATCAGCAGGGAGAACAAAAAACCCAAGTCCCACCAAAATTGAGTGTGACTCTGAATTTCCTAGGAAAAGATTGCTAACACCATGCTTAAATGATCACAGCAGGCAGAGAGGGTGCAGAGTCACCCAAGGAAGTGTTGGGGTCAGCAAGATCTCAGGACTCAAGTGCATATATCCCACTGGTCCCACTCTGAGCTTGTAGTCCCTGGAGGGCACCATCCTGACTTCAGCTATTAACCACAAAGCACAGCTAACAAATCACTGCTGCCTGATGGGTAACTTCCCAAACAGCCTCAATTTACCCAAATCAGATCTACCTGAAGCCTTTTGACATCAAGTCACATTTCTAGCATCAATTTATTCCAGCTTTTGAGAACACATCCAATGAAGCTGATTGCTGCAACAGCCCTAAATTGGGTCCAAAGCCTCTCTCTGGGTGGGGACACTACAACAGCAGTTAACCTTTATTGACAAGGGATCTCTAGGTGACCCAGAAGACATCATCTTCTTGATGCTGTAGGTATGATTCATAGCAGCTTTAGTATTTTAACAGAATAAGTAGCTTCTGTGATGTGCTAGAAATCAGGGTCAAGCCTGGTTTTCAGCTTGGATACCCCAAGGACCCTGTACTGATTGCCAGATTGTTTCCTGGAGGAGAGCATGACTCTGCCATCAAACATCCTTTTACCTTTTGTGTTCAGCTTTATGTACCCAAAGCTGCTCCTAATGGGGTGCAGATGTTTCTCAGCCTAAGATATCACAGAGAATGGACAGGAGAAGGAACTACTGAAAACTCTGGGGGAGCTGAAGGGAAATCACAGCACTCATGAATCACCAGCAAGGGAAGAGTTGGGTAGAAGAACACACAGGTGGCTTTCTTGTTTTTCAGCAATCCCTGTCTCATGGGAGTAAGAAGAGACAGAGGTGAGGATGACACTTCTTGTGGATCATCAAGGAACTCTGAAGTTTAATAAAACCTAAAAACAAAACACACAAAGAAAAGGAAAGGAGACAAGAAAGACATAGAGGCATTGGAGCTTGTCCAGAGAAGGGCAAAGAGGCTGGTGAAGTATCTGGAGAATAAGTCTTATGAGGAGCAGCTGAGGGAACTGGGGTTGGTTAGTCTGAGGAAAAGGAGGCACAGGGGAGACCTTCTCTCTCTCTACAACTCCTTGAAAGGAGGTTGGATCCAGGAGGGGGTTGGTCTCTTCTCATGGGCTAACAGTGATAGTACAAGAGGAAATGGCCTCAAGTTGCACCAGGGGAGGTTTAGGTTGGATATTAGGAAGAATTTCTTCTCAGAAGGAGTTGTTAAGCATTGGCCTAGGCAGTGGTGGAGTCACCATCCCTGGAGGGATTTAAGAAACATCTAGATGTGGTACTGAGGGCCATGGTTTAGTGGCATGGGGATGATAGGTTGATGGTTGGGCTTAATGATCTTGGAGGTCTCTTCCAGCCTTAATGATTCTGTGAGATGACACAGGGAAAAAAGGAAAAGAACCAGAAACCTGAGAAGGTAACAACATTCCATATACAAAAATTCCCCAGTCCCAACTGGAAGGGCACTCACCACCCTTAGCCTGTTCAGATCAGTCTGTCAGCTGCATCTGCTAGCTGGCACCAGTGTGTACTCACTGAATGCAAAATGATTGCATAGCTGGAGAGGCAAATGTTGAAAAATCATGGTCTTCAGGGTGGTCTGCATCAAAGCAGAGGCAGGGGAGAGCTTCACCCAGCCAGGATTTGAGGAAACCCAGGAGTAAAACCATGGCAGGGTTTTTAGGGAAAGGCAGCAGCTTTCTAAAGCATGGTGTGGTTGCTGATGAGCAAGGCATGTGCATTTAATCCTGAAATGAAAACACAATCTCAGCTGTTGAGTCCTCTGAAAGCTCCTCCAGGATGTTTGGCAGCTGGAGAGGGCTCATGGCCCCCACCATCACCTGCCTTCCCCCCACCCCCTATCCCTGTCCTCATCCCTGCCCTGTCCTGGTACCCCCTGCAAGTACTCATGCAGGAAAACCTGCAGCATGCTCCCAGCCCAACTAAAGGGCAGAAGGCAGTGTTTGGAAGGGGAAGCACAGCCTGGTTTTATCATTACTTAGGGCAAACAGATGCCTTTGAAAAGAGAAAGTGAGGGTTTGAATCATTCCAAAGGAGTGATATCATTTTTACTGCCTCCTGAGACATGATGCTGGAGGAAAGCTTCAGCTCTCAGCCCCCAGGACAGGACTGACACAGGCTAACTGTGCCCAGCCTATTCCCCATGAAGACATGAGGCATTTTCAGACTGGTAAATGAAATAACAAGTAGGGTTGTCACTGGAGATGAAACTCAACCCTTGGGAAGGGATAAGGATCCATGGGATGGTAAGAAAGCACCATTTTGATACTTCAGCAGTGGCAGGGAGGCCAAGCTGTGGTTTCCTCATCATCAGATGCAAAGGAAATATGGATAAACATCCTCCCCCACTGGCAAAGAAAACCCAGCTGGTGTGAAGCTCATTGATCTTTTCTGCTCTGCTTTAAGCAATCACCCTGCTCTCACAGAATCACAGAATGTTAGGAGTTGGAAGGGACCTTTAGAGATCATCCCACCAAACTTCTTTCTCTGGCTTTGTCCCCCTCAAACACACCCATCTGGGGACCTCCAGACCCAGCTTGGAGCTGCAAGGTCCTGCTACACTCAGCATCCAACCAGAGGACAATGGTGAGGGGTTTTACAGGATACAAACTCCAGGCAGCTGGATGGGAGGTGCCAACAGGAGCTGGCCTTTCTCTGTAAAGCTTTCAGGTGGGCTGGCAGCAGACAGGTCTGTGCACAGCCTGAACTGACATCCTAACAGGAAAATCCTTTAATTCCTGTTCAGGGTCAGCCTCCCTGGGTAGAATCCAGTTTGCAGGATAACAGCACCCTCTGCAGCCACCCTGGCAGTGAAAGCTGGGAAAAGCCTGCCTTGGAGAAGAATTCAATTCATCTTCTCATAGAAATAGAGATTGCTATGTTGGTTTCTTGTTAACTTAGGAGAAACCTGCAGCTGTGATATCAGCTTGATGGGAAGCACCTCAGATGTGAAGGTTCTTGTCTCTGTCTGGCAGATCCAGGCTTCAGCTAGGTCTCAGCTGGGATGAGACTGTGATGCTGCAGCAGCTGGGGCCAGAGTAAGGCCATGAACCAGGACCAACCTCTGAGCCACATCCCAGAGCAAAAGCAGCAACAGCAGAGGGTACTTTAAAGATCCAGGTAGACTCTAATATGTTTCATTTCTTTCTGGTAGTGCCTGCATGGAGACAAAATGGGAAAAGTCTTCCAGTAATTCACAAGCAAAGTGTTGTTCTGCAGGCAGAGGAGAATGTGATGTCTAAAACCTCTCCAGGAGATTTCCCATGTGTTGCAATGTAGTATTCAACTGATTTTATAAGATTATGTTGGATAGGGCTGGAAAAAACATTTATCTGCTTAGCTAAAAACAAATTCTCCCATAGCAGGACAATTAAAACATGAATTTCTCAACCCTGCTGCCTTAGTGTTTGTGATGGAGCTGGATGCACCCAAGCACCTTCTGAAGAGCTGATGGGGGAACAAGGCAAAAGTCTGTGGAGGAGGGAATGTAGTGGTGGCAACTGCTCCAGCAGCACCAGGAAAAGGCATTTTTAGGCTGAGTAGTTTATCAGGTTTCCTTTTGGTGGCACTGTCTGCCCAAATATTCTCAAAGCATCAGCTGCTGTTGCAGGTGGAAATCTCTCCCTAGGGGAGGTCTGGCTTTCTCCAGCTGCCAAAACCTGGCTCTTGCTCCTAGGGGGAATATGTTGCAGCAAATTGTTTCTGTTGCTTACACAGGGTTTGGAGGAGAGGTGTCAATCCATCTAATTAGGTAATTAGTCAGCACTGCAACAGCAATAAATACCTGTTGGCAAACCAAAAAAGGAGCTCTTAATGGTGGTCAAGGCTGGACCTGAAGGTTTTGTGTAACACTGCCTTTTTGGTTGTGGTCACATCGATGGGGACTCTGCAATGACACCAAGGCTACACAGTAATGAGCCACTGGCAAAATTAACTTGTTTTGAAGAATAAACAATTCCTTGACCTTTGGATAGATGTGGCAAAGGGAAACTGGGCTCTGAACTAGGCACTTCTAGATGGAAAAGCATCCACATGATGAGCCCCTGCTCTAAGGCTCTTCAACCTTACCTACCTGGAGCCCAGCAGGGGGAGGTGGGTGCTGAGGCAGCCTCATGTCCCATGGCAGCAACCACAAACCAGCAGGAGATGCTGTCACACAGGGAGGTGACCCTTAACAGGATCCAGGCTGATTTTCCCTTTCACTAGCAGTGATGCTCTGAGTCCTTCCAGCAAGGATGAACACAAATTCTTCCTATATGCTCCACAGTGAATTATTGGAGCTGAAACAGGACCTTGTGAGCAGGGCATCAGTGGGACTGAGCAGGAACAAAAGATGCTTCTCCACTGACACAAATGAGAAACTGTCTCACTGTGCTTGTTAAGTTGTTGCCCATGGAGAAGTGTTTGCTTCTCTCAATGACATTTTCCTGCAGCTTTCAAGCACCCCGGTTAGCATTTGCAACTTGGGAGATCTCCATTTAACTGCCTTGTTTGCTATCTTATTGATTGTTGCCTGTTGTTATTGATTGCAGAGATGTCTCCATGCAAACAGGAGTGTTCACCCTGCAGGATTAGCTTGCTTCTCTCTCTCCAGTGAGGAGCTGCTACCCCAGCCCACCTGGGCTGGGCAACCTAACAAAACCCTTGCCTTGTTCCCCCATCAGCTCCTCAGAAGGTGCTGGGGTGCATCCAGCTCTATCACAAGAGGACAAAGGGTGGAAGGATGGTTGGCAGGGGAAACCTGGAGGAAACTCTTTCACATATTCCACCTTTCAACTGGCTGAGGCTCAGATTTTCTCTTTCATGTGCTGGAGCAGAAGCAGTTGGTTTTCTGCTTGAAACATTAACCATTGTCCAAGAAATGAAAACACAGAGAGTCTGGTAAACTTCCAAGGGCATTTTACAAGGACTTTTGGCCATCAGGAGGTCACCATCCAGGGGATAACATGTGATGGTCATATTTGAAGTATTTTGGGGTAAGTTCTTTGGGATGGCTGTTGCAGGTGCTTGGCTGATGGAGCATGAAGCTCCCTGAGCTTGCAACTTGCTTGTAACCTCCAGAGGCATTCCTGTCTCCAGCCCTGGAGAAAAACTCCTACCTGCTCAACCACTCTTTCTACATCCTCCAGTTCCCTCTGTGAGAGTGTGGAGGGATTGATATGGAGGGAAGCAGGTCATGTGGAGCCAGGGTCTCCTGGAGAGATCCAGGGAAGTATTTTTCCCATGACTGTCACATTTCTACCACACACAGCACAGGCTGTGCTGTTAAACTGCTCTGGTTGAACATCAACCTATCCCTTGATCTCCTCTCTAGCAGCACTCTCTCTTCTCTGCTTATATATAATGGTGGTGCTGGTGAAAGTGTCTGTCCCTTTGACCATGAAGTGTGATAGGGCTGAGTTGAGCCCTAGGAGCAGGAAGCTGGTGGTGATAGAGGCAAAGCTTGGAAACTTGTCCCTGCCTTTGAGCAAAGTGCTCCACTTAGGCTCATTAGCAGTATAACCACACTTGGCTCACCCAGTTGCCTCTGCCAGGGGAACTTCCTGCTCTTTCAAGCTCTTATCAATAGCTGCTGTGTCGAAAAAGAACCTGGGGGATGGGAACAGGGAGCATGGGTCACAGCTGGCTGTCTTCTCCTGACACAACAGAGAAAGTTGCCTCCTCTTCCATACTGTAGCTGCCTGTTGCAGCATTGTTCTGCCCTCAGCTTCAAGCATGTCCTTGCTGAGCTGGCTCATCTCAGCCAAAATCTCCTTGACTTGCAGGAAGGTCAGCCTTGCCTAGGTAGGTGTGTGCCTGCAGCTCAGCAGGCTCCAGATGCTGCTGCTTCTCCTGCTCTCCAGAAACAGTGGCTGAGGAAGACCTCAGTATGCTGGGGAAGGCTGTTCATGACCCTGAAGTGAAGATGTTGAATGGTGCCAGAGTGCTGCTTGTGGAACACTTGCCCTGACTGCTGTGGCTCAGCCAGGCTGTGATCTCTGTGTGTGTGTGTTGGATGTAACTGAGAAATTTCCTGGTCCCTCTAGGCTGAGGGCAGCCTGTCCCAGCAGATCTGTTCCAAAATGATGCAGTTGCATCAGCTGAGTCTTGCCTGTGGGTCTGGAGACACAACTTCTTACAAGACATCAGCTACCTCAGGCATTTCTCAGAGGTGTTCCCTGTGTAAAAGCATAAGTAAATGAAATGAAAAGTCCAGAGGGTTCCCCTCACTGCTTAATTATGCCTCCAGTAAAGCCTACCCAGGTCCTGGGCAAGGAAAGGCAAAGAAGAGCTTTGCATTCAATCATTATGAAGCCCTTCCCATCTGTTTCTGGTGTCTTCACAGTCCCTGGTCCATCTTCCACACACATTCCTGCAGATAAAGCATGCATGTTTTGCTGCCCACAGAAACAAGTTGGTTTGGTAGCTCCTGGAAGGGATAACTATTTCTGCTATGTGGCCCCTGACATGTTTTCCCCCTGCCTGGATCTGCCTGTTGTAGCCTGTGCTGTTGTCCATTTATCACTGCTTTCACATTGCTTCAGGGTGTTTGTGTACATTGCTTTTTAATTTCCTGGCCTCTGCTCATGGGACTCAGCCCCTCAAAGAGATCCCAAGCATCAGACCCTCATCAGAAAAACACAGACATTCAAGGTGAAAGGGACTTTAAGGATCATCTGGTCCAACCAAAAAAAGCACTGTCTAGGTAAGATGGCCCAGTTCCTTGTCTAGCTGGATCTTCAAAGTGTCCAGTGTTGGAGGCTTCACCATTTCCCTGGGGAGATTATTCCAATGGCTGATTGTTCTTGTGAACAAATGTTCCTCTTGTGTCAGTTGGAATCTTCCCAGGGGTAAATTGTACCCATGATAACCAGTGACTGACTGCAGCAGTGAGGTTTAATGTTCTCTTACTTCTACCTTGCCCAGCAGCCTAAGCCATTGCATGTTATTAATAGGTTAACATTTAAATTGAATTTACCCCTGGATCAGCTCTATTTCCAGTGAAATGCATCCTAGCCCAAGAAATGTATCATCCCTTTTCCTCTCTAACATATTCTGGCCCTGTTGAGTTGTTTCTTTAGTTCCCAGAGTGCTTAAGTGGTGAATCTATGAGTTATGGAGCCTGCACTGTAGAGAAAGCAGACTTGGCTTCAGGTAAGGTGGTGGGAAATCTCCTCCCTTTTGTCAGGCCCATTATAAACCTGTTGTGGAAAGAGAGTCAGCTGGTCAAAGCAGTGTGATGAGGTGAAGAACAGTGGGTTTGTGGTTGAGGAAGAGGCAAAATCAAGCATGTTCAGGATGACACAATCTCACTGTTCATCTTCTTGGTGGGAAGAAGAGGATTCCTCATCCCTAGTTGAAACCACACTCCTCTCCTTCTGACCAGCACTTGTTGTGAGTGGCTACAAGCCCAAGCTGGGATTCAGAGCTGCAGAAAGGATGGATCCCTTCCCAGCTTTCCATAGGACACTGCTGCCTGTTCCCAGTGAAAGGAGCTCAGCTGCCAGCTAGGAGATGGAGGTGGATGCACAGGTCTCAGCAAACAGCAGCTTATCAGACACTGCTGGTTGAAGATAACAGCCACCAACTTCTCAGCCCATGGCAGCATGCTGGAAAGTAAATTTTGGGCAAAATTGTCCCTGCTTGTGCTACTGTCCAAAGCAGGGGATTGAGCTTTGCTTCCATGGGTCCCAGTTCACTCTTGTACAACAGAGCTTTGGCAGAGAGAGCAGCAGTGGCTCAGGTTGATGGTGCACAGCTACTGAGAGGTGCTGCAGCCTGCATGGCAATGGCTCATCTGCTCACCATCCACAGCTGACAGATATGCTCAACTCTTTATTTGAGCCTTATATCCTGCACCATGGCATGCTGCTGAGGGGAGTGTGTCCACAGGTTCAGCTGCAAGAGCATCTCAGTTCACCTTCTGTGTCCATCCCAGACTCTCTGCCTCTTCTAGGCTAGGATTTCTCAGAATCCCAGCATGGTAGGGGTTGGAAGGGACCTCTGGGGATTACCTAGTCCATCTTCCTTGCTAAAGCAGGGTAACCCACAGCAGCTTGCCCAGGATCATCTCCAGGTGCCTTTGGAATCTCTCCACAGAAGGAGACTCCACAGCCTCTCTGGGAAGCCTGGGACAGGGCTCCAACACCCCCACAGCAAGCAAGTTTCTCCTCCTGTTCAGGGGGAACCTCCTGTGTTCCAGTTTGTACCCAGAGCCCCTTGGCCTGTCACTGGCCACCACTGAGCAGAGTCTGGCCCCAGCCTCTTGCCCCCAACCTTTAGATATTGCTAAGCATTGAGAGTTGTTTACAATAAAGTCTCCATAACATTTGGTTTCAACTCTTGGATCAGCATCACACAAAGACCTTTCCCAGTATTTTCCCTGAGTTAGCAGATGTTCTGGATTTGGCATGGAAATGTGTTACTCACAGTTAAAAAGAATTCATATGATTAATGATTAATGCTCTATCTGAATAATTACCTCATTCAACCAGCTTGGGGAGAAAACAAGGCATGAAAAATGAGGCCAATCTCCTCTGTATATCCAGAGTCACATTTCTTCTTCTAAGAAAAAAAGCAAATTTATTTGAGAAAACAAATAACTGAGACATTCCCACAGTGCTTGTGCACACATTGTCTCCAAGGTTTATCCAGGACCACAACCCCCTCCCTGAAAGCCCTGCACCTGATGCTTGAGGCAAAGCCTCCTCATGGAGAACATGCATTGTTAGATACATTGAGAAATCTCAAGTTTCAGGTGTAGATTCTCTGAGCTGATAGTCATGCACCTCATATCAAATTTCTAGAAGCAATTTCTAGACAAAAGCTCCCTTCAGCCAACTCAGTGATAAGGTTTCTTGTGTCTGTGTGCATGCAGAAAAAGGGGATATTGTTTTAAGGTCTTTTTGTGGAAAATAATCATATAGCAATGGAAATTAAAATCCTAATTATTTAAGCAAAAGGTTTAAATAATTATGTTTTTCAGCCAGTATTTTGGTATTTAGGATTTCTTGGTTATGAGCTACCAGCATGTTCTGTAGTTTTCAGAATATGTAAACAAAATAGATTGCAACAAAACCCAATCTGCTCTTCCAGGAAGGCAACAGAGCAAATGATGTCCATCTTTTTAGAAAGGCTCCAAAGCTGATCCAAGGAACTGCTGTCTGCAGAAACCTGACCTCTGTGGAATAAAATTCACTTTGGGCTGTAGGAAAGCACAGCCAGATGAGACAGATGTCTGCAGAATCACAGAATGTTGGGAGTTGGAAGGGATCTCTGGAGATCATCTAGTCCAAGCCCCCTGGCAGAGCAGGTTGACCTAGAGCTAGTTGCACAGGATGGCATCCAGGTGGGTTTGGAATGTCTCCAGAGATGGAGACTCCACAACCTCCCTGGGCAGCCTGGGCCAGTGCTCTGGCACCCTCTATGAAAAGAAGTTCCTCCTTATATTTAGATGGAACTCCCTACATTCAAGTTTGTGTCCATTACCTCTTGTCCTGTCACTGGGCACCACTGAAGAAAGCCTGGCCCCATCCTCCTGACAGCCACCCAGTAAGTATTGATAAGTATTGATAAGTATTGACAAGTGTTGGTAAGATCTTCCCTTCGGTCTTCTCTTCTCTAGGCTAAACAGACCCAGCAAAAGGTCTTCTGCAGAGTAAAGTCATGCCACTGAAGTCCAAGAGGAGTTTTCTGGTGAAGTTGATGAGCACAAGGGTATCAGTGATGTGGTTAAGGACCAGAAGGATGTCCTGCTGTTGAGTGCCTTGGTGCTGCTCAAGCTGAACACATCAGATTTACTTACTGAAAGTACCACAGAGGAGGCACAGCAGCCAGGCTGGGCTCAAAATCAGGTCTTCACCATTCCAGAAAGAGAGCTCAGCCTTCAGCATCAATCCAAAAGGTATGTTAGGAATTGCCAGAAAGGGGTTTGAGATCAAAAGAGAAAACATCTTTATAGTGCTGAGTGCCTGGTTCATTCCCATCACAGCTGCTTCTGGCTGCCCAGTTCAAAGACTCAAAAAGTAATAAATGATGGAGGAGGGTGAAAAGGAACCATCTGGCATGAAAGGGGAACTAAACAGGGCTGGGGTCTTGAGGCTGGGAAAGAGAGGGCTGAGTTGAAGCAGGTAGCAGTGGTATAAGAAAATGGTGAATGGTATGGGAAAGAAAGAGGGGAAAGAGGAATTGTTCACTGCTTGTCAAAACACAGAAACTGGGGATACCTCCACAAAAGAGAATATAGAAATTGGGGGTGTCTCCTGAACAGGTAAATCAGGAATTGGAGCTACCTCCTGAAAAGATAGTACAGAAATTGGCAGTATCACCTGAAGAGATGAGGTAGTGTGATTCCAGTGAAGCCCACAGAGATGTTTTTCAGTTGAGTAAGGCTGTGTGAGTTATACTCTTTATCTTTAGACTTATACCCTTAATTTCAGAGCTCATGGCATACTTTCTCCCCCCAAAATCCCTGTTTTCTCCTCTCCATACAGGTACCCCCTATACCCTATTGCCTGGTCGAAGGGGAGCCTGGTCTGTCCCTGACAACCAGCAGCATCAATCCCACCAGGAACACCTGTACTGCGTCCTGTGCCCCCCGCACCTGACCGAGACAGCCCCGCCCAGCTCCACCCAGCCCCTCCCGGACGGATCATCCCCACGGTCAGTCCCTGCGTGGCTCCTTTAAGGGCCAGTGCGTGACGTCGCTTGGGTTGGGAGACACGGGGCGGGCAGTGGGGCTGCCGCGGGAGCGAGCCCGTGGTGGGGGATCCTGCCTGGAGGAGGAGACCCTCTGCCTACGGGGACTCCTGTCCGGTGGAGACCACTTGCCCGACGGGGAGCACCTCCCCCGTGGGACTTTCTCCCCGACTGGGACCCCTTGCCTGGAGAGACCCTGGCTTGAAGGGACCCGTTCCTGGAGGGTCTACTGCCCGCAGGTACTCTTTCACCGGTAGGGAGCCCCTTCCCCGGTGAGGATCCTCTGCCCCGTGGGACCCCCTGCTCAACGGGGACCCCTGCCTAGAGGACCTCTCTAGCCGGTAAGGACCATCTGCCCGGTGGAAACCCCTACTCCGTGGGATTCCTTCTTCAATGGGACCCTCTGACCGGTGAGGATCCTGCGCCCAGTAGGGATCACCTGTCCGGCGAGACCCTTTGCTCGGAGGGGACCCCCTGCCCGGTAAGGACCTTCTGCTGGGACAAAGGGGACCTTTTTCCCGGTGGTTACCTCTGGCTCGGCCGTGCAGGATGAGCAGCCTCCAGCTACAGGACTTCATAGCAGGCTGGGTGGGCGGTAAGTGGTCCTGGGGGGCTCGGGGGATCAGGAGGGGGTTGGAACGCAGCGAAGTTGGGGATGATGGATGGGGACAGCAGCGTGGGTGGAAATAAAATCCCCCGTGTCCCTTACGGTCTGCACCTCCGACCAGAGCGCTCGTAACAAGGGATGCTGCTTTGCTTTGCTTTGCTTTTCTTTGCACTCAGAAATGCGGTTTAATCCGATTACCACGGGCGGGATAATTAAAACTGAAGTTTCGGTAGGGGTGATGCTGCTGCTGGTGCTGTGCAGGGAGATTTTCTCGGGGGTGGCAGCAGCCAAACCGGGACCCTTCCATCCCCCGAAGAGGCACTGCCTGGCGACCCCCAACCGGTAAACAGGCTGATGGCGATGCTGGCAGGGAGAGTTGTTGAAAATGCTGATTGCAAACACCGGGGGAAAAGATAACAGGGAGGAAAGGAAAGGCCAGTGATCAGGCTTCTGAGCAACCTGAGCTAGCTGCAGGTGTCCCTGCTCCCTGCGGTAGGGGGGTTGGAATAGACAGATGACCTCCAAGGATCACAACTCTAACCATTCCATGATTCTATGATGTAGAATGTCTGCTAGAACTGGAAGTTTGAACAGCTGATAAGGTTCACAGATAAGCTGCTCCACTCCCTGGAGGGGCACTGGGGTGCCAGCCAACACAGAGCTATGACACCAGGCTCAGGAAAGGGCTGTGAGATGGTTCATGGATCCTGACCAGCCAGACAAGGTTAATAGGTTAGTTGACTCTAAAAAAAACTAGAACCTCTGCCAAAAGGTTACGTGAGCAGCTGATTTTTGGATCTCTGCAGGAGGTTGTGCAGCACAGGGTTGCTCCCTCTGCCCTCCTGACCTCACACCCCCAGGAGTGGGATAGGACATTTGGGGGTGAATAGCCACCAGTGCTCAGTGTGGGTGGTAGCAGCCAACTTTTTGAACCTCTGGTAGGGTGAGGTTAAGGTCCAGCAGGAAAAGGGATCTTTTATAATACATTTTTGAGTAAAGTCATAACATGTTGATGAAGAACATGATGTTCTTTTCAGTCTTAATCAGAGAACCATTAAGGTTGGAAGAGACCTCTAAGATCATCAAGTCCAACTCTCAACCTGTCACCCCCATGCCACTAAACCATGTCCCCAAGTACTACTTCCATAAGCTTTTTGAACCCCTCCAGGGATGGTGACTCCACCACTGCCCTGGGCAGCCTGGGCCAATGCTTAATGCACAAGGAGTGAGAAATTTTGTGTAGTCTCTAGAGCACTTAGGGATACTGGTTTGCACAGAGACTTGCAGATTGGGAAGCAGCACAAATTGCTCAGCATCTCCACAAGCAGCCTAAAAACTGCTGGTGGTGATTGCAAGAAGCACACAAAACAATCCCCTGGCAACATGGGTTGCTTCATCCTCCTGGAGAAGGGGGAAAACCAGTCCATGCTCTGCCCTGACACAGGGACTCCTGGCAGTGAGCTGTGTGTGGGTAGGTGGGCAGGATGCTAAGGGGGCTTGGGCCAGGTTCTCTCAGAAAGCCACAGGGAATGAGGCTGGATGGGTCTGTAGAGATAGATACACAGCTGGATCCTCTTTCTCTGAATCATCCCTGACAGGTATCTCTGTAAACTGCTCTTAAAATGCCAAAGGATGGGGGTTCAGAGTTCCCATCAGCAGTCAGCTCTAGGACATCTCTCCCCCAGCCAGGAGAAAGCATTTCTTTGTGTCTAACCTGAATCTCACCATTTTGAGGCTAAAGATTTGCATGAGAGTGCAAGGAAGGTTGTTCATGGACAGGACAACCAAATGCAACTCCTTCTCTTGCTCAGATGCCTTTGAGATGTAAAGTTGATGGAGTGCAGGAGAGCATTCAAGGAAAGGGGGGTGGGGGGGGAGGTTCTGCCCATCTTCCACCTGCTGTCAGACAGGGCACTGCCCTGGGCCCAGTGCAACTGTTCCTATGGAAATCTCTCCTCCTTCCCTATAAATCCATTGCTTCCTGTCCTGTCATAAAAGCTTCTTCAATGTTTTGTGTAATACTTTGCTTTCATTCCCCAGGAGCTGCCAGCGTGGTTGTTGGCCACCCCTTGGACACCATCAAGGTAAGACACTTGGATTTGTGCACTCACACCACCACCCAAAACCCCACCAAAGGGGAGGTGGCCACTCTCCAGGTGATGTTTCAAAACACTTCACTTTCCTCATCACCCTAAGGGAGAATTCAGCCTTGCTGGAAGTGTTCTCATGGACTTTCTTTCTCTCTAATGCTCCCTTTGAACAAGGAACTAGGAGAATTGGCTGCTATGTGCAAGTTCCTCTGGTGAGGATTAGTGCTGAACATTAAACCTGGCCTTACTTAATGTGTGGTTTACCAAACAGTTCTGCCAATGTTTTATTGAACTTTGCCACAGACAAGTTTATTCAGAGGGCAACAAAAGGAACTAGATTTGTTCTGCTGCAGGCACATTCTTATGTGTTTTCTTAGCTCTGGCAAGGCTTGAAGGGCAGAGTGCTGACATTTTATCCCAGGGCTAGGAGATGCAATATTTACTGTTTCTGCAAGGCAATTATTCCTCAGAAGGAAAGGAATTAGAGATGGGAGAAGAGATGTGCTGACATGATGCAGACAAGTCCATGCACACACCAGTACAGCTTGGCCCAACTGAGCTGACCATCCCTACTGCTGCAGAGATGCCAAAGAAGTTCCTTTCCCCTTTTGTACAGAGGGATAGGTGTCTCTGGCCAGCTTCCATTGCTCCAACTGCTCTGCCTAGCTATTCTGATCTGCTTCAAGCCTTGTTGCTGGCACCAGGCAGGGCTGTCAGATTCTGGAAACCCAAAAAGCCAATGAACCTGTTTGCACCTTAGAGAACTTTGGAGGGTGATGGGGAGGAGGCAGGGTCCAGGGTGGTCCATGCCATGTCCCTGTTACAGCCATCCCCTCGCCCCCAGCTGACACTTCTGGGATCAGGAGGTGGTCTGCCAGCCTTGTCCTTTTGGGGCTGCAAAGGTGATATCAGCCCTGGGACCACTGCCATGTGATGATGGGTGATGAGCACATGCTGGAGGAGCTGTGAGGCTGCCAGCAGCATCCCAGTGATGGGCATGGCCAGGGCACAAGCAGCACAGGCAGGCTCTGCCTAGGGTTGCTAAGCCATTGCCCAACTCAGGCTGGCCAGCAGGACCTCATTGCCAAGTTTAGGGGAGTTTGGCAGCAGCTGAAAGAGGACCCTGCTGGGAAACATTGAGTTTCTGGATGCCAAGAAAGAGTGAGCCCATCCTTCCGTGCTTACAAAGACAACTGTCAGGCTGACCTCTATGTTGCCCTTGGCTTTGGACATGGCCTGGGAATACCAAGCAGGCAGACTTTTATTACCTTTCCAAATTGAGGGGAAGGAAGGTGGAAAGGAGAGTTTTTACACAGCACTAAACCAGCTCAGTGGTACCTGCAGCCCCTTGGGGGTTCTTCCTCACCAGGAGGGGGGGACAGGCCTGGCTGTGATATTGGGTGGAGTATGTGGTGCCCACACCACAGTTCCCATCCAGCAGAACTCCTCCTTCAGCTGGTGCCTTGCTGGTGTCACAGCTTCCACCAAACCCAAGCAGCTGTTTTGGGGCTTTTTTCCCCCACAGCTTTGCAAAAACTCTAAATAGTTCTAATATCACTCACTTTTCATCCTCCACATTGCATTCTTTTCTCCAGAACTTTCCTCACTTTCTGTCTGCCACCCAAGAGCATTATTGTACTAATTAGCATGTAAAAGAAAGGAAAAGTTTCTTGGGGAATATCCATAGTGGTGTCACTTGACAGAGGTTTCAGTGTTGGGTGCTAACAGCTTAGCTAAGAGGCATGTGTGCAAGGAGCAGTTTGTGAGGACACTCAGCTGCCCTCAGTTATTCAAAAAATGTATTAACTTGAGCCTCTGAATACCTGGTTACTGTGTAAAAGGAAAAAAAACCAACAAGCCCATGGAGGCAAAATGGAAATTTCTGGGCTAAACATGCAGAGGAAGGCTGGAGGGAATGCAGAGCTATGCATCTTGGCCACTCTGTCCTGGGCTGTCCAGGGTGCAGACACCCTCCCACTGGTCCCACCTAGCCCCATCCCCCCTGGCATGAGTCGTGTTCCACACAGCCTGGGCCTGCCTGCCTTGCACAGTGAGGGAGGCATGAGCCCACCAAGGCATCTTCATGTGCCAGCTTCTTCACAGGGCTCAGTAAATATTCTGCTGTTGTTTCTCCATAGTTGCTGGCCAGGCACAAAACAGTGCTTGGTGCCTGCAGATGGCTGCATGGAGCAGCACCAGGGTGAGAGGTGAGCCCAGATTTTGATCCTTCTTGCTCCCCAGCCAGGGTCCCATTGTAGCATCCCACCTACCTCTTGCAGGGCTCTGGGCTAAATGATTGTACTGTTTCCTGCTATTTGCAGTCCAAAAGATTTCTCCCTAGCTATGAACACACTCTATTGGACTTGAAATCCCCAAATGAAGTTCCTGCTTCACCCTGGTGTAAGTTGGGGCTGAGCCACTGCAAGGATCTGGGCACTATCCCTTCAGGCTTGCAGCACAGCTGGTGGGTATGACCAGGAATGGTCTCCCCAGTCCCTAAAAACATCCTCAGTGAAGGATATCTGGGTGTCCTCCTATAAAAAAAAAAAGTAATTTCAGCCAAGGTTAGTTTCTGAAGCCCCAGGTCCTGCAAAATGAAGAGCATTTCCATTCCCTTGCACAGCTCCAAGGCCCCCAAATGTAACCCTTGTTAGGCTGGTTTTGGTGCAAACTTATCTGCAGCTTGAATAAAAGATGACCTAAATATGTGTGGGTGTGTGTATGTGTGTATATATATATATATATATATATATATGCATGTGTGTATGTTGGCTCAGCCAGGCTGTGTTGTGACTTCCACTCCATTCCTTCCAGCTGTTGGAGGTATTTTTTGGAAGATATATGACTGTTGCTTTCCAGAAACAAAATGTCTTTGTTGGGAATGATGTCAAAGTGTATTTTTGAGTGAAGCACAGAGAATGTCTGAGATGGAGCTGAATGATTCTGGCTCTATTTAGTATATTTCTAGGTCTTAAAATCCACCTTGGTCCTGGAAGGCTCCCAGGGGAGCTCTCCTCCCCATCCTTCAGCAACACATCCCAAACTCCATTGAGAGTCCCCAAACAGAGGAGACCACATCACTTTCCAATTTCCACCTAAATCAGGACCTTGCCAATGCCAGCAGCTTGCTGTGATGCTGTGCTGGGCCAGGCTAGCTCCTCCAGACTCAAGAGCAATTTGACAGTCATTGAGTCCAGATGTTGCAGAAAGCTTCAGATCTCTGAGGTGCCTTTTAGCCCTGCTTCTGGCAAAGTTCAAGGAGGGTGGATGCATATATATCTTATTTTATTGCTCTGTTCTCTTTATAGCTGAGGAAGGATTCACTCTCCAAGCAAAGTACACATTGTTTATGAAGCCTGAGCTGGAAGCATGGGATTTTAATTGCATTTCTTGAATGTGTTTTGCAGACTCGTTTGCAAGCTGGACAAGGGTATGGAAATACACTCAGCTGTGTTCTGACTGTGTACAGAAATGAGTCTGTAAGTACTTTCTCTTACTTCAGATGTGCTGGGAGAAAATGCAAATAGAGAAATACATAAAGGCATCATACAGAATCACTGTTGACACCAGCAGTTGTATGAGGAACAATGAAGTTGGTGCAACTGAGCCTGCAAATCCCTCCAGTTTTCTCTCACTTAACTCTAAGGGAGCTCTTTTGGTTACTGCTATGGGGAAGAGACAGATATCAGGCATGGAATGATAAATGACACTGCCCATGGCTCCATGTGGGTCAGGGTGTGATATCCATGCTGCCTCTTTTGCCTGTACCTACTGGCAAAGCTCTACCAGAGGGATTTTGCTGAATTCAGTGATGCCAAAGCTGGCCATGAGAGGGACTTCTATGTGGGTTCATAGAATCATGGGATGGTTTGGGTTGGATGAGTTCTTTCAGGGTCATTTAGTCCAGCCCCCCTGCAGTCAGCAAGGACATCTTCAACTAGAGCAGGTTGTTCAGAGCCCCAACCAACCTGACCTGGAAAGGTTCTAGGGATGGAACATCTCCCACCTCTCTGAGCAGCCTGGGCCAGAATTTCACCACTGTCAGTGTAAAAAATTTCTTCCTTACATCTACTCTAAGGTTCCTATGCTCTCAGTATATCCTGAAGTCTTTAGCAGCACGAATCTGTCTCCATTTGCTCAGCACGTGGGAACGGTTGGTTCCAGGACACATCTGCAACTGCATTTCTGACCTCATTGAAGAGTTAGGTTTTATGCTGCTCAGTCCTGTTCACTCTCCTAACTCCTGCTCCCTTCCCTGGGTAGGTGGCTGGGTTCTTCAAAGGCATGTCCTTTCCTCTGGCCAGTGTTGCTGTCTACAGCTCCGTGGTGTTCGGTGTCTTCAGCAACACCCAGCGGCTCCTCAGCCAGCTCCGCCACGGGGACCCAGCCTGTGCCCCAGTGCTGGCTGACATGGCCCTGGCCAGCATGGTGGCAGGGTTTGTCTCTGTGGGCATTGGCACTCCTGTGGACCTGGTGAAGATAAGGCTACAGATGCAAACACAGCCATATGTTGAAGGTAGGAAGCAAGAGTTTCTTCTTTCTTTCTCTTCCAGTTCTTGGTGCTTGCCAAGACCTTTAGGGACAGCTTCAAGGGCTGGCTCTCTGCTGCCTGTGCCACCACAGTTGAACTGAAAGTGCTTTCTTCTGCCTGATAGTGCTCAGCTCAAGGGGAGGATTTTTATCAATCACATTGATCAATTCTCTGCTGATATTTCCAGCTGATTGAGATCTATATGATCACAGGGGCAGGTCTACTCACAGAATCAATCATTAAGGTTGAAAGAGACCTCTAAGATCATCAAGTCCAACCATCAACCTATCACCCCCATGCCACTAAACCATGGCCCTAAGTACCACATCTAGATGTTTCTTAACCCCCTCCAGGGATGGTGACTCCACCACTGCCCTGGGCAGCCTGGGCCAATGCCTAGCAACTCTTTCTGGGAAGAAATTCTTCCTAATATCCAATCTAAACCTCCCCTCGTGCAATTTGAGGCCATTTCCTCTTGCCCTCTCCCTGGTAACCCAGGAGGTGATAACCCATGAGACAGGAACAAGAAGTCCCTGGGCTGTTGTGTCCCCTGATGATCCCACCAGCAGCACCCTGGCTGGCTGCAGTAATGCCAGGTCCCCACCTCCAGCTGCACCCTCTCAGTCCCACATGTGTCTGCTTATAAACTCCTCATTGGAATTCCACTTCCCTTTGCTCAAAAGCAAAACATTTATATGTACATTTGAAAACCAATGGCTTATTTGGGGCAGGGTTACAGGTACCCAGACACAGGCAAGATAGGCCAGGAGTTGATGCTGGCAGAATGGCAATGGGCAGCTGAATCTTTCCAGAAGCTGCAGGCAGAAGGAGCTGCTGCTTGAGACAGCAACTCAGTTTCATTGCAGTTTGCTAACTCCACCAGAGCACATGCCCAGCTGAAGGATGAGACAGTACAGCTTCAGGGCTGAGCAGCTTGGATTTCAGCAGTTCCACACCCTTCTCATGGTTGCAGTTGTGGTGTTTAACTGTGAAATGTTGGCATTTTTGTATTGCTTTGATAAAACTATATGATGTCCATGTTTAAAAGCTGCTGTGCAACTTAGCAACCTAATGCCCTTTCCAGAAGCAGCTTAGTCTTCATGGATAGAGCCAGTATCTGAGTCCCAGAATCCCAGCACTGTGGGGGTTGGAAGGGAGCTCTGGGGATCAGCCAGTCCAATCCCCCTGCTAAAGCAGGGTCACCCACAGCAGCTTGCCCAGGGTCACCTCCAGCTGCCTTGGCAATCTCTCCCCAGAAGGAGACTCCACAGCCTCTCTGGGCAGCCTGGGCCAGGGCTCCAACATCTTCACACCAAACAAGTTTCTCCTCACCTCATCTTCAGGTGGAACCTCCTGTGTTCCAGTTTGTACCCAGTGCCCCTTGACCTGTCCCTGGGCACAAGTGAAGATGTCAAAGCTTTCAAATATTCAGCTTAGTGCCAGACATGGTTAAATACTATGAAAATCTGGCACATAGCCTTAAACTCATTGGGAAATCTCAGTGGGCATATTCCTATTGGGAGGCAAGCAATGAATCTAAGACAAATCTATCCTGAATTGTCTAAACACCTTCCAAAAATGGACCCAAGTCCTCTTTGTTGTAACTTGTTTCCCACTCTAGATATTGATGACAGCACAAGAAAATAGAGGACAGTGCTTTCTGTTTGCTGGCCATGGGCTTTGGAGAGGACTAGGGCAATAGATCTGTTTTAATGATGGTGTCTTTTCTTGCAGCAAACATTAAAGCTAAGGCCCCAGTCCCTGGATTCCCTGTGTACAGAGGCCCAATCCACTGCTTTAGGACAGTGCTACAGAAGGAGGGGATAGCAGGAATATACCGAGGTGCAGGAGCAATGCTGCTGAGGGATGTTCCTGGCTACTGCCTCTATTTCATCCCTTACACCTTTTTCTGTGGCTGGATTACCCCTGATGGATCCATTTCCCCTAATCCCTCCTCTGTCTGGCTGGCAGGGGGGGTAGCAGGTAAGCACCTGTTTTGCTTGTTTTCCCTACAACACTGGCAAAACAAGGACAGGAAGGCTCCCAGGGTAGGTTATGGGGGTGGCTCAGGGGTCACTCCATCCTCCTGGTCACCAGGAGAGGACATGGAGCTGGATGACCTTCCTTTCCCAGGGCTAGGTCCCCTGGCACCATGGCTAAGCTTTATGACTTGACAAACTTCATAATGAAGTCAGGTTATCAGACCTTCCTCTGGCTCAACGTTAGCCAGAAGGAAAACACCCAGGCACCTTCATCTTCCTGGATGCCTCACAACAGCCTGCATATCACATTGCCAATGTTACACAGCAGCCAAGATGCCTCCAGAAGAGGACTTCAACCTGTTGGCTGCCCACCAGGAGGGTGTGCACCCTACCTGCACAAAGCAGAAGCAGAGCTGACTGCTCTTGATCTTCTTCTTCTGTTTGTTCTTTTCTTTTCTCCTGTGTCCACCTGCCAGAAAGACTGGCATGTTTCCCATCCCCCTCCCCCCAATGGAAGGTCACCCCTACACCCACTCTCCACTTCTTGGCCATTTCTAAATTGTAGAGCCCTAAATGCCAGGCAATTCTTAGCTCAGGTAATGATTACAAAATGTCCTTTCTGTTTCTCCTGCAAACAAACAGGGCAGCTTCTCTACTATGCCCCACCACTCACATAGGTCCAAACAAACTCTTGCCTGTCCAACTGGGCCATGATGATGAATCTCAGCCTAATCCTGGTTGCATAAATGGACCTGCCTCTTATTTACATTCTCAGCTCAGACTTTGCTTTGCAACAGTATTATCTGAGGACTCCAGTTTTCCTGAAATAGCCCCAAGCAGCAGCTCATCTGCAGCTCTGGCTTTTCCCACGGCATGTCCATGCTCTACCAGAAGCACAGCAGAAGATGGATTTGCACCTGGGGGAGCACCTTCTTGGCTGCCTGCATTTGATTACCAGCAGAACCCCAAAACCTGAATGTTTCTTCCACAAAACAGGACACTTTTGCTCCCAGAAATACTGCTCCTGTCCCTGAGCAGGGTGGATGCCTGCAGTGACACTCTCAGGAATCAGAGGTGGCGGTGGATGAGAGATGAATTTTTGACCCAGGGCCAAGGTGGCAGAGAGCAGAAATTGCTCATATACTTCTGCTTTTTTTCTAGGAGCCATCTCTTGGGGGACTGCAACCCCAATGGATGTTGTGAAGAGTCGACTGCAAGCAGATGGAGTTTATTTAACCAAGTACAAAGGGACCCTGGACTGTATCTTGCAGAGCTACCAGAGCGAGGGACTAAAAGTAAGTGATGTTTGAAGTAAAATCTGCCTATTAGACACTTCCTAACCTACCTGCAGGGTTGAGACAGAGCTAAAGCCCAGTTCCTGCTGCATTATAATAATGACAGTAAGTAATTATAGTGCAGATTCTTTCTGAATCATAATACTGAGAGTAATAATGTGCCTTAGAGCAATGCAAAAGTGACTGACCTGGGGGTCACAGTCTGCTGGTGTAATTAACTTCAAATAACACTTCATGTCAGTGCATTTAATGGTGAATATGAGTTGACTTGTCATAAATCAGAGGTAAAAAAATCTTGCCTCTGTGATTGCTTCTACCAAATACAGAGGTCAAGTGTTTCCCATTGACACCAAAAGTCAATGGGCACTGATTCCAGTGGGACCTTGCTAGCACCCCTTGAGTTGCCTTGGGCAATGCTTTGGTGCTGTGTTTTGCACCAAGATAGAGCTGATGGAAAAGGTTCTCAAGTCAGAATTGCTTTGCTTTCCAACATGAAGAAGGGCTGCCTGCCAAAAAAAAAAAACAAACCAAACAACCCAACCCTTATCTCCTTTTTCTGACTTTGTCTATTAGTCTAATAAAAGATGTTTGCTTTACCTGCAAACTTTGCCTCTGTTAAATGTGAATGGCAGAGAACCAGGGTTGGGTTTTGCAGCTTTACTCTGTTGCCAAAGCATGGTCAAGAGAAGCAACATCTGCTCCTGTGGAAATAAACCTGTATTTAAGTTGTGATCAAAATATCATGTGAGCTCTTAGGTCTTCTCCCCATCCTCCTCCTCACCCCCTGCCCTCCTTGTCCTGCCTGAATATTAACAACTACTTCAGGCACTTTGTTGTGCTGCTTTGTTGAGCTGCTGGCAGTTTTTCTGCTCTTATGCCTGGCACCCAGACCAAAGCTGGCAATATAAAATTGAGTAATAGCTGGTGATAAGACTGGATCTTTCTTTCATAAGGAAAAATCTGTTTAGCTATTGGGAGACTCACAACTGAGAAAACAGCAAACCCAGGTCTGGATATTTTCATTCTGGGAGAAAGGAACAGCATGGACAGTGCTGAAAAGAATTGCCTGATGTAGACAGAAAGTGTTAACTGTAAACTCCTCCTTTCTTCATAGTCTGATGTGCTTGTTCTGGTGAGAAAAATTTCTGCCTCTGTGCTTTCCTTCATAAATCTTCATTCTTACAGAACTTGGCTCTCTCCTGTTGCTTTATAGATACTGTAAAAATCTGACTTTCCTCCCAGAAACTTCTGTCTTTCCTAACAAAATAAACCACCCCAATAAATCAACTAATATCCTAAATATCCCAATCATGCAATTGCACATTGCAGACTCCATCCTAAACTAGGTGGCTATCCTTTGATTCTGTCTCCTACAAGTCAGCACCATCCCCTGGATTTCCTGGATGCTGGTGGTTAGCAGAGCTCAGGGAAATACTGGTCAGACACTGGAATCTGTAAGCTTCTGCTCTTCATGGAGCTGAGGTTTTCCATGCTTTCTTACAGTAGCTGGGGGAGCTTTGCCTTTGTAAAGCCTGGAGAGAGGTTTGCTTTGCTGCTCTTACTTTTCATGTCTCTTCTGAACTGCTGGTGTTTATGTGAGCAACCAACAGCTATGAGCCTGGGTGAGCAGAGGGATTTGGTGAGGAGCAGGCCAGCAGAGATACTCCCTGCAGCCAGCATTTTGTAACTAAGCTCATCCTGGAGTGAGTGGTTTGTGCAAATCCCTGCACATGCCAGGAGAGAGGGTTTGTAGTGAGGAGGGTTTCAAAGGAAGGCAAGCTGATGTCAGGAGTGAGGAGCAACAAGGACCTCCCTCCACCTTCCAGAAAGCACTTTGCTGTTTAAGCACTTAAAAGCTGCAGAGTGTCTCACTCTTGTGACTGCCAGCATTTTCTAAAGGGATATATATATATATATTTATTTATTTATTAGGGGTATTCTGAGCAGCATGAGGAAGCCTGGTTGTGGATATTTAATATCTTAATGAATAGGAAAGGAAAACCTTCAGAGGAGAGGAACCACCCTGCTGTGACACCAGGCTGAGAGAGTTGGGCTTGTTCAGCCTGGAGAAGAGAAGGCTCCAGGGAGACCTTCCTGCAGTCTTTCAGTACTTAAAGAAGCCTAGAAGAACAGTGAGGACAGACTTTCTAGCAGGCTCTGTTGTGACAGGACACTGAAAGAGGGGAGATTTAGACCAGATAGAAGGAAGAATTTTTTTTATGCTGAGGGTGGTGAGAGCCTGGCCCAGGTTGCCCAGAGAGGTGGGAGATGTCCCATCCCTGGAACCACCCCAGGTCAGGTTGTTTGGGGCTCTAAGCAGCCTGCTCTAGTTGCAGATGTCCCTGCTGACTGCAGGGGGGTTGGACTAGATGACCTTGAAAGGTCTCTTCCACCCCAAACTATTCAATGATTCTATGAAGGAAAATGCTGGGATTTATCTGTGCACCAAAGCTTAACCTTAGGAAACCCCATATGAAAATATGAGCTTCTATCAAAGATTTTTCCTAATTCTGGCACTGAGAGCTGGTTCCCAGCAAGGTACAGTGTTGAGTCTAGTTTGCTGTTGATTGAGAAATTCATTCTGTGCTCAAAGGTGAAACCTGCAAAATAGTCCACGTGGCACAGAGCCCACATTGGCTGGGCTGGCTCACAGCCACCCCACTCCCTCTTGCACTTCCCAAATGTCTTCTGTAGCCATAGAGCCAGGAGTCAGAGCATTTCCCACATGAAAGCAACACCCTTCTTGTCCCAGGGGTTCCTTTGTGTCTACAGAGGGAAGGAGGGACTCTAGCTAGGTAGGACACCACTAGAAAACCTTTCAGGTTTCTTGTGTTCTGCTCTACACCAGTGGCATGAAACCATTATTTTTTTACCCTTTACCTCCTGCAGCTCTTGCTGCCAGATTCAGATGGGGTTCCCTGAGGAACACAGAGCAGACTGATACCAAACCAGTGACTTTGGCCATGGCATTGCCATTCTCCAACGCAGCAAAGACTTCTCCATTCTTCAGCAAAGACCAGCAGTGAGAGCATATCTTCTAGGCAAACCAGCATGTGATTCTTCTACATCCCACCATGATTTCATTCAATGTTTTTCTTCTTCTTCTTAAAATAGGCAGTATGTTCCTGTGCTCTAACCTTTCTCCATCCCTAACAGGTCTTTTTTAGGGGCATCACGGTCAATACAGTGCGAGGATTCCCAGTGAGTTCAGCCATGTTTCTTGGCTATGAACTTTCCCTCAAAGCAATGAAAAGAGACCAAACTGAGACCAATCCTTAACTTCCAGGTCAGAGCATAAAGACCCTCAAGCTTTCTTAACACTAGAGAATTAATCTTGGAATCAAATGGAGTTGCAATTGTGTCAATCCTCTGAAAGTCAGATAACTTAGCTGGCTGTTTCCACCTGGAGAGTCAAAGGCTTTGCAAATTTGGGTCTGTGGGATTTGGAGCAGACAGTAGATGTGCCAATGGCTTTTTGGTTTCATTCCAGATCTCCTGGGATTTCACTCCAATTTGTTGTGATTGTGTTGATTAGGATGAATCAGAAGAGAAAATCTGAGAGGAGAATATTCTCTAACATTTCGTATGTTTTGAAATATCATTTTCACTATAATCCATCCACAGTATCCTTTCCTCCCTTGATCCATCCACCAAGACCTGAAATTAAGCCTTTCCAGACTGTCTTGACTATCAGCTCACAGTTTGACTCTTTCCCTCATAGTCTTAGGGCTGCATAAAGGAGCAGCCTAAAAAATACCTGATTAAAGAACCTTTTTTAGCAGTTAAATACTCAAGATTATTCTTGGCAGTCTTTGCTGGTTTCTGCAGTACTTTATAAACCTCCTTCTTTCTTATTTCAAAAGTGTTGCCAAGAAGACCTGAAAGCCTCCAACTTTCCTGAGCCAAATGAGCAATGTGGTGTTGGTGAGGGCTCAGCTGCTCTGACTGAAGACTCCCATCCTGCACCTTCAGCATCTGCTTTCTCTTCTGCCATGGACTTAGTCTCTGGAGGACTCCAAAAACTGCAATCAAATCCAAAGACTCTTTTCTGATCAAATCTTTCACTCTGTTGTCTTAAGAGCACCTTAAGAATTCCCACAGTGGTGCTGGGCTTTTTCACCAATGGCATTATTCCCACTGAGCCAAGAGAACAACTTGCTTCCCTTCCTCATGTGAGTGAGATACACCCAAGCCCAGTCAACCCCACATCACCTCTGGGAGCATCTTCTCTCCAGCACTGCATGTGATGCTCCTCTGTTTTGTGACCAAGGAAAGGAGGAGGTGGGCTGGAGGCACAAGTGCTTTTGTGTAGGAAGGTCTGGATTCCCACCAAAGCCTGGCCTGCTCTCAGGATCAAAGGAATGGATAATTCTACCCATCCCAAGGGATCTTTGTGTTTTACATCACAGAACTCTCCAGTTTGCCACAATTTATCTCATTGTTGTGAAAGAAAAAAGGAAAAGGGCTTCAACAACTTCAGTTTGTTAGCCAAGGTTTAAATGAAATCAGGATACAGGAGGATGTTAAATTCAGAGATGGAGCTGTGCTCTTTTCTTCAGAAAGCAATAAACCAAGTCTGCATTTCATAGAGATGGCTGCCTGTTAATTTACCTAACTCACCTTCTGTAGCCCTCCAGGGACCTGCTAGAGATATCTCCTCAGACCTTCTGCTCTCCCTGCCATGACAGTCCAACCTGCCAACTGCCAAGTCCTGCAGCCATCACTTTGCAGCCTTGAGAGACCATCCCAAAAGGAAGTCTCTTTAAGGGAGGCAGAGTCTACCCTCAACTATTCTCTAAAGTACACAGGGCAGCTTCAGACCTCCAGCTCTTTGCTGCTGTCCCACTGATACAGCTGGGGCAGACCCAGGTCTCTCTTTGGTCTACCTCAGCCTTGCAATTATTCCAAGATCTTTCACATCATGGCTATTTCTGTTTATGCTGTTAAATATCTCCATGCTTTATTTTCTAAGCCTGTAGTTTCTGTTGCCAAAACCCAAGAAGAAGCAGCTCTGCTGGGACAAGAGGGCTCTGGTGGCACTGGAGGAGAGGCTGAGGGGTAACAGCTTGGCACGTAGAGGGACATGTGGCATGGGGGGACAGTCTAGGACAACACTGTCTTCTGGGAAAGGTATGGTTCCACCCATCTTCCTCTGGAAAGAAGAGCTTTGGGGGGAAAAAAAGCCCAGCAATGGCAGTTTTAACAGATGCTCTCCATAAAGGTTTCTGAAGACAACCTGGAGTAGCTAACCAGCTTTCCTTCATAAAAGGAGAGAAGGAAAGGGAAGCTCCTACATCCTCTTCCCTGGATGAATGGGGGAATTGGTGAGGAAGACTTGAGGACCTCAGCAAAAAGTGCTTAAAAACCTCAGGCCTGGAGCCAGCATTCAGAAATGAGGTTCACAGAATCACCCCAACTTTGGACTCCTCTTCACTGGAACCCAAATTAAAACACCTAAGTGTGGCTTCCCCCAACCACTAGCCTTAAAAAGTGGGAGAAATGTTGCTTCATCTCAGGACTTGCAGGCAAGGAGGCTCACATTGCCTTTGAGCTTGGCAAGAGCACAGGGAACTGCTTTTGATAAACAATATGGATAAAATTGATGATCCTTCACACAAGTATTTGTTGCTTGGCTGCATTTAAGGATTCATCCTTCCCATGTTACCTATTCTCATGCATGCACATAAAACATGTTCTCTAGAAGTGTGATTTCCAATGTCTCCAGGGATAATCCTCTTGGAGACTGAGGTTTTTTCTCTCAGTGCAAATAAATGGTGATGCTTATCTGCCTCTCTTATGGAAAACAGGGCATGGATTAATTAAACTGATGAGGTTTGCAACAAGCTGTTTATCTGAATGATCCTGGCCTCAAGGTGTCTGGCTTAGGCTGTTCAGTGCCCTCCCCCCTGTGGGTGTCTAAAGCCCTGTTGGAGTTGCAAAGTGATTTTTTCCTGGTATTCTTCATTCAGTAAAACCAGTTTTGAGATGGATGCCCAAGATGGGTGGCCACTTGGGCAAAACTCTTGTGTAACACAGACCTGCCAGAAGGAGCTGTTAGAGAGAGGTGTAGGCTTACCCAGAGCAGAAAGGGGGCAGAGGGCAGAAAGCTTTTAGTATTAAAACATGGAAAGCAAGTGGGATATGAATAAAAAGCTTTGGCCACATGATGGCATCCTCATCCCTGGCAGGGCACAGCCATGGGTGGTTTGCTGAAGCTGCCAAACAATCTCTTTCTGCCTTGCTCTGTTCACAGAATCCCAGCATGCTGGGCATTGGAAGAGATCTCTGTAGATCATCTAGTCCATCTCTCTTGCTCCAGCAGGGTCACCCTCAGCAGCTTGCCCAGGATCATCTCCAGGTGCCTTGGGAATCTCTTCCCAGAAGGAGACTCCACAGCCTCTCTGGGCAGCCTGGACCAGGGTTCCAACACCCTCACAGCAAGCAAGTTTCTCCTCCTGGTCATGTGGAACCTCCTGGGTTCCAGTTTGTGCCCAGTGCCACTTGGCCTGGCCCTGGCCACCACTGAGAAGAGTCTGGCCCCAGGCTTTAGCTCTTACAGGCTAAGCAGCCCCAGGGCTCTCAGCCTTTCCTCCTCCCAGAGATGCTTTGTAGATGCACCCACAGAGCCCCACATTTCTAAGATACATGCAGTAAATCCTGGAATTGGTAAAAAAAACAAGAAGGGAGACCAGAAGGATCAGGGCTACTTATTCTATGCTTTTTCTGCCTGGAATATGAAAGCATACTCAGAACTCTCCTGCCTCATATAAGTCTGCTGTTGCCCAACTTGCACGTTGCTGGTGGTGTTCCAGTTCTTACAACACCCCAGATACTTAATGAGATGTTGGCTGTGTAGCTGTTTTTCCCTCTTTATACACTATGTAATGCTATGGAAGCAAATGAAAAACAAGGTAAGAGTGAATTATTTCCTCATTTGGAAAAAAAAGATTCAAAGAGGAAGCAATTTCCCAGTGAAAAGCTATTGTTTTGGAAAGCAGCCTTGACCTGGAGGCAGCTCTTTGGTGCTGGGAGAAGTTCCCTGATGCCCATGGGATGTGAGGTGGGAGCAGGCTGTGTCTGCCCTTCAGACAGAGGGCAAGGAGGGGCCACCTCACCTCCCTGGTTCTCCTTTCCCCACTGCTGCTGGGATCCTATCATGTCCTCAAGTCCTTCACCCAGGCAGGGTGCAGCTGCCACCCTGTGCAGGAGTTTGCCGCCAGTGGCTTTAGCACCTGCTAAAGTCCTGCCTGTGATGGCTCTGGGTCAGGCAGAGGTCTTCTCACAGCTCAGAAGTCACAGCCTGGCATGTCCATCCCTTGGGGAAAGGTGAAATCACAGTCCCCATCTCAGTTTCTCTTCTTCTGGTGTACTCTGAGACAGAGGAGTAGGTGATGTCTTTGCAGGCATTAAGATGTGTAACTCCTTGGTTTCCACAAAGGTCTTTGCTTTGTTGTAGAGGTTGTTACAGCAGAGATATCTCTCCTAGACATTGCATTCATGTGAGCCAAGAAGGTCCAAGCCTGTTTCACACCCCTGAAGAAAAAGGTAGAGTCAGGAGAACTGGTGAGATCCAAGGAGAGGAGTGGGAAGATGTTCAAGTTGCTAAACTGAATATGAACTACACAAGAAGAGCTTCCTTTCTCTGAAGCCATCTTCTTCCTAGATATGCTTCTATAGTGATGCAGAGACTGATCACTGATGACTTAGGTAAGCAGTAGGTAAAGTGTCCTTCCAGAGACAGGCTCCAGAAGGAATTCAGCCATGCAGCAAGAGCAAATTTAAGTACTCGAACTAATTTGCAGAGCAGTTTTCCTAAGCTGTAGATTCTGCCACAGCTCCAGCACCAGATTCCAGTGGAACAACCAAGCTCTTAAGAGCCAGACAGGCAGCAGAAAGAGAGTATCTTCTGAAGAGAGTCTCAGAGGTCCCAGATGAGGTTTCACTGCAAGACACAAAGTGCTGAACACATCAAGAAATCCTTTCTTAGTATAGGTGAAATATGAGGGCATATCTCTGACAAGAATACAAAGGTCTTCTTGAGTGATGGAGAAAGCAGTGGATAACCTTGGGTTACAAGGAGGAGCATTTGGAGAAACAAGAACAACTGGGGAGCACAGGCTGTCTGCCTTGCTGCCAACACCTGCTGCTCAAGACTAGCACCTACATGACTTCACCTGCTGACCTGTAAAAGCACCAGGAGTTCTCTAACTCATCCTGAGGAACTGGACCAGCTCCTGAACTATTTCCCCAAGTTTGAGAACATCTTAGCACTGATCTAGCCACCTTTACATGTAGTATAGAAAGTCCTGCCAGCTGCTGCTGGAAGAGGGACAGTCTATTCTTACTCAGGGAACTATGTGTGATCCAATATCTCTGCTTATTTTGTTATTAAATTGTCATTGCTGTCTTTCAATCAAGCAGTCTGCAGGTGGTTTTTCAATGCTTCCAGCATGAAAAGGAAGCTTCCATGCAGGTCTGACTGGTGGAAGGCTCTAACATAGCTCTGGAGTGAGTGCCTTGTGCTGTTTGTCTGTCCTTCATGTTCCACCTTCCCTCTGAGAGGGAAATCCAGCACCCAAAGTCATTTCACAGTGGGACAAGCAAGGAAGGGTGAGTGGACTTAAGATCTGAAAGCTCTGCAATGTTTCTCTTTCCTGATGTGAAAGGAGTCAGGCCCACAGAAGAGGATGCTGAAGTGAGAGCAATGGCCTCAGGAAACCCTTAGGATGCAGGAGAACTGGCGACCTTTGTAGACAATTCCTGCTCTCTTCTGTTTCCTTCTGCAGACTGTTGGCTGTGAGATGCACCTGGGATATGTGCAACATGCAGCATGGCTGGCATCTTGCTTTTTTGATTTTTAGGTGTCTCAGCTCTTGCTAAATATCATTGCAACATGGGAAGCTTGGCTCACTTGCTAGAAAGCCCAGGGAAGCTCTGGTGACTGTACTGGTGCATGTAACAAGGATGACTTGAGCATAGAGGTTCCATCTAAACATAAGGAGGAAGTTCTTCAGTTTGAGGGTGGTAGAGCCCTGGCCCAGGCTGCCCAGAGAGGTGGTGAAGTTACCTCCTCTGGAGAGATTCCAAACCCACCTGGATGCTATCCTGTGCAGCCTGCTTTAGATGAACTTGCTCTGACAGGAGGGTTGGACTAGAAGATCTCCAGAGGTCCCTTCCAACCTCTAACATTCTGTGGTTCTGTGACTGGCAGCTCTGAAGGTCCCTCTCAGGTGTGCTCCCTCATCTCACAGCTCCTGAGCACCACTAGTTTTAGTTAGTTACTTTAAATGGTTTCAAATTAATTAAAACTCTTCTGAAGGTAGTAGGAGCTCCATGACCTGCAGAGGAGAACAGGAGACCTGAGGATGTTCAGTGGTCCATCTGCTCTCTGGAGGTGCCACTGCCCTCTTCAAGCTGGCAGGTGGAATGTTCCCTGAGTTCATCTGGACTTTACACCTTTCTGTCACAGGCAATATTGCTATTACTATGCCATGGTTTACCCTTTCATGGAGGAATCAGATTGAGCCTATTTTCCTTTTTTTTCTACACTAGCAAATGTCTTCTTTATCTAAAAGAGAGGGGAGAAAGAATTACTCCAAGCCACCTTATCTCTGGAAAATGAAACTATCACTTGTGGGCTTTGCAAGCTCTTCCATCTTGAAGAATTTACAAAGCAAATCTAAAACCAGCTGACATGTTATCTTGGTGGTTTTCTTCTACAGGGAATCTTCTTTTTCTCCCTATCTTAAAAAGCCCCAAATTGTAGAGAGTTTCTTGGAAACACTACAGTGGGATGCAAATTCTCTGCTGAGAGCTCAGAAGATCTGGAGGTTTATGATAAGCAGGTGAAAATACTGCTCTGGAAATTGGATGTTTGTGCAGCATTTGTGGTCAATCAATCTATCATCAAAATAGGTGTATTAAAGGAGAATATTTATACATGAGCCAGAAATGTACAAGACTCTAGCTGAGGATTTCCAAAGGAGCCAGGGGGAACTGCCTGGAATAGATCAGAGAAATATACTGGAAGAGTTTTGTGAGGGAGAGAACAGGGATTCTGGGCTGGAATCTTACAGTTACAGATTCATAGTATCTCCTGAGTTGGAAGGGACCCACAAGGGTTATTGAGTGCAACTCCTGTCTATGCACAGGACAACCCCAAAAGTCACCCCATGTGTCTAAAAACATTGACCAGATGCTTTTGGGATTCTGTCAGGCTTGGTGCCATGGCTTCTTCCCTGGGAAGCCTCTTCCAGTGCTCCAGCACCCTCTGGGTGAAGAGCCTTTTCCTAAGTATCCAACCTCAACCTAACCTGACAGAGCTTCATGCTATTCCCTCAGATCCTAATCCTGTCACTCAGAAGTGATGTCTTGAACCAGGCACCTCCAGCTGATGTTCTGCCCTAGAGCTGATGGAGCTCTCTGCCTCTTTCCTTTCTCTGCTCATCCACTTCATCCCTTAGTAGGCAGGGAAGAGAGATGAAGTGTGAGGAGACACAGCCTGCTAACCACAGTGAGCTTCCCTGCCCAGGTCTCCCTCTGGCAATGTAGGAGATGTTCCATGGGCTAAGGTACCTTTGAGCTTGGGGACCTGTAGTGAAGATCTTGGGTTTCAGTTCTGCTTTTTCCAGCCAAGCTTAGAAGGGAAGAGAAAGCCTCAGAAAGACCAGACTTAGCCTTGGTGGCTCCTCACTGTGACAACCAGCTTTTTGAAGCTTGTGGGTTTGCAACCTCAGAGGGCACTGAGCTCACCCAGCCACCTTCCTACCAACTGCAATTTGGCTAATGACTTTACTGTGAGTTTGTTTCAGGGTTTTTTTGAGTGCTGGTTGAAAACCTTCTTCTTTCCTCTCTTCATTTTGGCCTGTGTTGTTGAAAGAGAGATTAAGGGAGAGGAACAGAGAGGGATCAGATACCTAATGAGGATGAAAGTGAAACTGCTGGTGGTGTTTAGCACATAAGTGTCAATGCATTTGTGAAAGCTGGTCATCAAAATATCTCAAAGTATCTCTTTGATTCTGAGTATACTCTCAAAGTATCAACACTAAGTGTTTTAAGATGATATGAAAAAGCTGGTCATTTTTCTGGGGTGGCAGTAAATAGAAATGTCCATGGTGTTTGGATCAGCCTCTAAATGCCAGAAGAGAGCCTAAGCTCCCCAAGGAGAAGCTGTAACCAGTGCCACTCACTCCTGTGCCAAATCCACTCTTGCTCCTACCAATACATGGAAAGTTCCTTCTCTGCCAGTTTGACTTCTGGTGCTTTCTGATTCACTGTAAATTGAATAGAGCTTCTCTAGTGACCTATTTGCCCTGGAGTAATGGCAGCATGAGACAGATCTCAGTGAGCTATCAAAGAGAAATGGAAATATGCAGAGAGAGAGCTGGCACTGTTGGCAGACAGAGGAGGAACTGCAGCCTCAGGGAGCAGCTCAGGAGCAGCTCTGGAAGCTCTGTCATTCTGATTTTTAGCTAGTAAATAAAAATACAGATCTTGTCCTTATGGGCTATAGGCCTAGGAAGAGGTTATCTGACCTGTTCACTGTCCAGGGAACAGACTTACATCTCATCTGTGGCAAGGTCTGCATTATGCTTCTTGCATACATGAATTTCTGCCACTCAGCTCCCCTGAGCCATCATTTCTTACATGAAGAGGCCCAAGAGACCCTGCTCAGTATATCAGATTGTGTAAAATCCTTGCAAAGACAGAGTATAGCAGCTACCAGGCAAAATGGGATTTCTAATGAACATCTTTTCCTTAAACCCAAGAGGCAGCAGAAGCTCCTGGCTGTCACAAAGAACTCCTTGTCCCTCTCTCCCCAGGGCTAGTTCCCATATTTTTTGCAGAGCCTTGGCTAAATCAAAGATGTTTGTGAATTCTTTCCATGTAGAATCCTCTTGAGATTTTACAAAATCAAGTGTCCCACAAATGCTAGACATTATTTATTTCCTTCAGGGAATTATGCTTTGAACTAATTGATGCAGCTCTTGCTGTGGGGCTTTGCTGGCTGAAGAAGCAGAAAGCAGCACAACCATTGCTTCCCTGTTTCCTCAAGGGAGCTATACCCATCATGGCAGTCTCTTTTCAGGGAATCACAGGCTCTCAGTTCCAAATCAATGCTTTCAGCCCTTCTCTAACAACCCAGAGCCTTGGAAGATCCCAGTGCCTGACTCATGTCTGCCATCCCTCCCCATGGTACACTTCTGTACATCTGTTGATGAAAGCTGCCAGCTTTAATTTGCCAAGGGAGGGTCTCTGGCTGTTTTTAGGTATTCCCTGGCACTTGGCTGAAAGCTGTAGCTGCCTAATGGGATGTTCACTTCCCACACTAAATCACCTAACAACAAACTTCAAATAAAAGGCAAAGCAGCACTCTCCCCAGCCCAGAGCTGCTGCTGGGTGTGCAAGGAGCGAGGCAGGAGCAGAGGTAGGTCCTCCTTTGCTCCCCTTGGTGTGTGGGCAGGCAATGGAGCTGTGCTTGACTGGATGAATCCCTTCCCAGTAGGCAAATGCCAGAGAAAAAAACCCAGCAAACTGCAACCCAGATGTTTTCTCTTTCCAGGATAGTTTCCAGAGGGATCACACTCATCCTTCAGCCAGGCTGACCAGCAGGAAGGCTCAAGCTTTTGGAGATGATCATGACAGGAGGGAAGCTTAAAAGTCACCACTGGGGATCTAAAAGGGATATCTGAAGGGCTACCACTTGCTCTGCCAAGGTGTGCAACTCAGAAGGAGGAAACCTCTACAATCAGAGAAAGCTCTAGCAGACATTCAGCCTGGTTTGGAGTCTCCATCAAAGAGAATTTCCAAGTCCATACCATTTGGGTCACCTCGGGACTATTTCTGCATCCCGTCCTTTCTGCTTACAAGGGAAGGAGTGGGATGGGACATTGGAGTCAGTGTTTGCACCCTGAGGGCCTGATCCTTCTCTGCACACTGGTGCACTCAGCAGAGGTGGGATCCAAGTCAGGGACTATGCTTGGAGTGGCTCTCCAGCTGCAGCAGCTGTGATTCAGTGTGACTGTTTCTCCAGGCACTGCTCCACGACTCCATCCATTGATCTGCTCCTCAGAGCCCTGCAGCATTTCCAGCTCTCTTGGAGAAAGGTCCTGCTCTGAATCCAGGGGGAAGCCAGCTTGCAGCCTGTCAGTTTGTTATCTCAGGAACTTTGGCAATGCTGAACATTACTGTCTCTTGGCTTTCATGGAACTGTCATTTACATAAGCACAGGAGACAAAACCCACATCTGAAAAAAAATGCTTTCGTAGATTTTTCACCATTGTTTCCTGTTGGGGTGTGATATCATAAGGTTCAAATGAACTACTTCTGAGGAGCAGCTGTGAATTTCCACAGTACTAAAGAAAAGTCAGTGCAGTAGGTGACTCAATTCCACATTTGATTTCTCTAAAATGCTCTCCAAGCTAGTGGGAAAAAATAGTGGGCACCTAGTATCAGTTTTATAGTTGGGTTTTTCCATATTAGAATGGGAATTTTGTGAAGACTCAATTAAAAGGAGTGTCCTTCTATTCTTCTGTCACCCATCAGACTGAGTGGCACATGAAGGCCAGCATGCTGCCATACTTACTCTTCTCTTGTTTGCTGCTCTCTGTGCAAGCACAGAATTGCATTTTCAGTGAAATTATTCGGCACACAAACCGTCTGCTTGTAAGTGGCTGTTCAGCACCTTCCTTCTGTACCACTGCATGCTGCTGAAGTGGAGGAGAATAAATACTGATTTCTCACTTGTTATTCTTTCAGAAGGAGAGTTCTGTAGGTTGCCCATGTAGGGAGACAGCTAATAGTGTGAGTATATCACTCTTGAGAGTATCATGGAACGAAACTTGTCTGTTGAATGCTAGCAATGCAGGGTTTTAACTTTCATTCTTTTCATTTTCAGTCATGTTCATGTCTTCCCATCCCTAAGGTAAGTCTGTCTTTTTTAAGCTGTTGAAGAAGTGCAGTGGTAACTGAGTTTAAGTTTGTTCACTTTGCTCCTTGTATAACTTTTGCTTTCTGTTGTGAGGAAGTTTGGTAGCAGCCAAACTGAGCCTGTTGGGTAGCAGCGGAGAGGGAAGCAGAATGCTTCCCATTATCAGTGCAGTTAGAACTAAGCTTAGAGTCAGGCAAAAGTCCTCTGTGGGCTTGGCTTACAAGTCAAAAGATCCAGGCTCTTGCTTTGAAAATCTCTGTAAGACCTTGTTTTGTGCTTCAGTGTCTAAAGACTGAGTGAAGCTGGGCCACAGAGGTCAGGCCTCAGATGCTCCTCTGAAGGTGTATCCAAGGCTATCCCATTTTTGTAAGCCTCTAGAGATTAGCATTAGCTAAAACCAGTCTTCCAAGAGCTTACTTTTACAGTTTGAGGTTTTCTATGAAATGTGGCAGGTGTCTCTTGCAGCACACATGAAGATTTGGTGTTTTACAACCCCCCTGAAGTTCACGTGCCAGTTTCCAATAGAATGCCAAGTCTGTTCTGTTTAACAGTGATGTGCTGCCACATCTAGGAATCCATCTTTCTTCCTTCTGTAGGATAAAGACAAAAGGCAGTTGAGCTTTTTCTGATGCCTTCTTCCTTTGACAGCCTGGCCATGAGCTGGCATGCTTTGTGGAAGGAGCTGAATACATGCTGAAGAACAACATCTCTTCAAACTCCATCCTTGAAAGGCTTCACCTGGCCTTTCAGATTCAACTGGATAGGAGCCTCTGCAAAGTAAGGCTATTGCTACTCTTCTGTCCATCTTGGTCTTTTCCAAAAGAAAGGATTGGGTTGTTTGGTTTTTTTTGTAGTGTAAACATTTGTAGCTCTGTGTTTGATTCATTTCAAATGTGCTTGAAGTACCCATTTTAGGCAGGAATCAGGGAAGATAGTTGTGACCTGTGTGAGGCAGTGGGAAGCTATTAACAGTGGCAGAGGAAGTTCTGCCCCACTGTGCCCTTTGCCTTCTCCAAACCCCTTTAGTATGAGGACCTTTAAGCATAGACCTCTAGGAGAAGAGCTTTATTTAAATTGCTTTTCTAGTCTCCTTTCTCCAACTGTCCCTCTAGACTAAATAGTGATGCTCTAAAACCAGAGGGTGGATGTACAGAAGCTGTGTGGCTGGGGACAGGCAGGCAGAGGCATCCTTCTCCTCTGGAGCATTATTAATTCACTTTGTACACTCACTGCTCAAGAAACAGCTCTTTAGGAATTGTTTTTCCAATCCTTGCTTAGCTCCCAAAGGATATATATTTTTAACTGCTTCACCTAAATCTTTTATTGTCTAAGAAAATCTTTGGTAACCCCACCTTTGTTCTTTCTCTCATCACAGAGCCTGGCCCATGAGCATCAATGCCAGTACAAGACCCAGGGAGATGTCAAGGAATTTTTGACTGAAATCCTGAGAACTTATCAAGAAATCAATAAAACAAAAAGAGCTTTAAAGAAACCCCAAACTCTTCAGTAAGAAGGGGGACCTGAAAAGTTATTTATTGTATTTATTGCCCACCTCAAATATAAAAGGTAGAAATAACAGCTGCTAAGTCAATAAAACTAGAATTTACCTGAGCACCAAAAGTACACAGGAGTCTTCATTTGGTATGTTTTGTACTTGGTGGAAGGTTTGAACATGCTGGTTTTGTACCAGTGGGTCTCAAAATGCTTCTGCACAGCTCTGGTCCAACAGTTTCACTCAGGGGAGGTGCTCCAGCAAAATGCAGACTCTGACCACTGTGTAGTACCAGAAATCTTTGTGGATTTGAGATTCAAACAGTCAAGTCTGTGTTTTCTTTCTGCATCAGGTTTTTTGTTTTTTTCCCTTTCTTGATAATATCTCCACAGCATCAATAAGTCACTTAGCTGCTTCTTGGCAAGCTTGCAGATTTTCCTGCCCATAGCCACTTTGGTTTTCTTTCAGCTAAATACTCAGTAGTAGAGAACTCATGAGCACCTTAGCATACAAAAGCAAGATCACACTCAGGGTTAGTTGGAATTTCTCATCTATTTGCAATGTGTTCTGGACAACTGTTTCTTTCTCAGGACATATTTAAGACTGGCTCTAGAGAAGATCTTTCTACAGTGCCATGAGCCCAGATGTGCTTCTCTATCACCTCTCCACTCAGCTAAACAGAAACAAAAGGCACAAAAGGGAGCTTTGCTGGGAAAAAAAACCCATACAAGAGGAGATGCTTATCTCAGCTACCTATTCCAGCCTTACTAGTAGTTTCTTAGATCTCTTTACATAAGGGAAAATCCCAAACAGGTTAAAGAAGGTCAGATTTCCTCTCCTTTGTGCCTCAGAGAGGAACAAAAGTGATGAGGCATTACAATAGGGCTAGTCTTTGAGATGGAGGATCTTAAAAGACTTCCAACCAGTCATTGCTTCCCCACCTTCACTGGAGCAGGGTGGATCTTTCACACTTCAAGGAACAGACACAAGTATACAACTGCCCTTCTTTCTTCAGCATAAAGTGTGACTTTGGTGGGATGAACATGTTCCTAGGATCAAAAGCATGATGGAAACCCTCATCAACTCTATTATCATTCTTAAGTTTTCCATGAATATGGGCTTGGGGGGAAAAGCCAGAACTGGGTTATCCAAAATGCATCTGATACAACTCTTTACAGGGAGTTAAACTTATGTCATGTAGATCAGATCATGTGCATTTCTTGACCTGTTTCTGCCACCTGCTTCAAATATGATAGGAAGACAATAAAAATTGAAATACACAAGACTATTTCTGTAGTAACACCCACAGAGATGAAACCAAGAAATAAAACAACTGGTTTGCCTTTCTCACATTCTCAGATCTTCCTACATTTTCTACTCCAAGTTCAGCTCAGAGAGCTTTCTCCTGAAAAAACCCCACTGGTTTGGATTCTAGTGCAAAGAATTGGATCTTGGATTCCAGACAAGTCAGCAGAATCCTTGTGCATGCTCCTGGTTCATTAGCATCCATGGATCTTATTGCATCTATGAGGTTGGATCTCAAATTTCCAAGTACCACCTGCCTAAATACTTTCAGTCTTGTTACTGTTTTCCAAATGCAAGCTCAAGCTATTTCAGTGCCTCCATGATGCTTTGCTTTCCCTGCCTTTGTGTGTGCAGCTCACCAGCATCATGCCTAGTCATAACCTGTAGCAACCAGCAAACCTGAAAGAAGTCTGATTCATTTGTATAGGTGAGCAAAAGACTTGCCAGGTCCTAGGACTGCAGACAGCTCTTCTAACCTGTGTTTTCAGCAACTGCAAGGAAAAAGAAAATGCTTTGTCTCATACTTTTGCTCCCCAAACCACTTCATTGCAGTTATGAGATGGATACAGTAATTGTGAAATCATAGCCCAAGCGACAGATGCATAAACTCAGTTCTACCCAACATCAGCTGGCAGGAGTCAGATGTGGTCCTCTAGCCTGCAGTCAAATCACTTCTGCAAGACAGTAAGAGGAAACTCTTGCACAGAATTTGGAAAACAGAAACCAACCAACCAAACTTACTAAACTGCAGAAGACATCTGCAGAATATCTCCTCATCTGATGCCTTGGTTTGCAACCTGCGTGAGAGAAATGATTGTTGAGTGCCTGAAGCATTCAGTGAAGAGTTGTACATGCTGAGCCTCTGCTGCTCTCTGTCACTGTACATCTACCCCTTGCATCTGGGAGCTGAGGCAGAGTGTTTGCTTGCACTGGTGACCTCCCCCAAACCTCTGCCACCTTGTGTCCAGGAAACAGGGGACTCCTCCATCCTCCACTACTTTAGCCCTCTGCCTCCCCACGGGCATGTTTACATCTTCTCCGTGGGACTCTCAATGTTTTGTGAGGCTTTGCAAGCCCCAGAACAGCCCTATGGGAAGGGCTGGATGTCTCCTGACAGGACCAAACATCCCTTCAACCAGCCCTGGGCCAGAACCTTGAGCAGATGTGGGACCCAGAGGATGTTCACTGGCCTTTTCTCTCTTTCTTGGGTTGGATTCACAACAGGATTGTGAAACTGTCAGCTGAGAACAAAAGGAAACTATTCCATTGAATTAATTACTGTAACAAACACCTTTGGCTGTTATCTCAAGTGTCTTTCTCTAGCAGCTCTCTAGCAAGCCCTGTCATATGACACCAATGGAGAGGATGTGTCACCGGGCAAGGGAGACTGAGCAGGTGAAGAAGGTCAAATGCTTGGTATACAAGCTGACTTGTCTGCACAAGCTGATTGTATTATGGAATAGATTTACAAAGGGGAATAGACAATCAGCCATGATTTTAGGAAAGCACTTCTTCAGCCATTCAACCTGTCCAGGAGTCCACAGCAAGGTGCATGCTTGTTTTCAAGGATGTAGAGTTCCACACTTCTGTTGCTTCTGTGACTCACATCAGGAAAAGGAAGCTCTGAACATTATTTGGTTTCTGATCTCTGAGACAGAAGTCCTATGAGGATGCAGGGCAGGACTGGCTACCTTCTGCAAACTGGGAAGTAACATCATTCTCTCTGTACATAGCACCTCTTTCTTCAGGAATGCCTGTCTCACCAGAGTTCAGTGTTGGGAATGTGCAGACCAATTCCACACCACACACCACCACAACTATGTGATTTTCCCCATTAGCATGAAGTAATGCTCAAGTGTATGTGATGAGTGACTCAAAGGCACTTGAAAAGCTACTTTACCCTTCAGCAAAGAAGAATTATCCCCATTCTGCTACACCAGTCAGCACACAACCCTTCCTTTGAGCAGTTTTGCTCCTGACAGCAGTCAGCCAGAAACCCATTCACAAAATCTGTAGTTCCACAGGTGTATTTTCTCAGTTCAGGCATTCATGTAGTAGCTTTATATCCTCTTTATGTATATCCTATATATCTCTCCTACAATACTTATCCAGTAGATCCAAAGCTCTTGTGCTCCAATCCACTGCCCCTGATTTAACTCCAGGACCTGCTTCAAGACAAGCCCAAGCCCAAGCTCTAAGCAGTGTCCACAATCTAATAAGAAACTGTCTCCAACAACATCTAGGTGAACACTGCAGGTTTTTCTGAGGGACTAGAGCTGCCCCAGTGGATCTGGTATGTTTTTGTGTTTTCCAGAGTCTCTTGCACCCCAGTAAGAACAGGTCTGGTATATGCCATGCTATGGGAAGGAGAGGCACTGGGCTGCCATTCAAATGCTTCCTAGTCATAAATCACACTCAAACTTAAGAGCAGTTTTACCTCTTTGTAGAAGACAGCTGATCATATCTGCCTAATCCTCACAACACCCTCCTGAGGCATGTGGGCAAGCCTCACTCTTTTAGTTTGACAGAAAAGAAGGAAATGAGCCTGGGGAGGTGGAGAACTCATTTCTCCCCAACACTGTGCATTTAACAATGGTCTGAAGACTGTTAGAGTTTGCTGGCAGAGTTCAACACACACCAGGGTTTAACATTGCCAAGACACAAATGTCAGCACACATACTATCAGATGGTGCTACTGGGAAGACTAAAGGCAAAGTCACTACTATTTCCAGCCTGATTTGTCCCCAGACATGCCTATGTCTACTCAGAGCTGGTTACAGATACCTTCCCATCTTCTCTACTGGTTTCCTGCTATATTTCAATCAACTGAAAAACCTCCAAATGTTCAAACTTGAAATTCTCAGGACTTTTAGGTGCATCTCTTATGGAAGCAACCATGGTGATCTATAAAATACAATGTCCCAGAGCTGGATGCAGTACTCCAGATGAGGTCATCCAAGATCAGAGCAGGGGGAAACAACTCCCTAGTTCTTACTCATGTCTGAAACAGCATCACCAAGAGGCTTCACCAGAAAATAGATGGCCTTGATTTATTGCATTTATATTGCTGAGTTTTAAATTGATAACTTTCAGACTAAGTAAGTATTTTCCAGGGTTGGTAGGTCAAGAAAAAGCCCAGGGGGAAAGGGAGTTTCCCCTGAGTCCCCACAAAATTGGAATTGTAAAAGAGCAAAACAAGAGGGAAATCATGACTTAAAAGATGCAGATAATGATCAGCCTACTTCTGACTTTGCAAGCAGCCTGTGGGGGAGAAGAGAGATGTTCTGTCCGACATCGACTTCAGGCAGGATATAAATCAGCCATTGAGATGTGAGATTGTTCCATGGTTGTAGAAAACATTCTCACTCTCATTTTGCCTTGCTTCCACACACCTGACATCAGCTGAGTAAGCAAAATGCAATAGAAAGGAAAGCCTGAAGGCTTAAAGATCCCCACTGACCACAAGGGGTTTTCAGCAGCGTAATAAAGGCTAGGGTGTCATAAAGGCTATGGTGTTCACAGGGAAGGAAAAGTGCAGAAATGCATTTAATCAGTGTCACTTATTTGGAGGCAAGCCCTAAAGACTAGTTGCTTTAGCACATCTCACTGTCATTTAGGATAACAGGCATTTAGGAGCCAGTGATGCCCTACACTGAGGCAGAGCCCTGCAGGTGAGGTCTCCCCAGAGCAGAGCAGAGGCTCAGCAGGAGGGAGTCAGCAAAGGCACATGGAAGCCTACTCTGAGGCTTGTTTGATACTAGAGATGTTTGATGAAAAGGACATTTCCTAGCAGAGGTCATTCTCTTGAATCCAAATACTTTAGGAAGACATTTAAAATACACTAAGTCCAAATACAGACAGAATTTCTTCCTTAAACGAAATATCTGAAATTCCTGCCAAAGGGACTGACTCTAATATCAACAGAAGGTCCAAAAAAGTCTCCATGGAAGTAGTGGTTAGAAGATCCTAACCAGCACTGACAGCTTTGCTACCTGCTGTCCCCAGGATGTGATACAGGGACTAGAAAATACAGAGTATGTACCTGGGACTTTGGAACAACCTGGCTGTGGTAACTAGTTCCCTATGGAGGAATCACAAGGCTGTGTGGGATGGAAAACTGTCTAACCTAAAAATAATCCTTTATTTTCCATCTGACACTTCATGCAGCTGGGAGAGGGCAAAGAAGAATGGGAACATACCTGCTCTGAGTACCTTCAGCTTGGAAAGTTGAGGCACATAATGAAATTGTACTTGGAGAAGTTGTCCATTTTTCTGCTTGGTGCATTCATTAAAGGTATCTTTTCAATCAACAAACACCCAGGGAAGTACTTGTGGCAGCATGCTGCAAGCTTTCAGATTCATCAGTCATGAAAGGAAACCTGGCATGGCTGTGTCTCCTTGAAAGTCTTGTCTGATGCAGAAGATATCATGGATGGGTCTACAGTGAGCTCTCACAAGATCTAACTGAACTTTTTTCATACTAAATGTAAAACCTGAATGCTTGTGTCCTCAAACCAGAAATATTTCCAAGCAGTTTCTAGCTGTTCATCTTCTCATATTTCTTAAGGAAAAGTTTTTCATTTTCAGCAACTGAAAGCTAAGAGAAAACTCCTGTTTTTGAAAGAGGTGTTCCAAGAAAAAAATAATAAGAGAATTAATGATGAAAACTAAATGTTTGGGTTTTTTTTTCCCATTCATTTTTTTCCTCAAAGTGTCTTGCAATCAACCAAACACTGCAGCATGGTTCCACAGTTGGCACTCTTCTGGCTCCATGGTGAAATGAAGTTCAGCTCTCACCATGCTTTGGTGTTAATTCACCATGCATTTGCAGTCACCCTTACCAGAATTCCTGATCAAGGTGGAAAATCAGTTATTGCTGACTAACCCAGGAGGATGAGAGTGACTAGAGCCCAGACTCATGGAGTAACAACAGTATCCCACCACATACTCTTCTCCAAGGTGGGCCATCCAGTGCTGTCCTTTGGTTATATTTATTACATAGACACTTATACACTATAGAGGGTATCTAAAAGTAGATTGAGACACAATCCAAGTCCAGAACCAGCAGCAGCACACAAAAATACAGCAGTTAAAGGATACAGACTTGAGAGGGACTTCACCTTTCTGACAGCTTGTTTGTGCTCACCTCCAGGTTGTGGTTCCACATGCAAAGTCTTAACAACATGAGACATGTTCATGACTGTCCTCCTTTCCTTGGACTCCTCCCAGACTTTTAACATCTTCAACGTGAAGATTGTGCAAACTTTCTTCTCCCATCCAATAAAACAAAGAGAACTATGGCATGCAGGTGTGGTGCAACTCAATTAATAATTGGATTTTAATAAATGAGGTGTGCAGATGAGAGATAATGCTGAGGTACATGTAAGCTTTTCTTAGAAGTGTCAAAACCAGCAAGCCCATCATCTATCAAGCTGACAGAAGCCAGTGTGATCTGTGGTTCAGTAAGTAAGCCCAGGTTAGGAAAGCTGCCTTCTCCTGCCAACAGTCTCTTTCACTGCTTAAACAAGAACTAGTTTATCAGAATCTGCTCTGTGCTTCTTGAAACTTGCAGCTCTTTCCAAACATCTGCTCCCAGATCCCAAATAAAACACTTCTCAGTTCTTCTAGGAACCAGCCCCAGGGCACAGGACACTTTCTCTGTTCTCAAGAGCCCCAAATTCATTAGAACATGTCACCGAGGTGTCATCTGTAGCAGTGCCCCCACCCACGGTGGGGGTGGTCTTCATGATGCTGTATTTGAAAGGTAGCAATTGTACAGAGAGAAAACTTGAAGGGAACTAAGGAACTCACAAAGTCAGAGGAGAAAATGGGAAATGTGCAAAATGGACAGGATTCATCTGAAAGACAAACCAACCAGGACTGGATAATGCAACTCTTACTCTGCAGGGTAGCTGATGCTGGCAGAGTGAAGTGGGTTTGCACTGCTTCCCAGACATGGGATAAACTAAAGGGCCAGGACAACTTGTGCTGGAGACAGCAGTGCTCAATGAACCTATGTGAGGGACCAGATACATCCCAGGAGTGAGACAAGCTAGCTCACTTTCACACAGGAAGGTCACTACTGATTCCCAGAAAACCAACCACCCTGAGCATCTACAACTCAAACAACAAAATCAGCTCCAAATCCAGTGACTGAACTCTAAGGGGTTGTCTTGTAAGCTGTGCATGGGCTCTTCTCTAGCAGCAAGGCTCCCAAACTGTGCTCACTTTATTAAGGGCATTTATTAGGTGTTTTCTTGAAGGAATTTGCAAATGCATTAGCAGGATTGCTGCTCAGAGGCTTGACCAGTGAGAATATCAGTGTAGGAAGATGTGTAGCCCCAAGTTCTGAGGATAATGTTAATTCTCAGATCAGAAAGCTTTGGATTTATAGCTTTGTTTAGTTTAGATTGGGAACAATCCATGCTGCTGCCACTGGCATCTGTCACAAACTGAGAATTAATTAGCATTTGAGTCATCTTTAATGAACACAGTTAACAATCAAGCAATATGCACATACATTCAATACTATCAATTCAGGGACAGATCTCAAGTGCTTTCAGGTTTTGGCTGGCAAAGGACTCTCTGCAAAACTAAAGGATAATCCTGGGCTCCAAACCAGAAGATTAAAACTAAGGGCTGCTCCAAACTGTTGGTGGGATAATCCCTGCTGGTCAGGCTCTACTGGGAGGGAGAATGTTCTGCTGTATCTGCATCCTGATACTGTAAATTAGAATTATTTTTGAGGTCTACAGAACTGCAGTGTGGGAACAGAGAGAATCTACAGCCCATGAGCACATACCTGTGAGTGTTAGTTATATAGCCATGAGCATCAGAAAGTTATTTCTGGGCTATTCTAAGGCTCTTTTCTGCTGCCATATCTGCTAGGGTTATTGCTCCTTGCTTCTGTGGATGGTTTCCCTTCTTTTGCAACTCAAAGGTGTGATTATAGAAATATCTAGAGATTTATATGTGCACACTTGCACCTCTCACACACATGCATATCCTAATGTAGTTGGAGATGTCCCTGCTCATTGCAGGGAGGGTTGGACTAGATGAACTTTAAAAGTCCCTTCTAACCTAAACTATTCTAAGATTCTCTTCATTAGTCTTCAGAGTCCTCAGAGTTTTAATCTAAAGAATAAATCATCTAAACTGATAGGCGAGTTCCCTCTTGTGACCAAGCAATGCTACAGCAACACCTGGAAAGTAAACCCCAGCCCTTTCTGAGAGCAAAGAAACAATTCAGATCACAGAGAACAAAAAAAAGATTGATTTTACACCATCTGTGCACAGGACAGAAAAGAATTCACTGAAAAGATTGTCACAAATATGAATCAAGAAGGAAGATAAAGTTGCTAAAGTGAAAAGATTGTTTTATCTGTGCATGAATCCTAGGCCCCAGAGGCAAAACCAAAAGAGGGTGAAGGAAATTGGTCAAAACTCCTTTTATAAGCTTGTAGTTATAGTTTTCTTTCCTGGCAGAGGAACTACAACAAACATGCTTCCCCCCCCTGCCACCTGGGTGAACAGATTTTCCCAAATCTGTGGAGAAAAATGGACCCTTGTCAGAAGCAGGAAAAGGAGATATGGACATCAAGAGAGCATGAATGATTGAAATAGAGGATTGAAGGGGAACCCAAAAGGTCATAGAATCCCCTCCTCTCTTCTGAAGCACAAGTTTGTGTATCTAGACCATCCTTGAGCAAGGTTTTGCTTACCTGATCTGAGATCTTCCTGAGGGTTTTGCAGCCTCCACAGGTAGCCTGAGCTACAACTGAGCTATAAAACTACAAAGCTTCTCACAGTATTAAAACAGAACTGCAGGTATTATGCAATTTCTTATTGATATTATATTTATTTATATTAAATTTCTTTATTTATCTTTATTTTTTATTATTTATTTGTATTATTCTATTGAATAATATTAAGACAATTTGTTCTGTGCTTAACCCAAAGACATTTATCAGAACATAAGTGGACAGAACCATTTCTGAGGTTTTCATTACTCATGTCAGCCCCAGGATTTACCAAAGAGCTAATTAACATCAAATTTCTGAAGCAGAGAATCTTTTTGTTCTTCTCTTTTCCCCCAAATGTCAATCTATAGATCAACACCAGGAAACACAAGTTGGATTAGCTAGCAATTTGTTTTTAATGTTACTCAGACGGTATTAAATCAGAGAGGATCAAATAACCTGTGTTTTATGAATAAGTGGCCAGAGTTACATATCAAAAGTGCCAGGGCACTAATATATTAATACCCTAATGGGAATTAATGGCCCTGAGCAGCCTCACCTGAGGTCTCACCCATACACTTGTCCCAGAGCCTCAGGTGCCCATTTAAGCTCAGCCCTCGCCCTTCCCTCCCTCCCTGAGCAGTGCTGGAGAAGTGCTACTCTGCAGCCATGGATCCTGCCCATAGACCTGTCTCATCACCAGGGGCTTGGCTGATGATGTGGACTTTTGGTTGAAGCTGGCTTCCACCTCTGGACCTGCTCTGCTGAGCTGGTTGGTAAGGTCCTTGCCTGGCTAGCTCCTAGCCAGCCCTTGTGATTCCCTGCCTGAATGCTTATTCAGAAAGTTAATGATTGAAAAACTGGCCTCTGCTAGGTAGAGGTGAGATATATATAGATATATATATATATATATATATATATATTTTAATCTAGAGATTAAAACTCACTGGCCCAATGGAATTTTAATAGCATGCCTATAGTGTATCACAGGAATAGGGCATCTCTATGTAATTTATTTTCAGACAAGGTAAAAACATGTTACTATGCCTTTGTGGTGGCTCTTTCCACAGACAGCATCTGTATCAATGACTTTTTATACTTGTTTTACACTTGAATGGCCACTGTTAACAGTAACTACTATCAATTTTATTCCCCACCCAAAAATGTTTAGCATATACATGAACCAACTGTACAATGCCACCAAACAAAAAGATAGGGTTACAATAGACTTGGAGTTATTCCCTTAGTGATTTATTTTTATTTCTGGAGAGATAATATTAGACTGCTAGTTCATTTCAAAAGCTTCATATTGTCTCATCAAAATCTGCCAATATAAACTCCTGTTTTAACCCTTCCTTACAAAGGAAGGCATTTGCAAACAGGCATGGAAATAAGGTATTGTTTTCACTAATGTTATTTCAGATTCAGTATAGACTCCAGAAATGTTCACAGAAGGACATGGGTTATTCCTCTTCCTAAGACAGGTTGTTTCTTGTTGCCTGCCTGTGCAGCAGCTGGTGTCTAGCAGAGCAGCTCAGAAGCCTCCAGCAAACACAACATACTAACCTACTTTCTGAGCATGGTCATCAGCTGTTGCTGTAGTCTGCTCAGTTGGGTTTTCAGTTGTTAGAGCTACAGAGCTTGAGAATATTGGGGGTTTAAATTAAGAATGCCAGTATGTTGCTGTGTTTTCAGCACTGTTTGTGAAACACATGGTTCTTTCTAAAATGAAGCTTTTAAAAGGAGAAGCTACAGCAGAGTACTAGTTTGGCTTAACACACTGATACAAGTGCAGCTCCTTCCAGAAGGAAGCTAGACTGCCTCTGAGCATTGCTCAGCATGGAATTGATGATGACTGGTGTAGCTTCAGCCAAAGCCCAGCACCATGTCACCTTCCAAGAGTTTCAAATAGCAAGTGTGCAACCACCCTTTGGTGATGTGGATGTGGCAGAGTCGTGGTGGTGACACAAATGAAGCAAGGCTTGGGTTAGAATGTGGAAGTCCTGCTATGAAATTCAGTTGTGCTCTGGTTGGTGTAGGGGCTTCTTTCTGTGAGAACTATCTGTAGGAACTCTTGTTGTACAGCACAATACACTGCATGGTTTCCTACTTGGGCTACAGTAAACATCCTTGACTTTATTTCCTTCACTTTTTTCCCCAGCTCTCTCCCCTCCTGGGGTCCTTCTGGTAAAAACTAGTTAAGAAGTGGCCAGTAATCTCAAGAGATTGGTCTTTAACTTACCACACAGTTCTCATAAATTTTGCAAGTGCATGGCATGCTGATTCTGAATTGACACATTTATTCTTCAGTCTCAGGAAACTTTTGAATCCCTGAAAGCTTTCTTACACTAATTAACTCATGGGTTTATTCAAATTGAGGGTTTTTTTTTTAATTACTATTTCAAAGCCCAATGATAAACTGAATATCCTGGTTGATCAAAGTGCAGAAAGAGCACATTATGAAACCTGTGTGAAACACTCTGAGCAAAACATTCCTGTAACCACATGAGATGTGAGTAGAACATCTCTTTCTGTAAATCTGTCCCCAGGAGGAAGGCTAAGCTTGACTTTGAGTGACTGGATGATGTGGGCAGCCCACAGAAATGGGTTAGGTAAGAAGGGCTTGTACTCAGTGGTGCAGTTTGCCTTCAGCTCTTAGCATCTTCTGTATGAGATGAAGGATCTGGAAACATAAGCAGGCACTTATTTGGTACTTGGAAGATGAGTAGAAGAAGGAAAGTTCCTGGTGTATGCCCCTGTTTCTGCTTTTTTCCTACCAGTACTGACAAATCCATACCTGATTTCTCTTGTTGTTTGCACCTCTAAGCATTTTAGAGCAACAATGACTATAGCTAGGAAGTGCACAGCATTCTTCTGTGCTTCATTTCAAGTAATAGGTATACAATATTTCTCTAGTAGATTAGATCAAAAGAGGAAACTCTTCTATGCAGAAAGCCTCAGAGATTAGTCTATATGAATCTTTCTGAAGTTGTTCCTGTACAGCAGCCCAAGGGTTATTGGCAATGCACCAAAGAAACTCATGACTGGTGGATTTAGATACTGGCTGCAAATCTGCACTAATCTCTGTTTACAATCTGCCCTGTGTTACTGTCTACAGATAATAACTCCTAAGTTAAGGGTGTTTTTTTTTGTGACAGTATTTACTGAAAAAAATCAGTTTAAAACATTCTAGGAACAAAAGACTTGGGAAAACAAAATACCTGGAACTTAATCTCCTACTTCCTTCAAGTTCTGAATAAAACAGATGAGAACCATATAGGTAAGAGTATTTTTGGTAGATTTTTCCTCAACAAAATTGATTTAAAATATGAGTGTACTTTGTCATTTTGCTTGAGGAAACTGGATTTTGAAGATGTCACAGTCACTGTATGACAAACCATCTTTCCAGTTTATTTCAGCAGTCCTTCAACATTCTGGTTTTCTAGTTTGCCAGATCTGCACCAAGAAACTGTATTTTGATGTTGCACAACTAGTTGCATTTTGCCAGCTTTGCTTTTGTACAGGGCAGATATAATCTATCACTGAAATGCCTCACTGGTTTAGTATTATCTCTCCAGAAAAATACTTGGTTTTGGTTAATTACTGCTATCTGCAAGAGCCAGGAAATTTGGGGTTGTGCTTTGTAACAGTTGGTAAAAAAAGAAGTCAAGTGTTCAGATCTAACTACAATCACAAAGAAACACTGACTAGGGATGAGTTATGTTGTATATATGCAGAGAGAAAAATCCCTGGGTTTTCTTCTAGTTATGCTTTAGTAAATAAAACTTTGGGCATCTCTGTTTTGGACATACAACCAGCAATTTGTGCCTGCCAGGGTGTTTTGGAGAGGCACAGTAAGCAGGGAAAGCCATGCTATTCAGAATGGGGCACTTTTTGGCCAACAGATAGCTAAAAATCAGTAGAAGCTGCTTAGAGAACATCTTCTTTTGGACGCGTAAGCATTCAGCAGCTGCCTGAGGCTTCCCTTGAGGTGGGGGCGGAAAGGCAAGGTTGCTGGTGTTGCTCCAGCATCCAGAGGGTAGGTGACCAAGGGCCAGGGTTCCCTCCTTGCCTGCCTAGAAGGGAAAGCACAACCACCTGCTCCACGCCGAAACCCACTCCCCTGCCTCCCCTCCCCATTTTAGCCGCGGGGCGACGCTCGCCCTGGCACAAAATGGCGCCTCCCGTCACGTGCCGTCCCCGCCTCTTCGCCGGGGCCCCCGCACGGCGCCTGCGTGCACGGAGCGTAGGGCCGCGGCCTGGAGCCGCCGACTCCTCCCCTCCGCGGGCGGCGGTGTGCTTAGGGATTCTGGGTGAGCCGGGAGGTTTAGGGGTTGTTCGTGGCGGCTGCTGCGTTCTCTGCTTTGCGGCTGGCCTCGGCTCTGCTACTGCGAGGGAAGCGGCGGTGAGCGGCCGGACGGCGTGCGGGGAGCAACCCTTGGGCGACGGCGGGGCCGGGCGGGGAGAGGCCGCAGGGTCTGTGGTGGGTGGAGGGGCTGGGCCCGGGCGGGAAGCCGCGCGTCTGGAGAGCTTAATTCCGCTTGAGCCATGAGGGAGCTTGAGCTCAGCAAGGCTCTTGCGGACGTGTGGCGTTCGTAAACCCTCGGCTTGAAGGGAGGTCACCGCCGTCAGGGACCTGGCCGAGCTCCCTCCCCTCGGGGAGAGCTGTGAAAGGAGGACACCTCCGGGAGAGGTAATACCCTGCCCCGAGCTGCGATCGCCTTGTGCTGAGGCTTCAAGTAAAACAGAAATTCAGCACTTCTCAGTGAAGGGCTCGATGTGCTTTACCGTCGTTTGTGCCCTCACCTGCCAGGTAAAACTCCATTACCAGATGTCATCACGCTGGAGAGGGACCTGCTGAGGTGGGCATGGACCGAGCTCCATGGGAGCGGATGTTGGGGATGCTCGGGGCTGTCGTTTGGAAAAGAAGAGGGTGTTTTCCCATATAAAGAGCTAGAATGGCTTGAAAGTCGTGTTGAAACATTTCTGGAAAACCTGTAGAAAGAATGTTGTTGGGTTTTTTTTTTTCTGCTATGTAATATTTGGGTAAACCCTAAAGAGCTCTGAAAGCTGTGGAGCTTCAGATGTGTCAGTAAAACAAGGGAAGTCTTGGTGGTGTTTATGGTCTGAGAGCTGTTCATGTAGGGGTGGCTGCCTTCTAAAAATAGTGCCTCTGTAGAACATGAGCAGCTAGATTTCATCGTTAAATAACATTAGAAGTGGCAATGCTCTTGTATTTCTTCAGTTAGAACTGATGCAAGCATTCAGATGGACGCTGGTATTTTTAGGTCTCAGAGGCTTTGTCATAAACGTGTTTACTATGTGATAAATCCCTTGAGAGAGAGGCACAGAAGCTCAGTTGTGACAGAAATGAGGATTTTTCTTTTTAAAGTAGGTAAATCCTTTCCAGAAGCAAAAATGCTACCCTTTTAAAGATGCATTTTTTTTTTTCCTAAGTGAAGAAGCTTAATCTTGGAGCTCAGCCCACTGAAGGGCTAGATCTTGAAGCTTGGAAATGCATTTTTGCTTTTCTGTTTCAAAACATACTCTGCAGCTGAATTGGAACAGCTTTTGAACACTGCCTTTCTTGTGTACAGCATCTGCTGCTGCTGTTCCCCAGACAGACTTTGGTTTCCTTCATCTTGGGAGTGGATTGAATATCACTGAACTCTGCTTTCTTAAAGACACTGATTAATGTGTGAAGTATTTTAGCTGTTAAAAGCAGATCCATAAACGTGATTTTCCAAGTATTAGAAAGTTAAAGCTTATTTACCATGATTCCTCTTTATCCCAGTAGATTTCCAAGCTTAGTTGTTTGAAAGGTTTGTTTATTTCTCAGGAGCTTCATTTCAGCTGGATTTGTTTTGGTTGGAGTTGGGTTTTTTTTCCCCCTCTGTCTCTATTAGAAACAAAATTGTATGGTGTTTTGTTTTATTCATTCCTGCTGAGTCCTGGTGCTGAGAAGTGAAAGGGGAGTGTACAAATTGGAGGAAGCTGTTCCTTGTTAGTGGCTTGAATCTGTGATATGTTGGGTTATAGTAAGAAACCCTCTTTTTTTTTTAGCAGCTGACATTGTAGCTTGGGAAGTAGTGAACAGCTGCCAGCTTCACTGAGCCACTGCTGATCACTCCTCAGAACCTCCTGCAGAGACCCCATGTCGTGGGGGAGATTTTAACATCTTAATTTCAGCAGCAGTTTATGGTTCTGTTACCAAGATAAGCTGCAGAAACTTGATTTTGTCTGGATCCCTGTTGTTTTTGTGGATTTGGGCTTGTTTGAGGAGGATAACATGCAGCTGTGCAAAACACTTGGTCCCAGGACATTGAGGTTAAAGAGTTTACAGAGGAAAACAGCTGTGTAGTGCTCCAGGATTTGATACTTTGCTCTGCACTGAGGAGGATGGGAATAGACTTGATAAACCTCCTCAGCTATCAAAGTGTTTCATTTCTTTGACTCTTTATCTTTGGTAATAATTTGAATAACTGCCTTAGACTAACAATTAACTGCTGTTTACCTAATAAGCTTGTATTTGATTGCACCTCTGGTAACTAGTTATTTTTTATTCTGCTTCCATGAGCTGACATGGTTTAAACTGCTTGGAATGGTCCTTGTGGCCTTGGACCCTTAAAAGAAACAGCACTAAACTCTACATTTGATTCTTTTCTTGCTTAAAAAGAACTTTCAGTGCTTTCTAAATGAAATTAACTTCTGATGGAAGGTGCTAGGTAGTATTCAAAGCAGACAGTGTGGAGGCAGGGCAGGGATGTTTGATCTCAGCCTGCTTGATGTGGTAGCTTTGTGAGGCACACACCAGCTTGCACATGTTCTCACCTGCTTCCAGGGAGCTCGTAAAGAGGGAGGAGGTTGCAGGCTGGGTGGTGGCTGTTGATGGACTGCAGCTTTTGTCCTGCTCCTTGCCATGTGATGGTGCAGCTGGGCTTGTGCAGGGTGGGGACCCAAGGCTGCTGCTGCAGGTTGGGTGGTAGGAGGCTGTGCTGTGTGGCCTCTCTTTGGATCATCAGTCACCTAGTTCCCTAAACCAACTGAAAGCCTTGCCAATTGAGGGGAAAAGACAGGACATGTTTTCCCTAACTCTTAGATTACATGAGTAGCTCTAAGCAGTGTTACTTACCAAACTTCACTCCTAATGGTAATGCTAATGTAAAGCTTGAATCACTTACTGTTTCCATTGTAGTGTTGGCCAGTACCTGTACCTGCAGTGGCAACACTTGTTTCCCATCAGTTTTGTACTTAATCTGACCTCAGGTTTCTATTGATGACAGGATATTTGCAATGTGGGATAAGCTACTTTATGGTAAGGGGAAAAGAAAGAAGAAATAGAGACTGTTGTCAGCATATTTTCCTGTCATTTTTGCATTGGATGTAATGCAGGGTTGGGTTTTTTTTCCAAACTAATGAAGTTTTTTGTGGCATTTTTATCTGGACAGGAGGGGAAAGCAGACAGATGCTTGTGAGTGCTCCATGGCTGCAGCTGCCTGCATTCATTCATTTATTGCCTATTGTCACTTGGAAGCATTCTCTAGGTAAGAAATCTGCTTTAAAATGTCTAAAGTGACACTTAATAACACTTCTGTGCCTTAAAATGTCTAAACTGACACTTAGTAATACTTGTGTTGAATCCTCAAGTTGCCTCTCAGTGTTTTGGGCTCTCAATTGTGATAATATTTATGTATTCTGTTTCCCTGGGTCATTACAAAGCTACCTCTTCTGGGCTAGAAACTGACAGTATTTGTGCCAAGGAATTCGAGCTGCTCTGCAGAGTTACCAAGGGGCAGTCTACTCACTTCCATCTTATCAGAAAACTTTCTCTTTTTCTTTAAGATGTTATTCCTGGTTGAACAGAATACTTCATAAACATCTTCAGTTGCCAGATCTACTTTCTCATTTCAGATCTGTCACCATGTAGTAAGATGTGTGTTGCTGTTCCTGTAGCTTTCCATTAAACCATCTTCAAATATGGCAATATGGGTAATGAAATTTGGAGCTTTTGGGTGTTCTTATAGCTGCCCAAGATACTCTCACTAAAGATACAGGGTAGATTTTCCTGTGTGGAAGGGTATTTGTACATAATTGGTATCTTTTTTTTCTAGGTAGTCTGATTAACCAAAATAGTTTGTTTAATGGCATGGTTCTCATGATGCAGTAAGCATACTTTAGGAGTAAATGGGAGTCAAGTTTAAAGGCAAGAGTCCTTACATTTTAAAAAATTAGAAGTCATGTCTTGAAGTAGAACTGTTTGGATTCATGTGGTTTTGGTTTTGGCTAACATTTCTTCTCCAGCTTTGTCATTTCTTGAGGTAATATTCAAGCATCCAGCAGCATATCTGTGGTGCAGCAGAGGACTGCTGTGGCTAAAATTGTAGATAATACAAAAACTAGATATGTGCCAACATTTACACCTTCCTATTAGTTAAATGATAGCTTTCAGATAACAACTAACTTGCTTGTCACATTCTGTTCTTCTACTTCCACATCTGACTTGCATCACAGACTGTACTATTAATCTCAGTCTATGTTCCAAAACTTGAGTTTAGTCTCTCCTGTGGGTCTCCCAGATGTCACAGAGCAGTTTTAATTTGGCTGGTGGCTTCACAGGTCAGTTCATCTTCTGGGACCCATCCCTGCCTTCTGGTTAAGGAATCCATGCACACATACAGGATGACTCAAGAGTGGGATGAATGTTCTGATGCCAGAAAGGTGCTGGTAACTTGACAGGAACTTCCACATTCTTTGGAGGTATGTGTGCATGTAAGCCTCTCCTTGAGTACTACCTGAATTATATCATGTGGAACTATAATTGAGTTAACTTGAATTGTGTTTTCAATAGATATACTGTTTGTAGCTGAAGTATTCAGAACAAGATCAGCATTTACAGCTTGACAGTAATTATTAGGGCTTCATGGTTGGCAAAAACCTGGTGGAACATTTTCTGCCCTTGCATCCCCCAGTGTCATTCTTCTGGATTTAAAATACTACACTGTAGAACACTAAAAATAGGAATTCTGGAGTGACCAGGTTTAAAGGGATGTTGGCAACAAGACCAAGTTATGGCCACATTCCTGCAGTGGGAGTGTAGCTGCTGTGTGCACCATACACACCTTGTCACAGCTCTTCATGCATCTGGACTGGATATGCTGCATCTGCTCTAGAGCCTTGCCTGTGCTTTAGGGGAATGCCCTTCCTGGTTGGTCTCAGATGCCAGGACTTCTTTGTGGGAGCCAAAACAGCATCCATAAAGCTCAAATCATTTTTAAATAAGAAAGAGAAAATTTCCATTCTGTTTTTTAATCAGAAACATTGTCCTGAGATGTTGCAGACTTGCAGGAGAATTTTCAAAGCATGGAGAAGCTTCTCAGATCAACAGCATTTGTTTGATTTCATGTTTTATTCTGAATTTTTAAGTTTAGGAAACTAAAATGGGTAATTCCCTTCCAAGGAGGGAGGAATAAAAACCCCAACCAAACAGATATTTGACTAAAAAGGTATTTAGCCTTTGCTAAATTTAGCCTGGGTATGAGCAACTGGAGGAGAGAGTTATGTAATGGTTAATTACTCCATCCACACAGAAGGCTTTGGAATGCCCATTCCCTGAAGCATTCAGGAGTCATAAAACAGGGGCATGGGGATGACAGTGTGAGAAAATGGCCTGGTAGAACATTTCATATTTATTCTTGCTGAGTTTGCATCTCCATGTCACACTAATGTATTGTTTAGCAACACTGCTGCATTTTGGAGTGTGTTCTTTGCTCTCTGACTTGTGCCTTTGCTCATTAATGTAAGGCATGTGTCTGGTCAGGGAAGAACTTCTGATATTAACTCTGAAGTGTTGCTAAGCTTAGCCTTCTGCACATGCTGCCTTTCACTAGATAAGTGGAACTTTAAAGAGGCTGAGTGAAGATTTCTCATGGCTGCTAGAATAAATTCCTTGGTGGTTGAGAGAATTTGTCAGGAGGACAAACAGGAGTGAAGCTGGGATGAATTGGCTAGCTTGTTCCTTCCCACTGCTTTCTTCCTATAAAAATGGACTTACACCTGTGTGTCAGACACCTCTTCAGCCCAACAAATCAGGTTTTGTAAGTTTTTGATAAGATAGTCTGTATTTTGGCAGCTGTTCCTGGGTTTTGTTGGGGTGTTTTGGTTTTTTTTTTTTCCCCCCCTCCATTAACGAAGATACTATGGAAGATTTTTCAGGCCAGAAAAAAAGCATGCTGTAAGGGTTGCCATGGAAGGTTGTTCAGTAAAGAACAGATGGTGTGTTCTGTTCCTTCTTGAAGAAAGGATGATTGCTTTGAAAATGTTAGCTTCAGGCTGGTTGGGAGGAGATAAGGTCTGACTGAACCCCTGATTAGTAGGGTATTTGAGAAGGGGCCTCATCCCACTGTAAAATGTAGTGGCATTTGAAAGAGTTAAACCAGTTGTTAACTGACTGAGAGCCAGAATTCCATCTAGAGTGGACTTGAGTAGATTGCCCTGCTTCAGCATGTGAGAGCAGAGCTTTACCCTCCACTGCTCTTCTCTGAACTCTGGCTTATGTGGCAAATGTTCCTCAATGAAGCAGATTATCCCAGGGTCACTGGCCTTTCCTCCTGCTGGAAAACAGCATGTGAACCTTACTTACTTTGCCCTGCTTTGATAAGTGGCCTCTGAAGTTTTTTTGTTGTTAGCTGTACAAATATTTTTTCTTCTGCCTGATATGACTTAAAACCAACACAGCAAAGCAGCAGGGCAGGCAGGCAAAGCTTTGGAATCTGACTCTTCTGAACACATCTGATTCAAGGTCATCAGTTTTAAAAAAGGAAGTTTATGAATTGGGTTCTGTAGTTGATAGAATTCTTCTAGAAATCATGAGTAGATTCTGTAGTTTGAGTTTAAACATGCACAGTTTGCTACTGCTCAACTACATTTCTGTTAAGTACTGTTTTTTCCCTCCCTACAAAATGCTTTTACACTCTGAAGTACTAACATGTGAAACTACAGTTGGTAAATAAACCCAAGTTCTGCAGTTTCAAATCAAGTTGTAACAGAACAGAAGATACCAAGAAAGGAGGTCCTTGCTCATGCCTGTATACTGGATATTGACATATGGATACACCTTTTTTTTCCCCCAGTACTGTGCTGTATTTAAATGTTAATAACTTATCTCTCCCTGTGCTTCCCTTGCCTTCTCTCTCTCCCTCCCCTGATCTGTATTTTGACAGAGATCTACTGGACGTGAGACCTTGCAGGAAACTCTGCCACTACCTGAAACTTTCACGATGAAGAGAACTAGACAGAAAGCTGTGGTTGAAAATGAAGCTCCTCAATCATCCCAACAAAGCAAAAAACAGAGAACTTGTTTCTATGGCTCAGTGTTTGGAGAATCTGAGTTGCACAGCTCAGTGGACTGGGGGAACCTTCCACACCACATTATTCTGCATATCTTCCAGTTCCTGCCTTTAGTGGATAGAGCCAGGGCCTCTTCTGTCTGTCGAAGGTGGAATGAAATCTTTCACATCCCAGATCTCTGGAGGAGATTTGAATTTGAACTTAACCAGCCAGCAACTTCCTACTTAAAGTCTACACATCCTGATCTGATTCAGCAGATTATCAAGAGGCATGCAGATCATCTGCAGTATGTGAGCTTCAAGGTAAGGCTGGGATAAAGGGAGCCTGCTTCTGGCATGGTTCTCTACGTAATGTCTGCAGCTTCTCTAGGTCACTTGGCTCAAGTGTTGGACCTGGGAAGTCTTATGTCTAAAAGTGCCACTCCTCCAACAATTTGTTTCCACACATGCATGTAGTTTCCTTCAGTTTTCTACAACTTTAATCCCTACAAAGTAAAGAAAGAGCTAATGTCATGCAGTACAGTGCTGAAGATTGGGTGATGTTTTCAGAACATAGAGGATGGGTAGTTTTGTGAAGCAATGTTAGTGGCACTCTTGAGTACTCAGCAGATTATTTTGTAGAGAAGTATTTATTACAATATGGAAGCATTTGAGGAGCTAAATGTCCTGTCTATAATTGATTTGCAAAATAAGGCCATGCAGTAAAGAATGATGGAGATTTGACAGCCATGCTTTGAAAAGGTTACGAGTAAGGGAGAAAGGTGCTGTCTTAATTCATGTGATGGACACATTAAGACATTATTTAGTGACAACAAACTTGATCTAAATTAAGACTGTTTGTAGTCTCAGGATTGCATAAATGTGGACTTCTTTCATTGGAATACTTGGTCCAGTTTATTCTTGGTTATCTGAGAAGGTCATTGTTGGAGTTACAGGTGCTTTGTTCACCTTTTTACAGCCACTTCTCCTTGGAGGATGTTGTAGTTGTAAGCTATGAAGGAAAAGCAGAAGAGGATTGATATTTCAAGCTAGGATGAAAATCAGAAGCTTCTTTCTCAGCACTGGTAGAAGTTTTATGTTTGGAGACATCATGATTGGATTGCAGATCAGTACATGGAGAGTCAGTGGTTAAATAGCTGTGATTTCTGCACTTCATATAACTGATCATAGTCAACTGACATTATAATGTCTTAATTCAACTTTTATGCTTTTGCAGCTACTCTTTTTTCATCTTGGCTTCTACAGAGGAGGAAGGTGAGATGAAATAGTGATTTGTCCAAAGTTAGCCATCAGGCTTCTGGACAAATTGAGAATCAGTTCCATTATTCAAGATGCAAAGGTCTTGTCCCTGCAAGTAAAATGGATTAGTTTGCTGGAGTATAGCTAGGCTTTGTCAAGTCTCTTTTTCAAATCTCAAGTCTAGAATTGACACTTTAAAACCAGGCTCAGACATGCTGCTATCATAACACCAACACTAATTACAGTTAGGGCTTAGATGTAAGCTCTCTGTCCATGTTGGAACTAGCCATTATTCATACTCAGGGAAATTTCATAGTAGTAACTTTTCTGAACTGTTTTTGTCTTAAAATAAGTCATTAATGTTGCTCTTTGTCCTTGTGATAAATAGTCTGGTGCAGTAAAGCTGAGTGGGTGTGGAACTTCGGAGTCTTGGGTGTCCCTGATGCTGTTTCTAACTTGTAATAAAGAATGACTTGGTGATTTTCAAATTGCTTTTCTAGGTTGATAGCAGCACTGAGTCAGCAGAAGCAGCCTGTGACATCCTTTCTCAGTTGGTGAACTGTTCTATCAAGACCCTGGGTTTGATTTCTACAGCAAAACCAAGCTTCATGAATGTCTCTAAGGTAATGTTCTACAAACTAACTACAGAGGGACTTAATTTGCTCTGAAGCTTTCTTAATGTTGTTGTTCAGTTGATGGTAATTCTGGTACTTCAGGCTCATCCTTATGTCCACTTGCACCTGTTTTATTACAGTACAAAGATAAATCAGAGTGGATGAGTTAGATTTTGTCATGTGCAGCAGCTTGTTAAACAGATTTCCTGTGTTCATGTTCAAATAAGCCTTTCTTTGTTACACAAGAAAGGAGATACCCAAGAAGTGATTATTTTTGTACTTTCTGTGCATGCAAAACCAGAGGTTTAGATGCTGAAACTCTGCCTTATACCTAGGGTATTTTTTAACCCTCCTGCAATTTCTCCAAACAGGCTCATTTTGCTTCAGCTCTGACAGTAGTTTTTGTCAACTCCAAGTCATTATCATCCATCAAGGTAGATGACACACCACTGGATGATCCCTCCTTGAAGGTTCTTGTTGCTAACAATAGTGATACTCTGAAACTGCTGAAAATGAGCAGCTGTCCTCATGTATCACCAGCTGGTGAGTAGTGAGTGTATTTGAAAAGTTTAATAGTGAAGTGTCATAAAACAATAGTAAAGATTTAATATGGAACAAGGTATTTATAAAACTTCCAGTGCATTTCTGAGTCTCCTAGCAGAGTCCTTTTATTGATGTAGTCTTGACTTTGGACAGTTGGAAGGCAAAGAAGAATGTCTTTGTGTTAGTGAATGAGTGAGGTTAATGAGGGTGGAGGTGCTCCTCACTTGACTGCCTCTTCTGTGGTTCTTTGCTTACATCCTTAGCTCCTCCAGTACCTCTGGTGATGAGCCTTAAAGAGGAAGAGCCTCCAAAATTAGTGCCAGCCTTTAACAGCTGTTTCAGAGACTTGAAGCTCATTGCCAGTTCTGTGTGAGGGTAACCTGAGGTGCACTGCTTAGCTCTGCAACTGTGTAAACTTGACTGACTGGCATCCTGGGGGAGCACACGTGGCAAATCCCTGGGCCATGAGTCAGGTCCTGGTTGGTGAGATAAAGGAGATGAAAGCAGTTGTCAATAGCTGTTTTGGGAGGTGCTGTGACTTTAACTTACTGAGCAAAAATACTGATACTTCAAAGTTCCATTAAATAAACAAACAAGCATGGAGTGTGTACAAACTCCAAGCCTAGTGGTGCAGGACTGGGAGTTTCTCAGTTTCTGTGGTGCCCTCGTGTGCTCAGATCTGGCAATATCAACTTGCTCCTTTTAGCAGTGTTTGGTGAAGAGCTCCCCTTTCAAAATACAGGCTTTGGGGTCCCTCTTGCTTTCCTTTCTCCTGAAACCTTACTGCTAGGGAAAGGGAATCCTGGTCTGAGCTCTATCCTTTTCCAGAGTCCACAAAAGGTGATTTAATCTGTACTTTGTATTCTAGCAGATTAAGAGCAGTTATGTTGTTTATGTCTTAATTCCAGGAATGGTCTGTATTACCATAGCTCTTAATCCAAGTTGCTGGTGATCATGTAAATAGAATGCTTGGATAAATGCTGAAGGGAGGAGTATTGGGGAAAGGGAAGAGTGGCAGCTTCAGCTGGGTCTTACCTGATTTCAGTTGCTTCTTCAAAGATGAAGACATTCTGCACAGGGAGGGGCATGGAGGAAGAAAAATAAACAGATCCAAGATGAATGTGACTAGTTAGATTTGCTTATTTTTACTGATAAGTGTTTATAGCCAAAACCTCATAAAAGGATGTGGCTATCTAGGACTTTATGATATTTCATGTGTTTTGAATATAGACATAAATATTCCAGCCAATAGAGTTCTAGCTTGAGCTTTACAGCAGACAACTGGGTTTGTATTCACTTTTCATTTGACAGAGTCATTTGTTTTTGTTTATTCCTCAGGAATTCTTTGTGTTGCTGACCAGTGTCATGGCCTGAAGGAGTTGGCTTTGAACTACTACATTTTAAGTGATGAACTGCTGCTGGCTCTGTCGAGTGAAAAACACGTTGACCTTGAACACCTTCGTATAGACGTCGTGAGTGAAAACCCTGGGCAGGTCCAATTTCACACCATTAAGAAACAAAGCTGGGATGCTCTTGTTAAACACTCCCCTAAAGTCAACATTGTGATGTATTTCTTCTTATATGAAGAAGAATTTGATGCTTTCTTCAGAGAGGAAACCCCTGTTACACACCTTTACTTTGGCAGGGCAGTAAGCAAAGCGATGCTAGGTCGTATTGGCATGAACTGCCCCAGGTTGATCGAGTTGGTTGTGTGTGCTAATGGACTTCAGCCTTTGGACAATGAACTCATTCAGATTGCAGAACGCTGTAAGAACTTGACAGCAATGGGACTTGGTGAATGTGAAGTGACCTGCAGAGGTTTTATTGAGTTTGTAAAGATGTGTGGAGGCAGGCTCACCCAGCTTTCCATAATGGAGGAGGTACTGATTCCAGATAACGATTATAGCTTAGATCGACTTCATCTGGAAGTCTCCAAGCACCTTGGGAGAATGTGGTTTCCTGATATGATGCCAACGTGGTGAATTCTCTACACACATCTGTGGATGCAATAGGAGAATCAGGGTGTCACTTTCTATGCAAATAAAGGATTTGAAAATGGAATGTGGAGACTTCTTTCCACATTTGAGCTTTTCTACTTCGAGAACCTCGATCAGGGTAACAGCAAAACATTCTAGAATGTTAATGGTATCTTGAAATAGAGGATCAAGTGTACTTAGCACTTCTGAAAGTATCTCTGTGGTTTACAGGTACTTCAAGCAAATGTGGGCTCCTCTGACCTTCAGTTTAAATGTTCCATTCCCATTAAAGTTTGGGGGTTTGTTTCATGGCTTTGGTAAATCTTTTTGATGTTTATCTTTAGAGAAATTTTTCCTTTAGCAAATCTATTTTTATAGCAAGCTGGGTACAAATTGAAATCTAGTATTATTTGTCATGATGTTTTCTGCAGGTATTTTTAAAAGTATCTGTCATATGTATGGAGAAAGCTTGTACATTAAAATACTTGCACTGGCACAGGTTGCTGAAGTATAATCTAGCTTAAACTCATGCCAGTGGATTAAAATATGGTAAATAAGCTTATTCTTGCAAAAAAACTTTCCAGGTTTGAATTGCACTTTAAATAATTTTGTCAGATCAGCTAAACTGTAGAGGCTGCTTTGTACAGAATGTTGGTTTCTGTCTTAGGCATTAAAGGGATGGGAAAGAGACCTTGTTAAAAGTAATGAATTTTAAAGTTTGTTTCTAGGTGGATTGCTTGGGTGAGTGCTAGAGCACTTTGGAAAGTGCCAGAGTGTAAGGAACAGCTTCTGAAGTTGGGAGAGTTCAGGTCTTTGATTACAAAGATTGATGTCTGAATGTTGTTCCATGCTTTCCTTATGAAGAAATAAGGACTTCAGATGTGGCTAGTGAGAAGGAAGGAAGGATCAAATGGAATGCAGTTGTCTACGATCACATTCTATCTGGAGTCAAGGATTTAGAACACTTAAAACCCCAAATTATTTGCCACTTAGAAGCCAAAATGACCTGTAGTAGTCTTGCCTGTGTCTAGCAGAGCTCTGCTATAAGCCCTGATTTCTAGAGTAAAGGCTGCTGGAGATGATCCTGAAGTTGTGTATTCAGGACAGTTTAATACTTACTGCTCTTAATTGTTTTCTTGAGGAAGATGATTTTGTTTCTTCATTTTCTTTCAAGGGGAAAGAAGTGGTGTATTGATACCAATGAGAGTTTGTATTTTTGTGTTGATGTTTTGCACACTGTAAACAGATGCATTTTATACAGATTTTGCTGGAATTATTTTCACACTGTAGTTTTTCTAGCTTCCTATTTATAATAAGTCTACTTTGGATTTGCTGGTGACATGTCACCTCAGATTAAATTGTCAGTTTCCCCTGTACTTCTGCTTCTGTACTGCAAAAACAACAGCTAAAGGGTTAAACCACCATTATCTTAGGCCTGTTCCCAGTTGCAAGCTGAAGGATTTAAGATGACACATAATGGTTATCTGATCCAGTAATGTCTTGCTGCCTGCTGCACAGTTAAGCATCTGACTCTGGTAACTAGCACCTGCTACCCAAGCACTTGCTACCCTCATTAAGGGGTTTATAATTAATTCTCTTTTGAACAAAAGACTGAATGTTTCTAAACAATTTGGTTTAAGATGTGTGGTTTGCTTTAACTGTAAACATAATAAAGTGATCCAATACATGCACTGATACTAGTCTTCTCCATCTGTTGCACCATGTTCTCCTATTAGGAGTGAAATCCCTGTTGCCATCCAGGAGAGACACTGGTTGCTGTGCCATGCCACCTCCAAACAGCATCTTTTATGTCTTTTTCAGGAAGAAGTACTGAGAAATAAATTTCAGTGAATTTCCCTCTAGTTCTCCTCAGTTCAAATGCTTTCAAAACCTTAAGTAATCTTGTTTGCCAAGGTGTAGTCAAGTTTGGCAGTTAACCTAAGGTACAGAGTTCTGTACAGTTTGTACCTGAATTGTCTGTTAATGTTAGCACCTTGCAACATTGTGTAAGGCTCAGAGCGTGGAACTGGTAGCAATACAAACTGTTGTACATGAGAAGAAAACAAACAAAACCAACTTTTGGATGCTGAGATGAATTTATTTGGAATTTACTGCATTTCCTTTTCACTCTCTGTGCACTTTCCCCCTTTCAAGGTTGCTGGTAGGATCTGAGTGGTCACAGTTCTCAACGTGGATGTGAGATACGATCCCAGGGAAGACTCTTTGCATTGGCAACATTCTCCCCAGGACCTGTCCCTTAGAAATCCTACCATTGTATCTGATGGGGTGGATGCAGACAAGTTTCACACAGAAGCCTAGTGAAAACAAGAGGAGGGAAAACATCAAATGACTGATGAAGCATTTATTCTTCTGTACAAACCAATAGTGGAAATGCCAAAATAGCAGAGACAGTGTTGTCATAAAGATAGGGGTTGGAGTTGACTTGCTAGAGGAAGGAAGATGGGAGGCAGGGAGAAGGTGGGAATTGCTGCTTTAGTAAAGAGAAGAATGTTGAAGGCAATCTACAGAACTCAATTCTTTGCATTCTAACACAGGAGCAAAAAGTGCTGCATGTCAAGGGATAGAAGGTGCAGTGGCTCCAAACCACCTGCCTTGCTGCCAGGGGATAGATTCTTTATGACCTTCAGACAAAGAAACAGGAAAGGAAAAAGAGCTATTTACCTGATCCCCTGATTTGGACTCCATCATCAATGGCATTTCCATTGTGGAAGAACTTAATGGGTCCAGAGAGCTCACCAGAAAAGGGAGCATAGACAGTGGCTCCATCAGCACAGATGACATCCACCCCCCGGTGCTTTTCTCCTTTACCATTGCGTCTGAAAGCAGAGATGTAGTTAGAGGTGTCTCTTGTCAAGACTAGAGGAGTTAGCATGCTGCAGGGTCTGGAAAGGGGTGGTTTGTACTGAGACATAATTGCCTGGCTGAAGAGTCTCTTGTAAAAGTGTTTTGGTGTAGGTGATGTCATGCCATGTAGGCAATGAGCTGTTAGAGCTGAAGCTCTGCAAATGGGAGGGGGACAAAAGTAAGTTTAGATGAATAGAAATGTTGGTTGGTAGGTACCTGTGGAGGACCTCAAGTCCAACCTGCCACTTGAGTCAAGACTGTTCCCAACACCAGGTCATGTTAGGCATCAACCTCTAAACACAGAGGTTTTGTGAACACCACAGGCAGCCTGTTTTGGTGCTGCATTGCCCCTGTGGTGAAACCACAAACCTTCAGAGCTGTAATTCTTCAATGTCTTAAACAGAGTTCACCTCTCAGAGGAGGAGCAATAAACCCCCAGATGTTTCAACTCCCTAGTACCTTGGAGCTCCATAGTATCCACAGCCATACTTATCACAGCCTCTTATCTCATTTGTAGGATTCCCAGAGCACATTGTTGCCCAGCGTCTGTCTTGTTGTGGGAATGGTGGAACAACTGAAATACAGCAGCACAGCAGAGTTAACTTTTGGGTTCTAAGTCTGGCACGTTTGTTAACTACTGTGTTTTAATTTTACTTAGGAACATGCTGAAATTACATCCCACACATGTAGTTGGATGTCTCCTCTACAAAATTTGTCATCCTTTAGGAAATGTAAATAGAATTTAGCCCTGAGAGTGGATTGTATTGTTTCTAGATTAGGGTTATCTCATAGAAGGAACATGCTTTAAAGACAAAAAAAATCAAAGAATTATCATGGTTCCTCATGTGTAATCTGAGGGGTGGGAAAAGCCTTAGTTTAGTTTCTTATTCTCTGTCCAGGCTGATGTGAGTGGACTTCTGAAGTCTTCATTGCTACCAATTACAAAGAATCATCCCAAAGTCTGCTAAGATGCATTACTGAAAACATTACTTACAGCTATAGTTGAAAGGGTACAAACAGAAGAGATGTTGGGCTCAGGTTGCTGCTGAGATTTGATGCTGCTGAATCATGGTAAGGGCAAGAAATACAACTTGATAAGCTGATATATTCTCCTTCCTATATCAGTCTACACTCCTCTTATGCTGAATTTCTAAGGCCTATTTTCTTCCTCAGATGCTTCTGTCAGGGAGGGGACTATTGCTATTTGATATTATTGTCCATACTTGCAATTAATTAATCACTTAATTTTCATTCATTATGCTACTTATTCTGAGGTTGGGGGTTGGTTGGTGGTTTTTTTTTTTTTACCTGGTGAAAGGAGATGAGTAGGATCAGAGTGGTCACAGTTCTCCACATGGATGTGAGAGATAATGCCAGGAAATACTTTCTGCATGGGGAGCATTCTGCCAAGCTGTTGCCCTCTCTGGATTTGGCCGTGGTACCGGATGGGGTGAATGCAGACCAGCTTCACACAGTAACCTGGGGGAGATGGGAGAGGAAATGAGGTAGGAAACATCAGCTGCATCTGCTCTTGGGGTGAGCAAGGAGCCTTCCCTGTTACCCCCTAACTGCCAGCTGAAATGATGAAGTATTATCCCTTGACAGGACAAGGGTTGATGCTTTTAAAGTCAAAGAGATTTAGACTAGGTAGAAGGAAGAAAATTTTCACCCATGAGGGTGGTGAGAGCCTGGCCCAGGTTGCCCAGAGAGGTGGGAGACATCCCAGCCCTGGAACCATCCCAGGTCAGGTTGTCTGGGGCTTTAAGCAGCCTGCTCTAGTTGCAGATGTCCCTACTTGACTGCAGGGGGGTTGGACTAGATAACCTTGGAAGGTCCCTTCCAACTCTAACCATTCTATGATTCTATGAAATGTAGCCAAGGTACCAACAATCCTGGAATCAAAGTTACTTGGACTTAACAGAAAAGAGGGAGTTGGAAAATAGGGAGAGGAAAACATCCCCTCAGCAGAACTGAAGGCATGTTTCTTATACTTTATTTTTACTGTTTCCTTTTTTCTTTTTTGATTTAGGGTTGTGGTTTTCCTGCTGCCTGTTTTCCAACTCCCTTCTTCTCCCCAAGCAAAGCACAATAGGAACAGGCCTACATCCTGCTGGTGCTGACTTCTGTTATTGCTTAGCAGCAGTCTAGCTGTGCTTCAGAGTAGGAACTACAGAGGATAGTTGCTTGAATGAAAGATCCACAGAAACCTTCCTCAAGCAGCTGAAAGGATTACTAGTGCATGCCACACAGCACTGCTGCTGCTGTTACTTGCCTGAGCCCCTGATCTGGACTCCATCATCGATGGCGTTGCCGTTATGAAAGAAGCGAATGGGTCCTGAGAGCTGGCCACTGAAAGGAGCAAACACTGTTGCTCCATCAGCACAGATGACATCCACACCTCCATGCTTTCCCTTACCACTGTCCCTGAAAGCATGAAGAATGGCATTAGAGAAGCTTGTAAGGCTCAACATCATGGATGGAACAGATCAGTGAACACAGTAGCGATGGCTGAGGTCTGGCTGACAGCATGTCTGTATCTGCAGTGAAGTTGGAAACAATCAGGGAGGTTTGAACTAACTTTGATTACTGCAAAATGTTTAACTCTGACCTTCTGGAAAAGGGTGGGGAAGATTGCAGATTGCAAGGATATTTGTAATTCTCCCTAATTCATGGGGTATTTCAAGCTGTTCTAGCAAAGTACTCCTCTTCTACCCCAAAATACATCTGTTTTGGTGTATGATAGAACTGGCATTTTCCCATTGAGAAACTGGGAAGCTGTGTGATGAGATGAACAGTTCTAGCACCTGGGGAGAGGAGATGACAGCAGAATGCAGGGAAGGCAGGAGTCATTCTACCCATAAAAGCATTTTTCAGGGAAGTAGAACCTATTCTGTTATGAGGTGTCTACTCAAAGACAATGATGCTAGCAGACCTTTAACTTGTGTAAATGAATTCCTACTTAGCTTCCTGTAAGCTGTTGCTGAATACCAGTTAAATATCTGGTTTGCAAGCAACAAGAATGGATGACACAAACCCTTGAAATACTTCCCAGTTCCTTTAGCCTGGCTGCTAATTCCTGTAGTGCTCTCACTTCTTCCCCTATGCATCAGTTAGGAGCAGTGATATCACTGCACCTTGGTGAGATGGATGAGAAACATCCCAAAAATGAGCAAGAGGTCCTGCAGGCAACAGGCTTCTCTCATTCTAAGGGTCAGCCCTGGTTAGACTCTATCTCCTGTATGGACATTTCAGTTAGGAGAAACTTGTTTGGTGTGAGGGTGTTGGAGCCCTGGCCCAGGCTGCCCAGAGAGGTTGTGGAGTCTCCTTCTGGGGAGAGATTCCCAAGGCAGCTGGAGGTGACCCTGGGCAAGCTGCTGTGAGTGCCCCTGCTGGAGCAGGGGGGTTGGACTGGCTGATCCCCAGAGGTCCCTTCCAACCCTCACCATGCTGGGATTCTGTGAAAGCAAGAAGCAGTTTTCCAGGCTGCCCCCTGCTCTGCTGCATCACCTACCTGTCAGCACCGAAGTAGCCGCAGCCGTATCTGTCGCAGCCCCGGATCTTGTTGGTGGGGTTCCCACGGCAGATCTGGGCCCAGTGCCTGTGCTGCTGTTGGGGTGGGTGTGTGTCCAGCTGCTTGGCAAAAACTTCCCATCCAAAAGAGGAAAAGGGAGAAACAAATCAGCCAGAAAGGAAGTGTTAAGGTGCAAAATGAGGGGTTTAAAGTGGAAGGCATGAGCTCATCACTCCAGATGTAGGGAAAAGAACATTGTCCATCCTGCTATACAGATGATTTATCTCCTTTTCCTGAGGCCTTATTGAAGGGTACATAACACTGCAAGCAAAGCAAAGCTGGAGGGAAATATTTTTCATATTAGTTAGTGAAATAATTCAAACTCCTCACCATGCAACCTCTAAACACTTCAATAGACACCTCTAAATGCACATCCAATTGCATGGCTTAGAACAGCCAGAGCTGTGCAGAGTTCCATGATTCTTCATCAAACTAGCCTGAAAAAACCTCAGCATTATTTCTATCTGAGCAAATGTCAATCATTCATCAGCCTCTGCCTAAAACCAGTCAAGATCAGCTGCAACAAAACCATCTCAACTCACCAGTGGACACCAAGCTGACCAGAGCCACCAGACTGAGAGCTGGCATTTTGTGGCTGTTCCTGCAGTGTTCTTTGATCCAATCAAAGACATTGAACAGTAGCTGCCTGGAGTATTTATGTGGTTTTGAAAGCCCAAGTCCTCTTGTCTTGGCCAATCAGTCTTGAGCAAAGTATTACAGCTCTGGGGGGGGGGGATGGTGTTGCCATATTAGGTGCCAAGGATGTCTGCCAAGTCTGAACAGTTAGAGCTGGTTGGGAAAGATGGATAAAAGACTTGGTCTCTTAGAACACAGCAAGAGATGGAAAGAAACAATCTCATATTGCAGGAAGCTATGGTTGAACCATTTCTTCACACCTTTTCTTCCCCCTCCTGAAGCAAGAGCACACTGAGGCCAAAAATGGGAAGAACCAAGAAGATGGTCCAGAGGCCTCAGATGGAGGGAGAAGATGGGCAAAACTCCACAGTGGATGTAACCAGTTTGTCCTTCACTGCCCATTCCAGTACCTCCCTCCCCCAAGGTGTATGTGTCCATTAGAGCTTTCTAATGGAGGCACAGGGAACACATGAAGGGGTCAGGTTTGGTGTAGAAGCAGCATTTGCTCAGGCTAAGAAATACAGATGCTTTGCATGGTTTTTTTTTTTTGGTCTGAGCAAGAGGAGGCTCAGAGGAGACCTTATCTCTCTCTGCAACTACCTGAAAGGAGGTTGTAGTGAGATGGGGGTTGGTCTCTTCTCCTGGGTTACCAGTGAGAAGACAAGAGGAAATGGCCTCAAGTTGCACCAGGGAAGGTTTGGATTGGACATCAGGAGAGATTTCTTCCAAGAAAGGGTTGTTAGGCACTGGCCCAGGCTGCCCAGGGCAGTGGTGGAGTCACCATCCCTGGAGGGGTTCAGAAAACACCTGATGTGTACCACTAGATGTGGTACTTATGGACATAGTTTAGGGGCATGGTGGTGATAGGTTGACAGTTGGACTTGATGATTTTGGAGGTCTCCTCTAACCTTAAAGACTCTGTGATTCTGTTTTTACCTGTTCAGATGAAGTGATCATCTAACCTGGACTTAAATCTGTGAAGTCTTTTCACTGACATGTGGATTTTCCACCAACTGGAAACAAACCCCTTTAGAAATAAACCCTTTTGATTTGGGTGGTGCTTGGTCATTCCCAGTTGAGGGCTTCCCAGTGAGGTTTCTGCAGTAAGAATCTCTCTCAGTCAGATATTTTCTTCTGATTTCTTCCTGACTGTTAGTTAGCACTGGTAGAATTTTGACTATTTCATTCTATTGACAGTTGGACTTGTTGATCTTAGAGGTCTTTTCCAACCAAAATGATTCTTTGATCCTATATGAATTTCACCTGGAGCAGACTTGCCTTGAAAAGCTAAGGATTTTGACAGACTTTTATGAGCTCACATGCTCCTAGTTTTACCAAGGAAGGAATTGCAGCACCTCCATCCACCCTACAGAGTCTTGGGAAGGAAGTTGGTGGGATTTCTGTGTTGGGCAACTGAGCTGTTCAGCTAACAGTTGGTAGATGTAGTTGTGAAAGACACAAATTGGCTGCTTAGCACACACTAACAGAAGGATATGGAACAAGCAGCCAGTGTTGCACAGCCCCTGGGAGCCACAGTTGCACCATTTCCTTCCCTGCAGCAGGGAGCAAGCAAGGAGATGGAGAAGAGGCAGCATGCAGTGCTGTCAGGAGCACACCAAGAGCAGGGGGGGTGGCCTGGGAAATGTTGTCTTCTTCCTCTTCCATCAAAGCTCTGAGCCCCATGGTTTACTACTTTCCAGAGAATCCTAGAATTCTTTTGGTTGGAAAAGACCTTTCAGATCATCAAGTCCAATCATTAACCAGCACTGTCAGGTCACCACTCAACCATGTCCCTCAGCACAACATCTTGATGTCCTTTCAGTCCCTCCAGGGATGGTTACCCCATCACTGCCCTGAGCAGCCTGGACTAGGGCTTGACAACCCTTTTGGGGAAGACATTTTTCCTCAAGTCCAACTTAAACCTCCCCTGGTGCAAGTTGAGGCTGTTTCCTCTTGTCCTGTTTGATGTCAGTAGGAACTTCCCTGGCTGTGTAAGCCTTTTCAAGGTCACCTTCCAGACTGAGCTGGAGTGCAGTGGACAAATGTGAACGTTTGGGCTGATGTCAACAGGCAGGGAGTGAGTAAAGCCTGATGCTGAAGTCAGGATAAATCCCTACTTGATTGTTCAGCCTTTCCAAAGATTCTGTAACTCTGCTGTGTAAATTATGGAGTGTTTCAGGAGGGTTACTAAGGTTTTTGGGTAGATGGTACCTGCCATGCGTGTGTCCATAAACCTTGCAAATGTTAGACTAGTCCTTCTTCAGGTATTAGTTATCTTAACATTCTGTTGTAATGAGAAAAGGCAGATGATAAAGTGATGGAACAAGGTTTTCAGAAGGGAGGAAAAAACCCCAGAAAACTCTGAAACACAGCTGGGAATGGTAGTGGACCTCTGAGCAAAAGCCAAGGCTAAACTCTGAGCCAAAGCAAACCCAACCCCCAGCCAAGGCCTGTGCTGCCCTTCCAGCTGTGCTGCCATGCTCCTCTGGTTGCCCACAAGCAAGGGCTGCTTTCTCCATCCTTTCCTTTCCACATTTTAGCTTGGTGAGATTCAAGCAACGTCCAAACCCTGACAATATGGCTCATCCAAACCCTTCCTCTTTGCAACCTCTGTGAATCAGATAAATGGGAACTGCATCTCTTCTTGATACTGCTGTAGTGTTGTGACTGTAGGTTTGTCAGGCTTGTGAGCAGGCAGCTGAAAAGATGAACCCACAGTCTCCTGCCTGATCTGCCTGGAATCAAAGAACCTTAAAAGCTGTTTCTCTGGAAAATGAAGAATATTCTCTGTGCTTATCCTGAGCAATCAAATTAGGATTTAAAAGTGAACTCCCCTTGGGCAATTAGCAGCACAGGCTTTCGTGGGGAAAAGCAAGTTGGCACAATGCAAACCCAACTGCACTCGCTGTTTATCCAGGCCTCTGAGGATCTGAGGAGGTTGAGATCAGAGGAATTTTTGCCACGCTGATTTAATTCATTAAGTTTTATGTGCCTGGCTTCTGCTGTAATAGCGCTGGAATAGCAGCAGGTGGTGCTCACTGACCAGCCAAAAGCCATGGCTGGGCTTGTCCTCTGCAGCAGAGACCAAGCTGCAGAAGACCCAAGTCTGCTGCCTTCCTTCTCTGCTGACTATGAGCTGAAGTTATGCTGGGGCCCAATTCTGATTGCAGACTCCGTCTAGGTCAAGCCTGAGTTAGGCAGGGTTTTAATGGGGAAGAGTGAGGAACACGAAATGGTTTTGCTACCCATGTCCTGTTTATGGAGAGGACAAAGCTCAGGCTGAGTCCTCTAACAGTTCCTTAGTGCTTGGGGAAGCATTAAAGTGGAGATTTGGGTTGCAGCTTTAGTCTGGGACCTTGTGGTACACACTTATTAAACAAGGGATAGCAAGGAAAAGGTTCCCTGGTGCAGAAACAAAACAAGTCTGCATGGCCTTATCCTGAAAACCCCAGTTGCTCCCACTACTTCCCTAGATGACCTTGAAAGGTCCTTTCCAACCTAAATTATTTTATGCTTCTACCCCATAAAGATGTCTTCAAGACACATATGTTGTTTCCTCCTTTCCCTTTCTCCCAGCAAAGAGTCTTTCAAGTACATCACTTATGTCTGCCATCCAGCAACAGTCACAGCTTGGCTTGGACAGAGCCAACACCTGAAGCCTGGCTGGAGTGGACTTCATAGCCTGGTGGAGACCACATGAGATATTTCAGCTCCAGCCAACCCACTTCAGCCAAAGTGGGTTTTCTTCTCTGCAGCAAAACCAGTTGCAGAAAGGTGGCAGCAATTGCTAATTACTTCATTTTACATTGATGCCTGGTGTGTGCATGAGTTAAAGCAGGACAGGAGGAGTGGAGCCAAGGGCAGAGTCTGTGGGATGCAGGTAAAGAAGGATTCCTTCATTGGGGAGGAGATGGAGGAAATCTCCTGGGAGGTAAGTGAGGCAGAACAGGGCTTTTGCTTATCCCAAGGGGTGCTGGGAGCCACTGGTCAATGAGTGTGTGGAGGAAGAACAATCCTCTGTAGCAGGAGCTGCAGAGCCTAGAGAGCATGCTGTGAGAGTTATGCTGTGGTTGGGCTTACCACCAGGGGTGGGGCTGGGCTGGGCTAACACCTCAGGGATGTGGATGCTTTGCTTGCAAAAGGATGAAGAAGTAGCAAACTGGTAAACTACTCATAGGCAGGCAAGCACCACTGCACAATCAAATGAAATGTAGCTCAACTAAGATTGAATTAGAGTACAATGACATTAAATCCCAGCTTCAAAACTCATCAAACTCACTAAAAGCAATTTCCAAAATTGTAACCATGCTGGGATCTAATAAAGGTTTCATTAAAGAGGAAGTGTTTGCCTCAGCCTGTCACTTAGCAATGTAAGTGCTCTGTTATGGAAGGGTTGCAACTAGCTGTAACAGTTTCCTTTCTCTTTTACCAAGTGCCCAGGCATCACTGAGTTTGTTGGCAATGCTCTGAAGGCTTTGAATTCCCAACTATCTTATGCTTGAGAATAGTCTTTGCTCCTTTTCCCACCTCTTCCATCTTGAGCTTACTGGAATTACCCAACATAGAAACCCAACAGACAGAAACCTTCTTGTTTTCTTCTCTTCACCAGTTAGTCCAACTTGAAACACCTAAATCTACTCAGAAAGAGCCAAATCTCTAGGGATGGGGAGTTTGCAGTGAAGAAGAGAGGGCAGTTGGGTTGCCTACATGTCAGGTTTTGGAAATAGCCAGGCTTTGCAAGATTCTAGTTTAACTTCTACCATGAAATTAAGGGAAGTCAGCCCTGAGGCTCAATGGTCTGGAAGTCTACTCTTAACATCTTATTTTTTCTGCTCTTTCTTTTGCTGGTGGCAAATTCCTTACCTGAGCTGGTCAAGGAGGTGACAAGCTGTAACCTCCCATGCCAGCACCTGTTTTCATCTTGCTGTGCTAGGTTGTGTTGCTCATTTACCCTAGAGATTGCTGAGTGCCTAAAAGAGGGTGTGAATTAGTCCCCAAAAAGCTGTCTATGTGGGTCACAACTTATTGCTTCTGTTAATTATGCTTATAAAGTTTAATGAATTGGAAGGACTGGGCATTCTAGAGAGTATTCTGGTGTCCAGTAGCAGCTGTTTCATCTGCCTCCCCTTCTCTGATAACACCTTGGACCTTGAAAGAGAAAAGAATGGGTTTATTATCAGCAAGAAGTCTTTTATTTCTTATATTTTCTTAAGAGGAAAGATTGTTAGCACATAATGGATTCCTGAAATGCAGCATCCAGCTGGTGTAATGGGCACTGAGGGAAAGGATGGTAATGAAACCCAATTTAACTAATGAGTGTAATTTGGAGAGAGGCTGCATTGCAAAGTTTTGCAGGAAATAGCTGAGGGATGTTCAGCCTGTGGAAAAGGAGGAGGTTGTGGTTCCTCAGGAAGCCTTGCTTCAACCTGTGGAAACACATTGTGGCTTTTGATGAGTTAATGAGAGCAACTGAAGATGCTCTGTGCAGCCATGACAATGCAGTTGGCCCTCCAGGCCTTCCCCAGCTGACCTGGAGCTGCTCTGGGTTGTCCTGGGAGATCTCTCTCCAAAGGCAGGCAGAGGGCAGCCTGGGAAGCTTTGCACCCAGTCTTTCATTTAGAATCACAGAAGAGTTTGGGCTGGAAAGAGCCTTGTAGAGCACCTAGCTCCAACTTCCCTGCCATGGGCAGGGACATCTTCAACCAGAGCAGGTTGCTAGCTTCCAATCCTGCAGCTAACTGTGCAGAGCTGCCCTGTTGCACCTTACCTCTGCTGGGGACATGCTCTTTACCTGACATGACCTGCTGGCTGTTACCAGCAGAGCTTCATGGGCAGGAACGGAGAAGTTGCTTTGCTTTTCCCTCACTGTAACATCTGTCTGTCCTTCCACCTCCTACCACTCAAGGCTGTGCTCCAGCACCTTTGCTTTCATGTGGAAGAAGGGAGGTGTTTCTCCCACCTCAAACAGTTCAATTTAAAAACCCCAAATAAGTCTTGTGGTGCCCAGGATCCCAAATCTCTCCTATCCAGGTACCCCAGCTTCCAGGATCAGCCCCAGAACCACTTCTGAGTGCTTCAGCATTAGAACTCCACTATACTGGGTGTTGAAATGTGAAAGCACATAGAGATCACTACAAAAATCCATGATACAGCTGTTTGTGGTGATTGTTACCCTCTTGTGATCAGCAGATTTCCTTTCACACTTTGAGAGGAGCTGTTGTTGGAGTTGTAAAAAGCTGCAGACAGAAAATGTGGTGCAGGAGTTGAGGTTGGTTTTGCTGCTAGGCAGAGGCAGATGATACCTCCTGTCCTCCTTCCCTTGGGGCTGGTAGAGCCCTGCCCTTGCTAAACAACTGCCTGTGTGGGAATGACCCTTGGCAGGGCTCTGAATGGAAACCATCTCATTATAAACCACTGTCTAGCCCAAAGAGTTTCAGCTCTTGTATTTCCACTGCTCATTCAAGGGTATTTTTAGTGGTGGTAGAAAAAGTTGCTGACTCTAGGTCAAGTAATCCCTCCTGCAGCCTCTGGTCCTGAATCAGGAACATTAACCATTTGCTCAGGGCTGGTTTTGAGGAAGCCTCTCTCCCTTCCTCTGCCCAAACCTTCCCATGGAAGAAGGTGGTGCCTGGAGTAAAGGCTAGGAGCAAGAACCATAGAAGGTTTGTTGACAGCAAGCAACTTTGTCAATGAGAAGAGCAGCTTGTGTTAACCTTGGTCTCAAGTTGCATCAGGGGAGAGTTAAGCTGGACTTTAGGAAAAATGTCTTTCTCAAAAGGGTTGTCAAGGCCTGGCCCAGGCTGCCCAGGGAGGCTGTGGAGTTACCATCCCTGGAGGCATTGAAAAGCCCTGGAGATGTGGTGCTGAGGGTCATGGTTGAGTGGTGACCTGGCAGTGCTGGGTTTACAGCTGGACTTGATGATCTGAAAGGTCTCTTCCAACCTAAACACTCTGGTGAACATTCAAAGGAGGGTAATCTGCTACTGCTAAAGCATAGATACCTGTGGAAATAGCTTCTCTTCTGCATGCTTCCATTGCACATATCTGCTCTTGCCAGAGTGGAGGCAAGCAGCAAAGGAGCTGTTTCCACAAGCAGTGCCTTGGCTGAGGCAGTTTATGGCTCAAAAGCTTTTGTTTTTAGGACAAGTCTCTTGACTGTGGTGGGAAGGTGCTGTTACACTGTCACCTGGCAAAGCAAAAAGCCAGAAGTGGGAAATTGGTGCAGTAGTTGTTATCTTGTTTGAGTGTTTGGTGATTTATTGCTCCATGGTCATGGATGATGTTCTCCATCATGCCACTTTGGTCCCTTGTGATCAGGGCTGTGGGAAAGTCCTTTGAAGGAAAAGTGCATCCAGGGTGAGTGGGATGATGGGCTGGACTTGCAGGAGGGAGAAAGCAGCAGGGAGACCATGTTGGGCCAATATCACAGGCAAACAGCTTAGCCTGCTTTCTTAGAGAGGAGCAAACTTCCAGGAGACATCTGAGGAGGGTTGTTGAGTGATGGAGAAGAGCTCTTCTGCAGGTAGCCAAGCAGATGAGAAGGCAGGGGAGCAGCTGCAGACTTTGCTGTTGGCAGCAGAGGGGAGTGATGCTGGCAGGTTGGAGGCAGGCACTGATGGCTTGACAGCACGTGGGAGATGGCCAGAGTAAGGATGAGCTGTGAAGAGCCTTGAGATGGAGATGGATTGACATGTTTGACAGGACAGAGGGGGAGCCATGGAGAGAGAAGTGATGTGCTTGTGCTGACAAGCCAAAGAATGAGCCCAGACTCCTCTGAGGGAGGAGATATCCTACATCAGAGCCACAGAGATGGAAGCCAGAATGGTTTATTGAAGCCACTCCTATTAGTTCTCATTTAAACACTTCAGTGGGTACCCAGCAGTAACTACTGGGCAGCTAACCTCCCAGCTGAGGCCATGAGCATCTCCAGGGTTCCTTTCATTCATCTGAGGTGTCATAGCTGCTTTGTGACACCTTAAATGGCCCTGCCAGGGGTCTCAGCCCCCTATGTGTTCCAGGTTTGAGAGGGATGCTTCACCATGAAGAGAGGGTTTGGAAATAACTCCTCCTTGCACCATTAAATCCACAGTTCATCCCCTGCCTTCATTATCTTATCCCTTGGGCTGCTCTTAACTTTCCTGTATGGCTTCTCTTGGAAAGCAGACTTTTCTGCTGAGCTTTTCCTTCCATTGGTGCATGAGGGTTAATGAAAACCTCCCTAGGGTTTGTTGCTTTGGTGCAATGAGGGCTAGAGAAGCTCAGGTGTCTGCAGGTAGTCTTCATGCTGCTGCAGATTTGGTCAGAAACCCCTGTCTGTCTGCAAGGTCCTTCCTGGACACAGAGCTTTGCTTTAGCTTGTTGTATTGGCAGATGGAGAAGACCTGTGGCTCTGGAAACCCTCCTGGGTTAATGGTTTGTTATGGAAAACCCAGAGCACATTGTCTCAGGCCATGGTTATGCAGCTCAGGAGCTGAATGATGCCTCTCAACTTTGTCCTGGTGCCCCTCAGAAATAGATATGTCCCAGCCAGAGCTGTAAGGTGAGCCCAGTTCACAGAGAGCTGTGGATCCCAAGATCTGGTGCAGGTAGGATGGTGCCCTGAGCTGTTTGGGCTGGCTGGTGGGTGCTCCTTGGGCAGCAAGGGATGCTTGACCCCTCTCTGATGCTTCTGACCCAGGAGTGTTGGATGCACACCCCCCCACTTGCTGCTGCTTTGGATACCTAGGCTGAAAGATGTTTAATTTTAGTTATTGCTAGAAGCCAACTCATCATCTGCCCCTTCACCCTGAGCTGGATTGATCATTCCTGGTACCCAGAGCACAGTTTGCACCACTGCTCATCTCTAACTGGGCTGAGAGCTGCTGTGAGCCATGTGTTGCTTCAGCTGTGCTGCCCAGTTGGAAAGACAGCATCAGGGAAAACTAATTTCTCTTGTAGAGGACAACATCCACTGTTTGGAGCTTGTCTAAAGTGTCTGAAGGAGTCCTCTGGGCAGCACCCAGCAGAGGGTGCAGTGGCTTCTCGAGTCTGCACCCCTAGCTTTCAGGGCAAGGATGTCTGGAGCCCTCACTTCTGGTTATTCTTTTCTTCTTCTTGAGAAGGAAAAAAAGAGATTGCAGGGCCCTTTTGCTGTCTGAAAACTGAATATATTTAGGGCACCTATTTAAGCAACAAATCTCTAATTAATTTTGCCAAAAAGCACAGTGCACATGGCCCAGCAGTGTGTGCTCCCAGCTCAGGAGCCAGCTGTGTCCTAGGCTGCATGCTAACAGTGTGGCCAGCAGGGCAGGGAGGGGATTCTGCCTCTGTTTTGCTCTGGGGAGACCTCAGCTGCAGTGCTGGGGCCAGCTCTGGAGTCCTCAGCACAGCAGAGACATGGACCTGATGGAATAGGGCCAGAGGAGGCCACAGCAATGACCTGAGGGCTGGAACCTCTCTGCTAAACAACCCCAGTTCCCTCAGCTGCTCCTTGCAAGACTTGTTCTCTAGGCCCTTCCCCAGCTTCATTGCCCTTCTTTGGACATACTGCAGCACCCCAAAGTCCTTCTTGGAGTGAGGATGCAAAACTGAACCCAGTATTGGAGGTGTCAATGACTTGGTTATGATCCTTCTGTCACCAGTTGTGAATCATTTCTCTGCCACCAAAGGTCAGCCAAGCAGTGCTGGGGAATTGCCAGGGATCCAGCAATTGCTTTGGGCACCAAAATCTGCTTTGACACAGTTGTTTCAAACACAAGGGGCTGGAGGGGAACCTGAAGCCCTAAATGCTGATCCTACAAAATAAAACATCAGGTATTTTGCTCCAGTTTGGTCAGGAACAGTGCTGGTGTGAGCTGGGCAGCCTGGCTGTTGTATTTGCCAAGGCTCACTGCTGTCTTTGTGCACCAGTGCCCAGGGAGAAGATGATTTCAGCAGACTAGGGACCAGAGCTTGATGCTGAAGGCTGAGTTGATCAAGGCTTTGTTATTGTCATAGCAGTGAGCTTTTGTGCCAAGGGTCACCCTCTGGCAAGCAGTGTGACATCAGTGCCAGGTTTCCAGGAGTTTCCCAACCCCTTGGTAGAGGTATGGGATGGTGCCAGTTCTGACTGACAGCAATTGGCATGGGGATAATGAGGACTGCAACAGAAGTGATCTGAGGGCTTGCAAAATCTGCTCTTTGCAAGCATCCAGCATGTAAACTGCACATCTCCAATGGGATCAGGCTTTTAAACCCCTCCATGGAGATGGATGTTTGTATGTGCCAAGGTGATCCTTGTTGTTACACCAGGGCTTGGGCAGCTTCCCCTGAACCTGCTCAGATGGGTTGGGCTCAGATGATCTGGCTGCAAGCAGGAGGCAATAAGTTCAGCAGCTCCTGGACATGGTTCTCCTGGTAGAAAGAGATGATGAGTTCCTTCTGCTTCCTCCTTCCCTCCCCAGTGAATGGGCTGAGAAACAGGGTGAACTTCCCACATCTCAGAAAGAGGAAGCCAGCTAGAAGCTGGTCAGTATTCCTGCTTCCTCATTGCTTGTGCTGTGAGTCAAAGCTGACCCAACAGGAAGGGGTAATATTCTCCTTTCTGATGGTCATTTCTCTGTAGAAAGGCTGGGAGCCTTCCCTTTGCTGTTGAGGATGTCCCAGGAGGCTGCAGCAGAGCAGCAGGGAGGAACCTGATCTTTGTAGGAAAGGGGCATCAAAGCAGGTTAGGATGGATTGATGAGAAGGGCAAGAGGAGATCATTTCATCCATTTCTCAGCTGAAACCCTGGTTTTCCTTCTCCCTTGCTTTCCATGACCTCTTGGTTCAGAGCTGAGCCATGGTGTGTGATTGCCTCCACAACTCTTGCTGAGCTAATGACCCATGAGATGCTCTGCATGAGCTCTGATGGTGTTTCCAGAGAGACAAGGAACCAAAAAAAGCATGAAGGCTCCTGAGAAGCCACCCTGTGAGATTTCTTATAGCCTTGAGGAGACTTTAAAATCTCACTCAGACATGGGGGGAACACGAGGGGAGCTGCTAAGGCTTCTGCAGTGAGCTAGAGGTGTGAGCTTGCCCTGGGGCAAAAGGCTGCCCACTGCTCAGCTCCGATGATGAACAGTCCTTCAACCACCTCCACTTAGCTCTGATGATAAACAGCTCTTATTGGTAATTAGGGAGTAACTAATTAGTCCTAGATGGAGTCCACAGTAGGTATTTCCCTACTGCCCAAAGCAAGTTGAAGTCATGGCTTGCAAGCATGCTGACTGAGCTGTGCTCTCCATCCCTTCAGGGGAGGAAGCCTCACTCCAGCAGCTCCCCATGCTTCCTAGAAAGAGTTCAAATCCTATCTTAACTCTATATATTTTCTTCCAAACTGATGAAGCAATGTTTTCCTACTGAACTGTTATTCCACCCCTCCCTGTAAGCGAGCCTACCTTGTTATTCCCTTTGAAAAACACACATCTCCTTTCAGCTGCCTCTCTCCTGCTCTCCATCTTTTGCATTTGCAGTTCATTTCCTTCTTCAACAGAAAAACAGAAAAGTCTTTCATTTACTAGATTGGCTAAATTCAATATTTTATTTGTTTTTCTTCCCCTCCACCCCCCCCACCAGAAACAGTGGCTCAGTGTTTCCTAACAATAAGTTCCAATGCTTGAATGCTATCATTTCCTCACTTCTGACACTTGTCAAAGCTGGTGTGTTGGATCCAATTTGGTCTCTTTCCCCTCCTCGTGGCAAGCTTAGCAGAAATTGTATCCCCTTTAAACAAGCCTTGTGTTTGCCACACAGTGTCCTAAAGCTGCTTCGTGATAGGAATAACATGCACAGTTGGACACCTCCATTAAGGATGGATGATGAGATCATTTCCAGTAAACTCTTGAAATGCAGTAATGGGGAAACCATCTGGTTGTTGTGAGTTTGATTTAAAGTTGGAAGCCCTGGGACAAAGGAACTATACATTTATTAATGAGTTCTGGGCTTCACAGAGCTTTCCCTGCAATTTCCTCATTAGACTCCAGAAGCAGGAAACTCTACAACCTTTGGATTGCAATTAGCTTATTAGGCATCAAAAGGAGGAACATAGATGATCTCTTTGTGGAAATGAATGATTTTACTTGGAAGCCTGGATTTAATGTAGCAGTTCTCTCCTCTGAAGCCACCATGGGGGTGGTGCATGTTTGGACATCTGTGTGCCAAAAGCAAATAGGTGAATGCTGGGAGGTGGCAACCCCAAGCCATGTGGATTCCTCAGCTGGAGATGCTGGCACATGGACAGGGTGCAAGGCTAGAGGAGGGGGATCCAGGAACTCCCATGGCCCCTGCCAAATGTTTAAAGCCATCTAGAGTGGCTAAATTGTCTTTTCCTCAAAGCAAGGATAAAGCATCACCTCTTCCACCAACTCCCACTTGGCTTGGTCCTTGCCATCACCTTGGTGCCCTTGGCAAGGCTCAGCCCACTGCCCTGACATGGCCTGAAGGGAAGGACTTGGGGTCTGTGTCTCCCCAGCAAAACTCTCCAGTGTGTTTGAAGTGTATCAGTAGGGATCTCTGGTAACCATGGAAATCCAGATGTTTAGCAAACTGGAGAGAGGAAAATCCAAGAGGAGATGAATTAGAGCTGCCCCTTGGCAAGCAGGAGAGAAACTAGTGGGTTTTTTCTTTCTTAAAGAAAGGTTTGCATGTAGGCTTGTGAAATCCCTCATTTTTCATCCATCACTGCCTGGCTGCTCTGAGATGTGGAAAATATTAGCTGGGGTGTTGAGATGTGTCCCATGTTTGGTTTGTGGCCCTGTCTCATCATGCTGAGATGGCCACTCCAGGATGTCCTTCTGCCCCCTCCCTCCTACAGAAATGTGCCCTTGGCAGCCTCAAATCCACATACCCTGAGAGTAGATCCCCAAATATGGGGAAAATGCTGCTGGAAATGCTGCTAAGGGACAAGCCAGCATGCAGAGAGGCTGAGGGAGTGTGACTCCTTCATCAGCCCATCACAAATGGGTCTCCTCTTTCTACACAGAGATCTTTGTAGCTGACCTCTCTGTTGGTCTCCTACTGTCCCCAGTTCCTCACCACCCCCCAGGAATGGTGTTTGGGTCATTTTTCAGATGATGGCAGATGAAAAAGTTCTAAGAAATGTGGATTTTAAGAGAGATCAGTGGTTCTGAAATGGTTTGTGGTATATTCTCTCTGATGCTGCCTAAAGGTGCCTTTGTTTCTGCTTTTTATCTGGTGCTGCTGAGGTTTTTGCTGCATTCATCCTTAGTTCCTTATAAAATGCTATATTTTTATACAGTGCATCAGGACTTTAGTCCCTATGACCTCTCCTGCAGAGAAACACTTACAGCAAAGTGACCCAGCTCTGCAGCAGTCACTGCATCCTTCTTCAAAAGTTGGGCAGCCAACAAGCATCATTTGAGCAGTTTATTCTGAAGCATAATTCCTTCTGATCTTCCCTCAGGCTGATTTTTGGGACTGCAGATACACAAATCCTTTGGCTTGGGCACAGCAGGGATCAAGAGGACCAGTGGGGTTAAATAGGAGCAGTTTCCACTTGATGTGCAGTTTCCTCATCAGAAACAAAGGTGTGAACCTTAGGAGTTTTTGTAAACCTCTCCTTGACTGAACATTTTTAACTCAGTCTGTTCTGGCTTTTTATCTCTGGGGTCCAGCAGTGTTTCAAGCACAGCTGAGGTTCTGCTTGCTGTATCCCTGGGCATGGGCTGGGGAAAGCTGTCCTCTGGAGGTGCAGACAGTTACAGATGACCAACCACTGGAAAATATTCCTCTACAGAAACTGTCTGTGTACACTCTGACTCATCTAAAGGCAGACCAAGAAAAGTCACCTCTCCTGGTTTTAAAAACCCCCTAGGTTAGCCCCATGTATAAATACTCTTTTCAAGTAGCCCCATTACTCTATAGCTCAGGCATGTTGTGCTGAGCCTGCTGGGGGTCACCTCCCAGGAGAGCACAACCAAGGCACAATAACAATTCCACTTTGGGCAGAAGATTTGCTCTGCTTTCACATGATTTATGTTGCAAACATACATGCCTGTGTGTATACATATATGAAAGACAATACATTAGCACTGACCACAAATGCTGCTTATTGCTCTAATGTCAACAACTTCATGGCTTGCATTCCCCAGGCCATTTCTTGTCCACATTCCTCCATGGACTAAAAGAACACAACAACTCCATTGATCTTCACAACCATCTGCACTTTAGTTTTCTATATGAAAAGACCTTGGAAAGGTTTATAGACTATATTTCTTTAGTCTTACATTTTCCCCAGACTAAGGGTGCTCCAGCAGCTTTGGATTATATGAGGTCATTTATCTTCATGTAATACCAACAAAGTTCTTTAATTATTTAAGAGCTTACAGGTTTTATATCATTAGCTCAAATGCTTCATATTAGCCTCCTCATTTGCTTTTTGCTCTGGAAAACCTGACAACCCTTGAAAGAAAGGGAAAGAGAAACCTGAGCTGTGACTTAGTAGGGAAATATCTTGCTGTCTTACTAGATTCCACAATTTCTATGTGTTGGAGTTTGCTTCTCCTCACTCTGCCTTTTTGTTGTTCTTCTCCATTAAATGGGAAGGATTTCTTTCTTCCTCCTTTTCTGCTTTTTACAGCCTAAGCAGAACATGAAGCAAGAACACTAAGGACTGATGTCATTGCCAGACCTTTCCCAGTGGGCAGAAAAAAACATAGGAAAATCAAATTCCAACTGTAAAAAGTGAAAAATCCTCAGTGAAGATACCCAAAGGGTTTAAGGCAGCACTTGGGCCAGGTACTGAACTACCACCAGTGCATGCTGGTTTGTTCCTGTTGGTATCACCCTGGGGGTTTATAGTCTGCTGAACCTGCTCATAGTGGAGAGCAGAAGCTTGGCTGATGCTTGCAGCTGACAATTTGATGTGACAGGCTAACTCCAGCTCTTCCATGGCAATAAGCAGCTGTGATGTTTTCCCTTCTCTCTCCTCTCACCATTCGTGCTAACCCTGATGATTTCATCCTCCCACATGCAACACCCAGAGCTGCAGCCCTGGTCCCCTCCACGCCTCTGCTGGTGGCTGGGAATGAGAAGCAGAAGCTTGACAGCAGCAAGGAGCCTATGGTAGGTGCTGGGATGCAGATGAATCACAGCCTGCAATGATGTCAGACTCCACAATGTGTTTCCCATTTGCTGAACTCAGGCTTTTATCAGACAATGGTGCAGTGTGTGCTGTCTGAAGGGCAAGAGAGCTGAAGGAGAGGGGGGAGAAATTAAAGCAGTAAGAAATAAATAGCCCATGGTAGGGAGGGACCCTGCTTCCTTCTCTGATTTGTAGCTTAAATTCAGTCTCTTAAAAGGTATTGGATATCTTCCTAGTAAAATCAGTACTGCCCCATATGCTGCTTTCCTCCTTTAGCCTACTTACAGCCTCTCATTGTACAGGGAAAATCTTCAATCTTAATTAATTCATCATTCTTAACAAAACAACAATTGGCAATTAGCACAGATTGATTCTAGAAAGAGGAGACTGGTTGAGAAAGAGAAGTTGGAAGGGACCTTTCAAGATCATCTTGTTCAACTCCCCTGCAGCCACCAGGGACATTTTCAACAAGCTCAGGTTGCTCAGAGCCCCAAACAACCTGAGCTGGGATGGTTCCAGGGATGGGAACATCTCCCACCTCTCTGGGCAGCCTGAGTCAGGCTCTCAGCACCCTCAGTTTTATGTCATTAGATAATGGAGTTGGTCACTAATCCATTAATCACAATATGCAGGCATGTCAGGCTCTTGCTGCTATGACCAAGGAATCCAAAGCAGTTACTCAGGGAAGGTTACTAGCCCTGTGTTCAGCCCTGGACATGTGCTGAGATGTTGTACAAACCTGGGGGGCCCTGGTCAGGACTTCACCAGGGCTGTCTCTCTTGGTGATGAATGATGCCCATTTGCAGGCTGTCCCCAGGCTATGGAGCAATCACAGCCACCACAGGGCTCTGCACACATGGGTGCTCTGATAGAAACACTTCACAGAAAGCCTCAAGTGCTTATAATGCCTTTTTTTTTCTCCTTTCACTGACTATTTTGGTTAAGAGCAGTATAAAGTTACTGGAAAATGAATAGCCACTGTTAAAAGTGTCAAAGCAAAACATCTGCAGAGAGCTCTGCTCCCTGCCTTCACCTACCTCATTTTTCACTCTGGTTTTCTGCCCTTCCATCCTAACTCAGTCCCCAAACTGGAGCCAGTGCCTGGAAGGTGCTGGCTTTTCTGGCCCAGCTCTATCAGTAACTGGAAAAGAATTGCATGGATTTGTCCTTTGTGGAGAGGAACAAGCTTACATTGTGTTTTCTACCATACTTGTCTGCACCCCAGGAGAGAACTAGGTTGCAGCCAGGCTCTGAAATAATTGCTCTCCATCACTGAGATGAGCTGTGGGAGGAAGAGGAGGAGGAGGAGGCAACCTGAGGTGTACAGGAGACAGTGACTGGGTGTCATTTGATGGGTGTAAGCTTTGGGAAGCACAGGACTCAAGAGAACAGAGAAATGCTCTTTATATTAGCACAAAGGAATCCTAATATTGCAGGTTTGGGGATGGGGAGGGGTTGGTGACTTTCTTTAAGTCCATTTGCTTTAAGGGAGAATTTCCATGAGAGTCATCCACCCCCAGGGCACTGAGGAAGGGAACTGAGAGCATGGAGCAGGTCTGGGGGCTGGAGAAACAAACCCACCTCCCAGGTGAGGAGAGGGGGAAGCTTCTCAATGCTTGTCCAATACTTGATGGGTGGCTGTCAGGAGGATGGTGCCAGGCTTTTCTCAGTGGTGTCCTGTGACAGGACAAGAGGTAATGGACACAAACTTGAATGTAGAGAGTTCCATCTAGATATAAGGAGGAAGTTCTTTTCATAGAGGGTTCCAGAGCACTGGCCCAGGCTGCCTAGAGAGGCTGTGGAGTCTCCATCTCTGGAGACATTCCAAAGCCACCTGGATGCCCTCCTGTGCAACGTGCTCTGGGTGAACCTGCTCTGGCAGGGAGGTTGGACTAGATGATCTCCAGAGATCCCTTCCAACCCCTAGCATTCTGTGATCCTGGCTCTGGGAGAGGTTTCTCCATATTTCTTTGGAGAAAACATGAGGCAACTTATGTCTGAGTGCCCAGTGAATGTGTGTTGAGTTGTGCTGGGAAGGAGAGACAGGTCTTGTTTTGGAGAGAGCTACTGGTCCTTTCCCATGGTGAAGTGTGTGATTTTAGTGGAGGGAAAAGGAAATAAATCATCACTGGGAACTGCAGGGGTGACAAGCTGCTGAGTCAGCACTTGTGGGCTTGCTGTCCAACAGAGCTGCATCTTCTAGTGGTTTTATCTGAGGAAATGCTCCCCTGGGCTGGTCATGGTGGGCTTCCAAGGGTGACCTCAATCTGGGAAGGATTGAACCTCCAGATGCTTTTCCAATAGGTGTGATGTGAGTAATCCTCTTTAAAACTGATGGGTTTGACTCCAAATCAGCCTCAAAGGTCTCTGAGGAGAAATCTCTAGGTTCTTTTACAGTACAGAGTCCTGCTGGTAACCCACTCCTGGTACCTTGCAGTGGAAGGGATGTTGATGCTGAAGCTGGCTTCCCTCCAGGCAGAACATCTCAGCCCACAGTGGCCCTGCAGCATGAAGAGCTGAGCAAGCTCTGAATGTTTGAATTATCTAGCAAATGCCTGATGTTTGTTCTGAGGCTGTGCTCAGGAGCACAGTTTCCAGAGGTGTTTGCTAACCTGCTTTGGGTGTTCAGCCCAGGTACCTTGTACTTGACCAGTGAGAAGGAACAGGAGGCTCCCAGGTCAATGTTGAATCCATATCTGAGGAGTAAAGCTCCAGGAGCTGAATCTTTCATCCTGTCAACCTGGGAGAGATTTGCCCAGATGACTTCCATTAATGTTAATGGAAACTGTGTGTGGAAACCACAAGCTTAAAGCAAGAAGATTCTGTCAAAAGAGCAGACTTTGCATTCATAAATCCAAATGACAGACTCCAAGTGGGTTTTTCTGCTCACTGCAAAGAACCCATTGCTATTTTCAGCTTCTTAAAGCTGACACAATGCCCAACCTTCATGGGGATCAAGTTTGGAAATGGTTTTCATCATTTAAAGGATAAAGGAAGAAACCTTCCCAAGTAGGGTCAAGTTAATAAGCAGCTACACTAGAACAGAGCAGTTCTCAGAGGCTTCAGCAAAACTTGTGGCTTGGCATCTCACTGCAGCCTCTTTGCCAAGGTGGGATGAGTTACTGGATATCATTTCCTTGTGGTGGTGTGGTTGGGAGCATGGTAAAGGATGTTGCATCAATCCTGCATCCAGCCTGCCCATCCCAGCAAGGAGACTGGGACTTTGCATGGCAGAAACTGCCTTTCCTGGCCAGCTGCACTTTTCTGAGATGAAAAGAAGTGAAAATACAAACTTCAGGAACCTCCATAACAGATAATATCAAGTTTTATGAGGATACTTTTAGTTTGGAGAAGTAACTCCTGAGCTTCTGGGGATAGAAGACAAATCCAACACAGCAATCTCAGACTGATCAAAAGGCACTGGAAGAAAAGTGTGAAGTCTAATGTACTGCAAAGGGCTGAGAAAACCATGAGATGTCTTTGAGCAAGCAGCAAAGAAAGGACCTGGCTTCCAGGCCTGGAGCCAGAATTCTGTTGAATCCTGTGCTTGAGAGGAGCCCCTTGACACACAGCTCCTGGCAAGACAGGACATCACCACATGGCTCTCCTTGCTTAGGAGGAAGAGATGGCCAGGTGATCTTCCTCTCTTCTATCCTGAACTGCTTCCAGAAAGCCCTTTCTGCCTGCTTATTTTACTCAAAGCTATCCTGACCTTGGTGTCTCCTCCAACTCATACCTGGCTCTTTGGGGCTGGCAATGCTGGCAGAGGAAAAGCTGTAATGCCACCAAGCTTTTGGAGACCCTCATAGCTTAGAGATCATCAAACCCCACCAGCAGCATCCAGGTCTGGCACTCTTAGATCCTAAAATAACTCCACAATGTGATGCCTTGAGCCCTGTTTCCAGGTGACAGCCCTGGGGGTACTGAGAGCAGCTTTTGATGGCCATCAGGCCAGGAAGCATCTCATGAGCTGTCAGAGAGCAGCCCTGTTCCTGGTGAAGGAAGAAGAAACCTCCTCTGCAAAACTTGCTTTCAGAGCTTTTTAGGGCAGAGGAAGAAAAGGTTTTTCTGCCAGGCAACAGTAGCCATAGCTAATGAACAGGGAGCAAGTTGTCCTTAGGCTCTTGTCAATGACTGACATGTTTGTGGCTCTGGACATCTGGAAGGGATTTAGCAGCAAGGTCTGGTTCCTGTGACAGCACTAATCTCTCCAGCTGATGGATTCAAAGGGAATGAGGTAGAAGGAGACAAGAAAACTGAAGATCCAAGGGCTTCTTGCCACAAGTGAAATAAATGAAGGCCCTACTCGGGAAAGAGGGTAAACAACCCAGCTCTGGAGCATCAGCTGCTTTCTCTTGCTTTTCCCTTCTCCTGTTATTTATTAGAGATGACTCCAATGTGCTGAAAACAAAACATGCTCAGCCCACAGGGTCCAGGTTTCTGCAGGGTGCTGGAGGGCTCAGGGACTCTCCCCAGCCACCTTCCTCTCTTAGACTGAGTATTTGGGGCTCAGCGATGCTTGTCCTAGGGAGATGGTGAGCAGAGCTTCTACAAAGCCCCAGCCCACCACCTGGTACAAACTCTCATCCAGACATTGCATCCATTTGAGGCTCAGCTTGTGATCCTGCCTTTGGCCCAGCAACCTTGTGCTGCTCAACACAGCAGCTCAAGGATCTGCTGAAGAGCATGAGCCAAGCAGACCCCACCACTGACCCAAGACAAACATGGGAGTCCTGCTGGTGTAGACATGGAGGAGAGACACAGGACCCCAGAGGGTTAATATGTTTGCTTCATTTTGGTGTGACATGAACCCCAAGACTTCTAGGGGGGGAAAACAAACAAGCAAACAAAGCTGTGCAGAGAAAGAGAGGCTTCCCAAAGCTGTGGTTGGTGGTTGGGGCTCACCTAGGCTGTGGAAGAGCTGAACTCCTCTGTTGGGAAGGGCTTGGCCATGTGTAAACAAGCTGCTCTGGGATAGTCATGCTCAGAAGTTACTCAATCTGCCATAAAACTGCAGAGCCAAAGGCTGGTTCAAAATAAGAGACATGACCTGACTTTCCAACCTCCTTGATGACTTGGCTGTCAGGTTCTCCTGGGAGTGACCCAAATTTCACTTTGTCCAAGGTTTGGGAAACCTTCCAGCTGAAAAACATAACACACAACACATTGGTTGTGCTCTTTCTCTTAGTTCAGTCCTGCTTTTGAGGTATCTTCATCCCTAGACATGGTGCTGCTGCAGATTGTGTAGTGGTTAGGAACATATTTTGTGTCACTTCATATCCCAGAGTATTTGGGATATCACCATCTGCATGGCACACCTCTCTGTATGCAAGAAAACTGGAGTTCTCTAGCTGGTCTGTGTGTTAAATGTGCAGTCCCAAAATATGCTGTTGGATGGCTCATGGTTTTGAGATGGTTTTTTTTAGTCCTATCTGGGCTTAAAATAAGAAGGGTCTGTCTGAGAGCCATGAGCTAGTCTGTTAGCTCAGAGATACAATTCCTAATTTGGGTAATTCCTGATCCAAACAGTCCCTGGAGTAAAATGGCCAGGGAATTCCTTGGTTCTTTGGTTTAAAGTGTCAATCACCCCAAAGCCAGTGAAAACCAAAGATACTTCAACCACCTAAAAATGTAGTCCAAGCAGTCATCAGCTCAGGGGATTTTCTGATGACCTTTACAAAAGTATATTCTTTGTTTTTTTCACTTTCAAGCAGCTTTTTCTTTTGCTTAAAGGAGTTTTCAGGGACTTTAGCAATTGTATTTTGAGAAGTTCTTAACACTCAGAGCAGCAGGTGCCCAGTGTTGGTGCTGGAAATTGAATGTTGTACCCTGGCAGCCTTCTTGTGCTCTGGAGCAAGTCTTTGTTGGTGAGTATTTGCACATTATGTCCTCAAAATCTTGCAGTTTGCTCTTGGCAAGCTCCAGGCAGGGAGGAGTATGCTCCATCTCCTACCTACCTGCTCTGGCCTCTAGTAAAAAAAAAAGCACCATTTGGGCTTAAACAACCATGACCTCATCCTGGGAGTTTCACATTGCTGAGAGGATTAGGACCATATGACTGGAAAGCCTGTCTGATAAATGTGTGTTCCTGCTCCTGGAGGAAACCTCTCTCCTGCAGCAGCTGGAGGGAGGGAGCTGTGTGCCCTCCCACTCCTCCCAGCATCACAGCCACTCTGGGCTTCTGCTCAGGGTTAGTTCATCCCTCTGCTATAATAAAAGAAGGAAGCAAATGTGTCTGCCTGCCAGCTTCAGAGTAGGAGAGTGATGAGTGCAGACAGTGCCAAACCATTGGGAAAAGCAGACTCAGAAGAATTAAAAACTAATAATGAAGAAATTAGTCTGTCTCGACTGTGCTACAACTGCCAGACTAATCCTGCTGGAATCCTCCCAGGCCAGAGCATCACTTACTCACTTTCTCAGTAGCTGGCAACTCTGCTTTGTAAAAGCACTGGTGGAAACAACTTTGGTTTTAAGAAGTTCTTTCTGTGTAGTGAGGTTTTGCTTCATTTGAATTCCAGATTTCCAGGCACTTGGGGCTAATGCTAATAAAAACTCCTATTGTATCACACTAAAGACATCACTTCTCTGATTCTTCCCACAAATGCCCAAAGCTGAGTTTCTCTTTACCTTGCCTGAGTTAAGGAAGCACCACTGAAACCCAGAGGTCAGTTTGCCAAGAGAAGAGGAACTGCATTTGGCCTGAGACACCTTGCTTTACAATGTGCTATGTCTCCTATAAAAATCCACGTCTCCAGTTTCTCTCTGCATGTCCTGGTGCACATTCAGACATCCTCTATGAGACCTCTTCCCCCACCTGCATCTCTTGTGAAAGGCAACAGACCTACAAGCATGTGAACCTCAGAACTGTGGCTGTGCTGGATCAAACAGCACAATTCCTCTTTCCAGGGCTTGCCTGAAACCTGTTGAAAATGCTGCTCCTTCTAGTTGATGGAAAATAAGCAACGTGGAGCTGGCTAGCTGTAGAAGGAGTTTATCCAGGAACATGTCTGTGTGTTGATCTTGCAGAAGGGAGGCAATTCTTTTCCTTTCAAGCCTCCTAACACAGATTGCAACATTGGTTCTCAGCAGCAGTGAGGAAATGGATCCAAAGTGTTCCAGCTCTGCCTGGCCCTTTATCAAGGAGCTTTTACAAGCACTGCAGATTCTATCACTAAATCATTCCCTCTTAGAAACCATTACTAGCCTTGTCATGTTATCTACTCAGCTGGAACTCCAAAACCACTGCAACTAAATTAAGCCATATGTCCCCTCGAGTTCCTTGCAGGGATGATGAATTTGGGATACCTGGTGGGGAAGGACACATCCTTATGGGGTTTGTGTTTGGAGCTGCATGTGTACACAGCCAGGAGTGCTTCAGAATCAGGGCTTCAGGTGAAGTTCTCCTTGACAGTATTTTATGGGTGGTCAGTGGGATGTCTCTTTGTTTGCAGTTTGTTCTCTCTTCATTAAAAAGGGAGAGTTTTCTTTATTAAGACCTAGTTTTCTTAAAGTTTATTGCTGCTCACTTGGTCTTCTGTCAGGTGCTTTGTTATGTACCTCCTAAATCTTGCTGCTTGAGGAGGCTGTTGTCTGAACAATGGAGTAACCAGGAAAAAAAACCACCCAGCACTTGCATGAGCAACTTGCCCAGGATCACCTCCAGGTGCCTTGGGAATTTCTTCCCAGAAGGAGACTCCACAACCTCTCTGGGCAGCCTGGACCAGGGCTCTGGCATCCTTACAGCTTCTCTTCCTGTTCAGGTGGTTCCAGTTTGTGCCCAGTGCCCCTTGGCCTGTCCCTGGGCACCAATGAGCAGAGTCTGGCCCCAGCCTCTTGCCCTCAGCCTTGAGCTCTTGCTCAGCATTGAGCAGCTCCCCTCTGGGGCTGCTCTTCTGCAGGCTAAGCAGCCCCATGTCTCTCAGCCTTTTCTCCTGCCAGAGATGCTCCAGTCCTATCTAATCTTGCTGAAGAAATTATTGTGCTGAGCTACAGAGGGGTTTTTAGAGATTGGTTTTGAAGTCAGAGTTTTGTTATGCTTTCAGTGAGCTGACTTCCATCCAAACTCTGCAGGCTAACAGAAGCAGCCTGCTGGCTATGGAGCTCCAGTTCCAACATGGTCTCTTGACATCATGTAGTTTGTGTATCTTTTTGGCAGGCAAGGGTTTCTTCTGCCTGTTCTAGTTAACTGAAGTTAATGAGTAGCTTGTTTTTTTGGTGTTGGTTGTTTTTTTTTTCCTTAGGAAGTTCCAATATATCATAATAAACTAAATGAATTCAGATTTCAAAGCTTAGCATCTCAAAATAAGCCTGTTGTAATTTGGCTCAGGACCTTCAAACCTTTGCTCTCTTCCTGCAATACCAAGTGGCCTCCAGCCAACCTCAGCAGATCACTGTGCTGATGTTGGGCATCTACCAGACCTTTAAATCAGTTGAAGAGGCCAGAAAAAAAGCCTTGATTTTATCCATTTTAAGGTCTGCAGGCTCTGCTCCTCCAGTGGTTAGCTCTCCAGTGATGGCACAGACTTTTCCATGGCTCATGCAGCTATGGATGGAAATGAATACTCCCAGAAAGCTATGTCAGGATGAGATTCCTTCAGGGTTTTCTACTTCATTGCTGGCTTGCTGTAAACAAGAAGATAAATTGCAGGATAAGGAACAAAATGGGAACATGTGAGAGATAGAAATGCCTCGTGGGAGCTCTTTTCTCTCCCTTTTCCTTTCTCATGTATGGATGATGTGACTAAGTGACACTGAATTATTCCCTGAAAGTGGAGTTGCTACTTCTTGTGACTTCCTGCTCTCTAATCTTACTGTATCATATATCTGCAGTGTGGGGTGGGGCTGAAAGAGGGGAAAATAGAAAACAGATGAGGGGATATCAGCTTGGCCCCATGAGCTTCAAGGGGTTTATTTTGTTGTTAGTGCCTGTTGGCCTATGAGAGAGCAACAGCAAGGGAGAGAGGTTCTTGAAGAGATCTATCTCAAAGTATCTACTGTGGGAAGATAATTACAAGCTTACATGATGAGGTAAGAGAATGATATTGTTTATACCAGAAGAGATAAAGTACATATTTCTTCCATCACAATGATATATGGAAAGGAAGCAGAATATTGTGTGTAATTGCCTTTTTGGCTAGAGCTCCCCAAAGGCCCCTGAGGACAGGATGCCTGGGTGCCTTTTACAGCTCATGTGCTCATTCAGGGCAGTTACCCTGGCAAGTGCTTGTGGGGAGGCAGCTCAGCATCACTCAGGGTAGATGAATTTGGCCAGATTTAACATGGCACACAGCAATAACTTTGCCCTGAATCAGAAAGGAGAGACCAAACAAACACTCTGTCCCCATCTTTCTTCTACTGAAAGGCTAAGGTCTCCCTGAAGCCTTCTCTTCTCCAGGCTGAACAAGCCCAACTCTCTCAGCCTGTCCTCACAGCAGAGAGGTTCCAGCCCTCAGATCATTTTTATGACCTCCTCTGACCCTGCTCCACCAGGTCCTTGCCTCTCCTGTGCTAAGGACTGCAGAGCTGGCCCCAGCACTGCAGGTGAGGTATCCCCAAAGGAGAGGCAGAATTCCCTCCCTGCCCTGCTGGCCATGCTGCTGGGGATTCCTTGCCTTAAATTTGATAGACAAAGCATGTTTTGTGTTAGTTTCTTTCTGCTCTTCCCCACTCCTCCTCCCCCAAATGCTCCCCTGGTTTTGTTTTATCCTGCATTTCCACAGTATGTCACATCTCTAGAGGGCTGAACAGATTCTTCTGAGGTTTCAAAGGCAGCTCTTGCTGCCTGCCCTGATTCTAATTGCTGACCTAGACATTACTGTACATAATAATAACACTTTACACATACCAAGGGCCTTTTGGACACAGTTTGCAGCAGAGCTAGAACATAGATCCTATGAATTCCCCACCATGTGAGGTAGAGGCAAGAGGGATTAGTTCTCTTCCTTTTACAGCAGGCTCTGGTCACATCAACTGGAGCTGTCTACAAAGGGAAAGGAAGAGGATTGTGTGACCTTTATTGGGATTTTTTTGTAAGGCTGATGTGTGAAAGCTAAAGCAAGGTGTGAAGGAACATCTGCCACATGGTTAGCACAGAGGAGATGGAAAGAAGACCTAAAAGGTGAAGAAGTTGTTAAAAAAGACCTAAAAAGAGACAGAAGGGAAATCTTTTCCCTTGATATTAGTAGTGATAGTGAAAACAGGTAACAAAGTGGCAGTGTGGGATGAGGTGGGATATATTTTAGATCAATATACTAACAGGCTCATGGTTAAGGCCATTTTCCACCAATTAACCCATTCATTCACCATACCCACACCAGGCACAAACCACTGGCTGTTGGCACTGCTGTCACCAGTGAAAGAGGTGATGTGGTGCTGAGGGACATGGTTTGGTGGTGGCCTGATGGTTGGACTTGATGATCTCAAAGGTCTCTTCCAACTAAAACTCTGCTGTGATTCTGGTTCCATCTATCTGGATCATTTTCTGCTGTCTCAGGCCCTTTTGTGCCAGAGCTGCTGCATTCCATGCAGGGCTGTGCCTCCAGCCACAGCAGTGATCCTTCCACCAGGCATTTCACCAACACCTTGACAGTAAAGTGAATGAAGAATCATCCATTTACCCTGAAAAAGTCCTGCAGAGTTTAAAGCAAGAGCACAAGGAAGATGCTCAGAGTCTCTGAATATGAGAGCAGAGGGGAGTTGGGGATAAAAAAGCCCTGACTTGAAATCACCATTAGCTAGGGCTCAAAATGAAATGGAGACTCAGCCTGTTGGAGGGATGTGGACTTTACCAAATGTCACTTGAACTTTTTAGGATATGAGTTATTGCTTATATTATTATGAGAATAATGGAAATTTAATAGCACAGGCAAACCCAAAGCCCCTTTTGGTTTTATGCTGTTGATGATTTCTCTTCAAACTGTTACTGGAGAGTTGGAAAAGTGGTTTTTCTCTAGAAGCTCTCCTTCTGGCCTCTCTGTGCAGCCCACAGAACAAACTCCAAAATATTTATGGTCTTAATGATGCAGTAATTTCAGCCTTCAGATTTGTTTATCCAGGGAAAAGCTTTTTCAAAGAAGAGATGTTTATTATTGCTGAAGATGTCTTCATGTTGGCTTTAGGCTACCTCTTGCAATTCCTCCCTTTGCTGGTTGGAGCAGCTGTTATTTCTGCTTACTGCTTACCCTGAAATGTGTACAGAAGTTGTCTCCTTGTGTAAGTGCAATTTTCTACATGATTGATTCTGGAGTATTTGTGTGAGTGTGCACAGAGGCCACTCCTGCCCATGGATTCCAGCTCAAACTAAACATCCGTCTGCAAGCAGAGGTTAAAACAAGTGCACACCGAAGCCAGGGTCATTCACAAATGGCTTTGTCACAGTCTGATGGCCTGGAGCATTGGGAGATTTCTTTGCAACACTTGAACCACTCTCAAACAGATTCACAGAAGCTAATTGAAAGCTTAAGTCAGTACAGAGAGTCCTGCTGGAGGGGAATAATGAAGAAGGATGCACTGGAGAAGAACGAGGAGGCAGCAGGACTGGGAAGGGAGGGATGGGGAGGAAGGAAACCAGCAGTGGAAGATCAAAACAGGGAGTTTGCCCATGGGGTTTGTGGGAGATGTTTTCCCATGGGAGCTCTCTGCCTCCCAAAGGGCAAGCACACCACCTCTGCCCACCCACCTGTGCAGCAGGTGTTCTCCATCCTGCCTTTGCCTTGCTCCATGCATCTCTGCACAACCAAGCCAGGCTTTTGGGGGCAAGAGAAGCAGTGTGTCACCCAGGGGACCCCAGATGTGTGCCAGGGCTGGGCACAGGAAAGCATCAGGGCTGCCCCATCCCTCCCTACTGTCAGCCCTGACCCCTTGCAGCTGCTTGTCCCTCCTCACCCCTTCTTTACTTAGGCTCCAGCAAAATATGACCCTGGGAAAAATCTTTGCCAAGTTTATTTCCAACATTCTGGGTTCAACAAACTTCTGCTGACTGCAGTGCAGGTTTTGGTGTCTTGAGGACATCAACACTTGTTTTGGAAGGTTGTAACAGGAACATGGTGATCCTGGGGAGCTCATGCCAGGACAGGCAGTCCTGTGTTCCTAGGAGAAGATGATCTTCTGAGGATCTGGGGTTCCTGCTCCTTGGGGGTGTCCAGGAGAGAAGCTCATGGGTCTCTAATGAGCTTCTCCTCATGAGAGGAACCTTGCCACTCCTGAAACAGCAGTCTAGCAGGGAGGAGACAAGGCAGGAGCCCATGTCCAGATGCTTGGCCCTGCCACCACTGTTCTCTGCAGAGAAATTGCTAACAGTTGCTGTTTTCAGAGGACTCAGCCATCACTGCTATCTCCCTCCTCTTTTCCTTTCACTTTTTAGGAGGTTTATCCCTTTCCCAGGCAATAACTGCCCACAGCTGGTAGAGGAGAAATACATTTTAAGGCTTGCTCCCTTCTGGGTCTGTGGGGTCTAACTCTAGCCTGGAAGAATGCACATCCATCAGATCAGGCTTCCAGCCCTAAATCTTTTCCCAGAGCTGGGGAGCCAAGTGATGCCTTTCTGGAGAGAGCATAGATCACTCCTCCCTTTTAAACAGAGCACTGGAGGCACTCTTGAAATGCTTCCATTTTACAGAGATGCAGCTGAGAAAGGCTTGGGCTAGGCAATCCCTAAGAGAGTTCAAAACCTCACCTTTTTCTCAGGAAGACCTGGAACCTGTATTTCTTGTATTTTAGGCTGGAGTCATGAGCCATTGCAGGTAAGACTTCATGATTTATCTACTGAGATGGAGGCAGCAATGAGGCACTCCCTCAGGAGAAGAAACCCAACTGAGGGATGGTTTTGTGTATTGTATCCAAAAAGCTTTAATGCTGTTTACACTAATCAGATTTATTTACTGTGAGGAAAAAAAAAAATCTTTGTAAATTTTAAGTGTTTATTATGGCTAAAGACTTCTTCTGTTTGGCTCAGTGGCTGCTCACTGGATCTGTTTCAATTCCCATCCTTTGCCCAGCAGTTGCCTTCTCTGGCCACTGTCCAGCTTGCAAAGCTACACAAGGGTTTTGCAGAAGCTTGTCCCTCAAGCGGCCTTAAAGGACTTCTTCTGTTTCCCAGGAGGATTGGACTTGTTGATCTTAAAGCTCTTTTCTAACCTAAATGATACCATGATTCACTTTATTAGGAAGCTTTCAGCTTTGGTGTCAGTCCAATCCATGACACACTCTGGGATGCTGTGATGAGGCAGGATGGATAAACTGTGGGTCAGGTGACTTGAGTCTTCCCTGCCCCTCCGGGCATGGCATTGCACAAAGAATCTCAGCTGTTTGTCATTTCTCCATGTTTTGGCCTCTTTGGACTTCTGCAACACAAGCAACCTGGCCAAGGGAACATGCTGGTGGCAGCCTTATTGCCCTGTGTTGGTTTAAAAGAAGCCAGAAATGGTTGAAAAGAAACCAGAAACTTCTCTACATGCACAACCCCTGAGACTGCTGGAAGACACAGCAGGAGACTGTGATACCAGCAGGCACTGGGAGAGTGCCAGGGGAAGCAGCATGTGGTGGCATTCAAACAGGCTGTGGGGCAGTGCTGGGCTAAGAGCCCACCCTGGGGTGGGATGGGGTCACAGAGGGGCTGAGGTCAGTGGGACCCATGGAAAGTGTTGGTCCAACCACACTGCTCTGAGCCCTGACTGGGGTGGATGGATGGAGGAATAAAAAGCACAGAAGGAAAAATAAATTAGTAGGAAAAGAATTCTTCATTGAAAGAGGGGTTAAGCATGGAAATAGGCTGCTCAGGGAAGTGCTGGAGTCACCATCCCTGGAGGGATTCAAAAGATGTGTTGATGTGGTGCTGAGGGACATGGTTTAGTGGTGACTTGGCAGTGCTGGTTAATGGTTGGACTGGGTGATCCTAGAGGTCTCTTCCAACCTTAATGATTCTGTAATTCTAAGAAAAAACGATTTTGGATGAAAAATGCTGAACTTGAAAGGAGGCATGGAGAGCATCCCTGGGCTGCTTTCTGCTCCTGCAGGAGCAGGATAGGGATGGATGGATGGATGGATGGACAGGTGGGTGGATGCGTGGATGAATTGATGGAGGATGGATGGATGAATGGATAGGTGGCTGTAGGTGCCTGGGAGGACAGATGGATGAGTGAGTGGATAGATGGGTGGGTAAACAGACAGACGGGCGGATAGGTGGATGGACAGATGGATGGATGGGTGGACGGATAGATGGATGCGTGGGTGGACAGACAGATGGATGCCCTTCCCAAGGACCAGCCCCTCTCCCCTCCCCTCCCGGCGAGCCGGGCAGTGCCGGGCGGTGGCTCCGCTCCACCCGCGGGGCCGTTCCGCCCTTCCCCGCCCCCGCGCCGCCGCCGCAGCCTCATTTAACGGGACTCGCCGCCGCTGCCGTCCCGTCCGGTGCCGGTCAGGTCACCTCGAGACCATGGCTCCCCCGTTACCTCTACTGCTGCTTGCCCTGGGGCTGGCTACCGCCGTCAAGTCCCCGTACCAGCAGGTCCTGCAGCACAGCCGGCTCCGCGGCCGGCAGCACGGGTAAGAGGAGCTCGGGAGAAGGCGGGGAAGCGCTACCTTTTTTCTCCTCCTTTTGAACAAATCCCGGTGGGAAAGGGTAGCCCCGAGGGGAGGAGGGGGGGCTCGGTGGCCGTCCTGGGCTCGGGGCCGGTGTGGAGCAGCCGGTAGCTCCGTCCTGCTCTCGGGGAGACTCCGCTGGGTGCTCGCGTCCTCGGACCACGAGTTTGTCCTTCTTTGGAACACAACTTTGTCTTTCCGCTGTGGATAACGACTTTGGCTTTCTTCCTCAGACAACAACTTCATCCTTCATCCTTGGATAACTTCTTTTCTTTCTTCCTCAGACCATGACTTTAATCCTTCATCCTCAGATAACTTCTTTTTTTTCCTTCTTTGCCTAACTTTCCTTCTCTCTCTTAGGATGCTTCAATATTGCAGATGTCAGCTTGGACTCCTCAGTGATTCTTTATCAGGCTATCCCTCTTAAGGGAGGGGGGAAAAAAACCTTCCAGGTTCTAAATAGTTAAACATTTTGTGGAGGGAATTCTTGTTTACATGAATTTATAGAAGATGAAAGAAAATGGGTTTACTGCAGAGGATTGAGTGTCTATGGGGAACAAGGGCCAACTTACTCTGGGACTGAAAGCCACCAGAAAGCCTTGAAAGTTTTCCTGACAAAAGTAATCACTCATTTACTAATTATCCTTCCACAAGAAGGGATATATAAAAAAATGCATGTAGACTTCTCTAGCTAGATGGACAATGTGTCATAGACTGAGTACTTTGAGCCTCCATTCATAAGCAGAGAAGTAACCCAATGTTAATAGTTGTTCCCACTGGTTTTAAAATGCATTGGAAATTGGGAAGAGTGAAAGGTTGACAGACCCTTCCTCTGGCTTCTGTCTCTGGGGATGGTGACACTGATTGAACTGTAGTTTCCAATTTACATGGATTGCTGGAGGCAGAGTCATGAAATGCCTTTAAAAACATTTAAAAAAATGCCAATTCAAGATTTAAATATTGCAATTTGAGACCTTATCTAGCAAGGATCCAGGTCAGGATTGATGAAAAGAGGTTTGGTGTTTATGTCTAATCAGGTACAGAATCCTAGACACAAGTTCTGTGCTGATGTCTGTCTGTAAAATCTCATTATTGAGAGAATTACAGTGACTTACATACAAATCCAGTGAGTTTTGGTTTTCATCTCTACATCATCTGAAACTAAGTAAATATCCTGTTCTGCTGATAGCCTTGAGGCAGAAGTTTGCTCGAGTCAGTAAGTTAGTGCAGTCCTGGTGGAAAGTAGCACACTTTTCTCTTTGGGGAGAAGCCTGTTAGTCCCCGTACAGTCCACAGAGGCACAGGGTGAGATGGGACTGCAACCCATGGTGGTCCCTGAGATCTTTGGATGATGCAGGGAGCTGGTATGCCAGGATCTTCAGATGAAGTGAGGTTATGCAGAGATGAACCCAGTGCAGCTGACCACAGCACACAGCTCACTGCTCCCCTTCTGATGGGGAGAGCAGTTTCTATCAAGCTAATTTTCATACCTCTGGTGATTTGTGAATGTTGATTAACGACATGCCAAAGAGACCCAGCAACACAAAACCAGCCCCAAAACTCTTGAGGTGGTGTTTTGTTTGCAGGAGGGAGCTCAGGAGAGATGTGCAAGCAGGGCTTGCCACCCTCTCTGCTGTGAGCATCCCCCAACACCATCAACGTTCCTATTGAGCCCAAAGCAAGCTGGGTGGCAGAGCTTGGCTCTGCAGTAGAACTTGTACATCTTAATTAACTTTCTAAAGTGAATCAGCTCCAGTCTGGGAGAGCAGCTGAGAAGTATACAAGGAACTTTAACATTTGAAGATGAAAACCTGGGAGTGCTCTCCCCAAACCCACCCAGCTTTGTTGGGAGCTCCATGGGTGCAGTCATGGCAGGTAGCTGGGACCATATGGTAGGTCCTGAGTTTCTCTGCCTGTTCCCAAAGGGCAGCCCCTGCTCCAGCAGCTCCCAGTTGCTGCCTGCCAAGAGGAAGGCTTCAGCTGAAGGGGAACAATAGGCAGTTTTATCCTTGAGTCAGCGTGGCTGGCTGGGAACGGCATGGCAGAGGTGATGAACTCCAACGAGGAGAGGGGAGAGTGTTGACAAATTCATTTTAAGCCAGACTGGGCAAAGGACCAGAACATGCACTGCAGGGAGCTGCTACTACAGCCTGCCTGTGGGAATCATTGATAACATGGCCCTGGAGGGGGATTTTTCCACACTGAGCAAAAACTGGGAGGTATTTTTCCCCCCATAAGTCAGGGAGGGAGCTGCAGGCTGAGGCAGGGAGCAAGGCAGCGTTGGGTTCGATGTTCTATTGCAAGGGTTTTCTTGGCAGGCTGCTTCTGGGGATAAAGGGGGGAGGGAAATGATCAAACAAGTCCTTCAGTAGCCAGCCTTGTCAAGATGAATATTAGAGGGATTGTCCACTGCCGTCAGCCAGACGCTGAAATCGAGGCAAGGCTTGGAATTTGGATGTAATTGGAACCACATTCCAGCACGGCGGGGCCGGGAGAGCCGAGGTGGGGCTGAGTCAGTCAGAGCACAGACCTCTCTCTAAGTGATGGTTTGGCATGGAAGAGACTGAGCCTGGGCCAGTTTGCACCAGCTGAAAGTTTGGCTTTGTGATTTCGAACTGGGTTTGGTTTGGTTTTCTTTTCCAGTATGTTCTTTTTCCTTGATCCTCACCTTTATATATGGAAAGGGAATTAAATGAGAAACAAATCACCATTGCTGGATATGGCAGTATTGAGGGCATGGTGAGCTCAGTTCCTCCAGGTCCCATGGGCTCTTGATGTCCCCTCAGGGCAGGATGAAGATGCCAGGACCTCGAAGAGTGGGATCCTGCCTCCACAGAGCCCTGCAGCAGCCACATCAACAAAGGCTCATTGAAGACAAGCCAAGCTCCTGCTGAGACTGGTGCTAGAGTTGGCCAACATATAGGAGACCCTTAATTTATGCTAATGATAGGCAGGCTAGCCTGTTTTGGAGATGGATTTGGGATGTTGGTGTAAAGCAAGGATAGCTGCAGGAAGACTTGGTGGTGGGGCTGCAAACTCTGTTTTTCTTAATTCTGGTAGGCAAATTGAGCAGCATTTTGGTCCAACCTAGTGTGAAATAGGAAGATGTCTGCTTTCCTAAGCAGATCAACAAACCTTTACCACAGCATCTCCAGATCCCACCCAGAGTTTCATTTTGGCCAGTCAAGACTCTGCTTTGGATGGTGCAAAGCACTTCTGAAGGGCTAAAGTGATGATTTATGGATTTTACTTAATTATTTGTTTTCCCTCCTTCTGCCTGGCAGCCACTGTGCATAGTTCTGGTGCTGCTGCTGCAAGTGGGGCATGGTCTGGTGTTGAGGGACATGGTTTAGTGGTGCCCTGCTAGTGCTGATTAACAGTTGGACTTGATGATCTGATAGGTCTCTTCCAATTAAAACAATTCTATGACTATCATGAAGTGGAGGAAGCAGTGAAAGAGATCTCTCTTCACTCTGCCAGGGTATCTTTTTCTTCACTGAGTGCAAAATCTTGACTTCTTTTAATGTTCCACCTCTCACCAAAATACACAGAAATTCAGTTAAAGCTAGTACTTTGGCAGTATTTTCATGGTGAACAGCCACTTATAAATTGGGATCCCAACTAAAACCTGGTGAAGTTATGCAAGAATTCTAATCCTTCTTTAAAAACCCCATTATTTTTATTGCTTAGAACATAAAGATGGGCAAATATTTATCAGCCTGTGGACCAGCTTGCACCAAAACCAGAATGGGTCCTTTTGCTGTATGATAGACTCAACCAGTGCTGAGCTGCTGATGGGGAAAATGAGTAGTGGCACTGCCCACCCTGGTTTCAACACACCAGTTATGACAGCAGAGACTGAGAGTGGCTATATCAGCCCCTAAAGTACCTCCTCAACCAGCTCCTTCTGAACCAGAAAAGCAGATGGTTTCTGTCACATGTGTGAATAACCCCACTGAGGGCTGACTGCAGCCCTTCAGCTTTCTAAGAAGTGGTATCACTGTGAGCAAAGATGTGGTCAAACAGGACTTGGGAGTTTACTTGCTGCTGGTTTGGCCAGCACAGCATTCACCCCATCCAGCTCTGTGGTTTGTGGCCAGCAGCCCTGGCTGTGGATGTGGGCAACACATGGTCAGTGCACAAGATATGATTTATAGAGCTGGGTTGCAAGGTCACCAAGTGCCTCTGGGTTTGAGCCAGAGGTGCAGCAAACACCCAAGCAAGGTGAGGATGCTCAGCCCAGCTGAGGCTGGATTCCCAACACCAACCTTGAGCTGCCTCTTCTCCAGACTCAACAACCTCAGTTCCTTTAGCTGCTCCTCCCAAGACTTGTGCTCTAGACCCTTCACCAGCTTTATTGCCCTTCTTTGGGCACAATCCAACACCTCAATGTCCATCTTGTAATGAGGAGCCTAAAATTGAACCCAGGACTTGAGGAGTGGCCTCTCCAGTGCTGAGTAACATCCCTCCAACCACTCACTATACATGAGACACTGAGATCGAGCAAGCTGACTTATAGCTCTCAAAGTTTCCTCCCTTGCAACTCCAGCAGGGTTTTTTGGGTCATGCCAGGTAGGATGCTGGGGGTCAGCACTGAGAAGGGGGAGACTTACCAGAGCCTCTCCTGTTTTCCCTCTCCCTGCAGCCCCAATGTGTGCGCGGTGCAGAAGCTGATCGGCACCAACAGGAAATACTTCACCAACTGCAAGCAGTGGTACCAGAGGAAGATCTGTGGCAAGTCAACGTAAGTACCCAAAGAACCCAGGGCAGAGATGGCCCAGGTGCTGGCTGGGAGAAGCAGATAGTGGGAGAGATGTAGGGCATCACAGCCCATGGCATGAGCTTAATGTGCATTTGTGTTAACTGCTTTAGCCTATTGCTCCCTAGGAAATAGTTGTGAGCACTTCTCAAGTGGCAAATGTGATCCTGAGACACTTGGATGTTAAGAAAGGAAAGAGCCATGTGAATACAAACCCTTGTGGTTTATTCTCATTGCATTTCTGTATACAATTCTAGAGCTCTCCAGGCTGTAATGAGGTGTGGACCAGATGTTTTCTAGTACTTAGTTGTCTCTAGCCTCAATGCTCCCTAGCTAAAAAAAAAAAAACACAAAAGAAGAAATAAAAGGCAATCCAGAGCTGATGGATACTGGAAAGAACATAAAATTCATCTGCACATGTTTGCTTTGGAAGGGAAAAGAGAAATAAGGGGAAAGAGGTGTTAGTTTTAGCCAACACTCTCTGATGACTCCACCAGGAAAGCTAATTAGATTTGCAGGCCAATTCCACCTTTAAAATTGCTAACAGTAATATGTGAGTGGCTGCTGCACAAAGTCTCTGTGTAAGCAGCCTCAGGACATTCTTCTGAAAGATGTCATCAGCAGATAATTAAGGATCTGCATGCTTGACTATATGCCAGGCTGTAGATCAGGTGTGGGGAATCATTTTCCTGGGGGTAGGTCAAACTGGGCCTTCAGAGGTGTTTGCTGGTCCCTACTTCAGCACACATCACCATGTTACTCAGTATCAGTGCAGAGGTGCTGCCCATGGGGAGCAGAGCTGTGGACCACAGCTGGTCCTGGATCTGCAAGGTCAAAAAGAACAAAGAGCAGCAAATCATCTCATGTATTTCTGATATGGTCCAGTGTAAACTGGGGTTAGATCTACAGGAACATGTTCTGGACAGCAGAATAACTCACTTCTGGGTCTATAGTCAACAGCAGACTTGGAGATCTTGAAGAGGGATAAGTTTTCTTCTGGTTGCCTGCACTGGTTGATCTGTGATGGCTGGTCACTGGGGCTTGTTTCATTTGGCTGGCTGGAGGGAGCAAAGCAGGAGTCATTCACTCTGCACAACTTGGGCCTTTCATCATGCTTCTTCAGCTAAAAGAGGAAACTCCTGGACTCCAGGAGGATATGTTGCTGGAGGTACCATATAGTGAGCATGGATACAGTGTTTTCCCTTGTGTCTAGTTGTCTTTACAGGAGAANAAATACATAAAGAGTTAAAAAATCCCAACCCACCTCCCTTCCCTTAATTCCATGAAACCACCAAATCTAGGAAGACTTCTTTTGGGTGATTAGAGTTCAGGCTCTGTTCTTGGCTGAACAGTGGCATGTTTGGCATCATGGCATGGCAACATGGTATCATCACATTGCCTCTCCTGATAACTGTAGCTTAGTGGGTCTACAGAGAAAACATGGCTGAGTTTTGGATGTGGGATAGTTCTGCTGCTTTAGTCACTGAAAGGCCAAGCCACAGATTTCTTCAGCTCTGAAGCAAATGAGAAACTAACCCCATGTAACCCATGTGTGCAGCTGTATTTGGCAGAGACAAACTCCTCCACTTACCTCCAGGAAGAGGTGGAACAACTGGCATCTGGCAGTATTTCATGATTCCACTTGAGGAGATGGGATGATCTCTTCTAACCTCATTTGCTCTGCTTTTACCCAAGCATGATGGAGAAAAAAAGCACACAGTATTAACCTGCCTGTTAACCTGTGAGATAATGTTCCCATTGTACATGGAATTTGCTCTCTACTCTTTGCATTGCATCATCCCTACAATGGGTGTTATTGTCTTCTTCCCTCCTCCAGTCATCCTTCAGCCTGAGCCCTGCTTTGCCCTTCAGCAGTGCTTGTGCAGAACAAAAGCTAGGTGCCCTGACTCAGATTTTCCAGAGGACCCTGAGATACCTCTGATTACAAACCTTTGCTGGTGATGGCTCCCACTGGATGTGGTGCTCCTGATGTATGGAAGCAATCAGGAGTCCTTTGGGCCATAAAGGATGGGATGTGTTATGCTACAGCAGTCAAATTCTTAAAGCAGTGCTGGGGACTGATGCTGTGCTGTGGGCATCAGTGTGGGCACAGGTAATGCTGCTCAGCATGAACCCTCAAAACTGGCCTCTTGGGTGGGATTGAGCTGGTCCATGGGAGGTTTTGAGAGTACCAGGTGCCTTTAAATCCTAGAAAGAGTCAGGATTTGGCATGTTGATCAGCATAACTGGGTGGATCCAGCCTTTGCAGGAGAAGTCCTCTCCTGAAGCTATGTGCTTGGTCCTCCCATTGGCAGGGGGATCCACTCCATCAGCCCAGGGGGATGGTGGAGGTGGATTAGCATGATCATTTCTCTCCTCCTCCCAAAAGGGCTTCCCCATCTGTGAGAAGAGCAGTCCTGGGATAGAAGAGGCTTGACTCATCTCACCTACTTCATATTTGACCTTGTTGTTAACCTCCCTATTTCCCTAAAGGATCAGTGGTGCCCCAAAGGTTGGACCAGCTGATCCTCAAGGTCCCTTCCAACCTGGTATTCTACTGATTCTATGCAGTTGGATGTGCATTGCAGGTGCAGATACTTGGCTCTAGGAAGATAGTTTTAACTGCTTTGATTTCTTTCCTTCTTCTGCTCTGAGCACTGTTTCTAACAGGTAGTAGGGAGGGAGGTCAGAGAAGCAAAGCTGAGCTCCTGCAGAGCTGGCTCAGAGCAAAGAAATTCAACACTGAGTGAGGAAGGCAGAAAAGCTGCTGCAAGCCTATAGCATAACATCACTTCTTGGATGCTCACATCCTACATCAGGAGACTCCAGGAGGAACAAGGAAAGCCAGCTCAAAAACCATGGATGTGCCTGGTCTTTAACCTTGTCTCCAGGTGCATCACCTTTTGCTTGCTGCTCCAGGGTGAGAGCTCAGAGCATTCACACCTGGGGTGCAGTGGGGTCTGTTCTGAACTGCTCCACAGCTCTTACCACAGACAGGTCAGGGCTGTAAGGCAAAGGGTTCCTGGTGAGGCTGTGCAGGCTTCCTTCTAAAGCAGCAGCATGGTCCATGGTGGTGGAGTGCTCCACTGGGGCTGGATGTGCAGGATGGAACTTTCAGCTCATGCATCAGAAGGCTATTCCCTCTTTATTTGCTTTTTTTGGGGGGGTTCCTTTGTTTTTCTTCTCTTTGCTGAAGTAGGGAGTTAGGGAGAAATTAAAGAGAGGGTTTATGTACAGTTCTTTATCATTGCTGATGAAGTGAGATAAGACAGTTGGCAAGAGGTCTGACACTGCTTTGATTTTAATGAGCACTGAAACAAGATTGTTTTGGTAATTAGGTAATTTTCCACTGCTGGTTATTCCAAAGCCAAAGCAATGGTTTATTTAGAGTATATTCTCATCATTCTGCCTGTGGTTTTTATATTTTCCTATCTCCCTAATGCACTGGACTCATTCTTCCAGATCTGAGGTTACAACTGAATGTGTCCCCAGGCACTGTTTTGTCCTGAGAATGAAAAGATAACTTATATAAATTTGAGGCTTGATTATTTTTTGAGGAATAACTAGTGGCAGTAAGTTGCCCCTTAATGCTTTCCCCTTTTTCCCCCCCTCCTTTAAATTAACTTTCCTTTTATTGTCTGATAGACTTTCTTCAGTTCAGGAAACAAAACTCTGGCACTTCTTTAACAAAACCAGAACATATGGGTTTTATTACAGGAAATTATTACAAATGGATCTTTATTCACTAATATGTGCCTAAGCTTATTTTTATTACCTTGAAAAAATGCACTTAAAATTTAATTTCAAATCCTAAGAATGCAATAGCAGTGAAACAATGACTACCAAAGCTAAGGAGCTTGCTTTTGCACTCAGCCACCAAGAGATGTTCAAGAAATGGAGTGTTTCAAAACCAGGGGCTGAAAAGCTATAGCTGTGACATGAAACTACTCAATGAGGAGATCAGAAAATTGTGGTCAGGAGTGTTGCAGAGTGGATGACAAATGATCTTTGCATGAGGCCTCTGCTTGTTGAACCCACACCACTGGCATCTACCATGTCCAGGTGTAGTGCTCTGTAGCTGCTGAGCAGCTACCACAAATGGGGATGGACTTGGCAACTCCAAGGGCTGCTGTGCAGAACCTGATGGGGAGATGTTCAGTGTTGTCTCCTGTGAGCTCTTCATCCCTGGCTGTGTAAGAGAAATACTCCTCCCTGGGCAGCAGACTGTGGCTCCAACCAAGCTGGAGGAGGACATGTCAGTGGAGCAGCCTTCCTTCCACAGGGATCTGTAGGGTACCGTAGCATTCAGATGCAGAGTTCAGCAAAAGAAGCAGATCAGACTTCAGCCATAGCTCTGCTGCTCCTCCCTGAGAGCTGGAGGACCAGCTGGAAGATGCCATGTGCCCAGCCCCAAGCAACCTCTCATGCCTTTGGGTGTGCTGGGCAGTCTTGTGCCTCCACCAGGTCCACCAGCCATGGGAAGGCAAATGGCTGAAGCTGTTCTTTACAATCCTCATCTCTGGCTCCTTGAAGGTGCAAGGACTTGGCTAAGCTCCTCTGTGTTCACCTGCCCCTTTGCAGTGGTTTTCTGGTACTCAGCTCAAAACACTGGCATGCAAAATGCATCCCAGACTCTGACCACCTTCAGTGGGTGAGTGAGAGACTGGGGGCTTGAAGGAACCCCTGCACAGGGGGAGCTGGCCCCATTACTGGCCACAGTCCTTCTTGCCATTAGCTTTCCTTTTGGGGTGGTGCTGGAGATGCCCATGAACCTGATGAAAAGCATCCATCCCTCCTTTCCCAAGCTGGTGAGCCCCATGTGCTGCAGGCTGGGCATCAACATCCTGCCCCTTCCTCACAGCTCATTAATCTCTGCTCTATCTAGAAATAAAACCTTTTCAAAGCTACCTCAGCACTCAGGAATGATTTCTGCTGAACTTGGGAATGATTTCTCTTTAATCAGCTCCTTGTCTTTGATTACAGGTCCAAGGGAACTGTCTAGACTGGATTTAGTTTCCAGGGTGGGGGAAAAAAAGAGAAATGGGAGGTAGGGGAGGGAAGTGGTGGGGGGAGAAAGTGTGTGGTTGTAATGAGCATGAGATGGGGGCTGGGGAGAGCAGAGCAGCAGGGTGTTAAGATCTCCAGTAGTCAAAGGAAGAGGTTGCTTTAGGCAAGCTCTTTCCCACATGGAATATATAATGTCTAGACAATCAGTCTGGGTTTGCTTTGTAATTCTCTTAGGAAACCGTGACATGGAATTTATTTGCTCCTGTCACAGAAAAGCAGGTATTTGTTTCACTTACTGGCTCTTAATTACCCTGAAGAATTCCCTTTCAAACCCCAGGCATTTCCACTGTTTGTTAACACTGTTAACATGATGACAAATAGCTGAAGCTTGAGGATTTGCCTTGCTCTTTGCGTGAGCGTGCCGAGGCTCACGGTACAGCATCCTACTTGTCTTGGATCCAAGGAGGAAACACTTGTTTTTGGGAGGAACACCCATTCCCTCCCTGCCTAAGCTCATCAATCATGGCCCTGCTCCTTTCACCCTGGGTGGAAGAGCAAGAGGTGAAAGAACCCCTGGTGAGAAATAAACAGGCAGCTTCTGGGTTGATTTTCTTTTCCCTTTATTTTTTCCCCCCATGTTAGTATCAGAACATGTTCCTTTAAAGAGCCAGCTTTGAGAATCTGATGACTTTTACTTCCCATTGAGCTGCAGATCATGGATGCAGCATTCAGGTAGTTCTTGCTTAATTTAGGGGCTGCAAGATGGCCCTGAGTCTGGCCCCTTTGGTTTAACTGGGGGAATAGTGCTTGATCACAGCAACAGTTTGCTGCCAGCCAGAAGGAAATCACGGACTCAGACTCATTTAGGTTGGAAAAGATCTTTAGGATCACCTAACACTTCCAAGTCCACCATGCTGCACTGCAAGTGCTCATAGGGATGTTCCTGGTGTTAGCAAAGATGAGTGTGCTCCAGTATTGTCCAGGATGCCCATGATCACCACCAGTGAAGCTATCCTTGCAGTGCTTTACCCCAAGCCTTTGTGCCAGTGCCTCCAAGACCAGGGATTCTCCTTCCCCTCCAGGTCTGTCTTGTTGGATTTTGTCCTAAGTAAGCAAATATTTTCTGGTGGTGGACAGGAATGGTGTGAAATGCCAGGGGAATGCTTGGCTGGTTTGGTAAAGCTGCCAAACTGGAGTTGCAGTGTGTTGTCCAAACAGTGATTAGATGTGACAGCAGCAGTCAGCCAGGGAGATCCCCAAATCCCATGGGAAATGTGCCCAGATGAACCAAGCACTAGCAGGGTCCTGTGTAGGTTATCTGTTGGGACTGAGCACCAGTTTCCATCCACTGTGGGTACAAAGTCTCCTGTAAAGTGTGGTTTTAAAAAGAACATTTTATTTGTTCAGTGGCCAACATGCATTCCTGGAGGAGATGAAAACTGTGGCTTGTCTTCCGTTCAAGCCTCTATTTCTAATGAAGAGTCTGCTTAGAAACAACAGCAAATATAAATGGACACAGACCCAGAGTGAATAGAGAGAAAAAGCAGTGAGATGCCATCAGTTAATCTGCTCTATCCATCTCTTCTTCCAGAGTAATCAGCTATGAGTGTTGCCCTGGATATGAAAAGGTTCCTGGAGAAAAAGGCTGCCCAGCTGGTAAAAATGACATTTTTCTTTAGACTTCTTAAAATGATACAGCTGCCTAGTAAAGGGAAATGTTCAAAAATGACTGAAAATAGATTTGATTCTTGCCATTTGTGCACAAGACTGCCATGAACAAGTCAAAAACTGGACTCAGCAGAGCACCAGCTGAGAGCCAGAGCAGCTCCAACACATGCCAAATGCTCCAGACAACAGAAAACCATGGCTGTCATTAAACTTAATCAGGCATGGGAGAGCTACAGGGACCTAATAATATAGCTTTGTTGGACATGCAGTACAAAGGAATGAAGAGGTAGCAGATAGCTCTGCCAACCTCTGCTCAGTTTTATTTGGGCAGGCATGAGGTTAGCAAAACTGCATTTGGGGGAAAATACAGTTCAGCCACAGGTGGGGGCTGGGAGGGAATTCACTGGGTTTTTTGAAGACAGATATATTCTGCTTTTGCTTTCTGAATGCTTCTTTCCACATCAGTTTGATGCCACCCAGGTAACCCCACAGGCTGGGTGTGGATGGGGCAGTGGGGACTGAGCCAGTGGTGAGCTGCCAGCCTGAGTGCAAGCAAGGAGTGGGGGAAAGCAATGAGTATCTTTGCTTGCCTCACTTCACATCCATATAAGTGCAGAGTAACTCCATTTAAACCTGAGGAGATGCAATAGATCCTGGCTTACATTGCTGTAACAGAGGCTGGAGTTGCCAGACTCTGATCATTGATTAACTAATTAATGAATAGGAGTTCATTAATATCATAGATAGGAGTATAGTTAACAGCTAGGAGTTCCCTGCTGTGCTTTGTGTCCCTAAGTATTCTCACCAGCAGCTCTCCTTTACTCCAGCACACTGAGGGAAGGATGAATGATATGCTGGGAACATAACCTTCTCTTCTTTCAGCTCTGCCCCTTTCCAACATCTATGAAACCCTGGGAGTTGTTGGCTCTGCAACCACCCAGCTCTACTCTGACCGCTCCAACCTCAGGCCAGAAATTGAAGGACCTGGAAGTTTCACAATCTTTGCCCCCAGTAACGAGGCCTGGGCATCCTTGTCTGCTGTAAGATACAATTCCTCTTCTTTCTCCTCTTCCTCTGCCTTTCTTCAGTGGAGATCTAGCTCTGCAGGGACCTGGATGCAGTCCTGATATGGGAAGGGCTATGAATCTCTATGGTGGGAATCCCTGGAGTGCTCCAGCAGCTGCAGAGATTTGTTTGTGAAGGACCCAACCCTAGAGAGATGGGGATGCTCTCCAGTGGGTGGATGGAAAAATCACCTCCTTCAGCTCTCCCTGCTTCTTACCATGAAAGATTGCAGTCAGACCTGCAGCAAGAGACTGTTCATCCCTTTTCGTTTCTCTGGGTTACTCTTAATAACTTGCACAAGCAGCCAGTCCCAACTGGAGCTTGGAAACCTGCAGCCTTTCTGCATCCCTGTGTTCCTATGCCCAATTCCATACACATTTCCTCTACACTGGGGTTTATTTTCTCATTCTGTGTCCTGTGAAATTTCCTCTCCCAAAATTGTCCCCACTGCCCTGCTGGTGCTCCAGCCCTCATGGAGCATCTCTGAACACAGGAGATTCCTGATTGCACAACCCCTGTCCAGTTCCATCCAACATTTCAATCACCTGAGGATAAATATGTAAGAACAACTATTGAAGCAGAGAGAGGACATATTTTGGCTATCCCCAGTACCAAGCCTTTACTCCAAACCTGAACCAGCAGAGCTTCTTGCAGGGATGATGCTGTTGGAGAAGGTCTCCTGGTGTATTTGTCCTTGTCCCTGAGTGATGCCTTTTGTTGTCTTACAGCTCATTTAGGTGCAGTGATCTCCCACTGGAGCTTGCTGTCCTCATCCCTTCCTCTGTGGGAGGTGATGCCAGAGCTGCTAGCTGCTGTTGTAAGGCAAAAGATGAAGACCTGTGAAAGTTAGAGCTCTTAATTTGCTAAAGAGATAGCTTAAGGCTGAACTCCTCACTTAACACACTCAGCTTGGAAGCACCTTGAATGCAGCCAGACCTCCTGGCTCTCTCTCACAACTCAGCACTGAAAAATAAATGCATTTTTTCTGATTTTCAGGAAACCCTGGATTCCTTAGTCAGTAATGTTAACATTGAGCTGCTCAATGCCCTTCGTTACCACATGGTGAACAAGAGGGTGCTCACAGATGATCTGAAACATGGGACAACACTTAACTCCATGTACCAGGACCTGCCTATCCAAATTCACCACTATCCCAATGGGGTAAGACATCTCTATGAAACCCACCCACAGTGGGCTTGCTTTTCTGCTGCCTTGCACCTCCTGCACTGTCCTTGGACCTCCAGGACTCTCTAATGCTTAGGTTGACAACTGCTGATTTAGGAGACATATTTAGAAGGAGCTTGGAAAGCAGATTTATAAGCAGATAGTTTTATGGATGCTGTTGCAGGGGAGGTGTCCACATTTCTGGGTAACTTGCCTAAGTTCTTGTGTTATAGAATCATAGAATTGTTATGGTTAGAGAAGACTTCTGAGATCATGCAGTCCAACTGTTAACCTAACTCCACTGTGCTCACCACTGAACCTTGTCCTCAGGCACCACATCTCCATGGTTTTTGAACCCTTCCAGGGATGGTGACTCCACCAACTCCCTGGGCAGCCTGTGGCAATGCCTGATAACCCTCTTAGTGAAGAAATTCTTCCTAATATCTAATCTAAATCTCCCCTGGTGCAACTTGAAGCCATTTCCTCTTGTTGCTTGGGAGAAGAGACCAACCCTCACCTCACTACAACCTCCTTTCAGGTAGCTGTAGAGAGAGAAAAGGCTCCCCCTGAGCCTCCTTTTCTTGCCTCTATTTTCTTAGTCTTGATGATGCAAGGGAGCCCAAACTACTGATTCTTTTCAAAGCTCTTTAGACATGAAAAGATTCAAACATTCTTGACAGAGTGTTCTCAGTCCCTGGGTGTTTTTTTAAGGAAACCACTTTTCAACTCCTGCTGGTTCAATAGGCCAGCACTTGCTGGGTTTGAAAGAGAAACCCACCAGAGGCTGTTCTACCTTCTTGTCTTAGTGCACTTAACACCCTGTGGCTCTGTCCCTCTGCAGATAGTGACAGTGAACTGTGCCAGGCTGCTGAAAGCTGACCACCATGCCACCAACGGGGTGGTTCATGTCATCGACAAGGTCATTGCCACCACCACAAACAGCATTCAGCAGATCATTGAGACTGAGGAAAGCCTGGATACTCTTCGGGTGAGTCCACCCCACCTCTGCTCCAGGGCTCCTTAGGGGTGTTCTATCACCCCACCTCTGCTCCAGGGCTCCTTAAGGATGCTCTACCACCTCAACCTGTGCTCCAGGGCTCCCTAAGGATGGTCTACTACCCCACCTGTGCTCCAGGGCTCCTTAAGGATGTTCTACTACCCCACCTGTGCTCCAGGGCTCCTTAGGGAAGTTCTACCACCCCACCTGTACTCCAGGGCTCCTTAAGGGTCTTCTGTCACCCCAGTGAACTGTCCTGAAGATCCTGCCAGTGCCTTGGTGCTGTGACTCTTAAAAGTGCTGCTAAAATCCAGTATGGTTTATTTTGCTGTAGGAAGGGAAGTGTTTGATAGCAGCACAAGTAGAGATTTATGAGAGTAATTTTCACCCTGCCATTGCTGTCAGCAAAGAGATGTAGGCTGTCTCCTCACTCTTGTATGGGAGTCTTGGCCTTAGGAGATATTTGATGAGTATCAGTTTATTTGCTTTGCTATTTGCCAAGTTATGGAATAACTTGAAAAGCACAGGAGGAGTGCAGCTAGCCAGCTGTGGGTTCTGATCTGAATTATTCCCTGGAACTGCTCTGACCCTTTCAGGCATATCAGAGGATTCAAACTAGCTCTCAGTCTTGCCAGAAGAAAGCTCTTGTACTCAAATTTCTGGAGCACAAGAGAACCAGATGGGCCTGGGTCAAATTCATAAAGTGCTGAAAGAAGCTATTCAGGATTTTTGGAAGTCCTCTGAAATTCTAAAAGCCTTAATACATCTGGCCCTTAGTGTGTGCCTGGAGAAAGTTGCTGACCTTTCTATTCTGGCTGAATGTGTTTCACCCTCTCTCCTCATTTCTTTGAAGACTGCTGTGGCTGCTTCTGACCTCAGCAGCCTACTGGAAAGTGAAGGCCAGTACACACTCCTGGCTCCAACTAATGAAGCCTTTGAGAAGATCCCACGAGAAACTCTCAACAGGATCCTAGGGGACCCAGAAGCCCTGAGGGGTAAGTGCTTCTTTACTGAGCCCCCTGAGAGACTGAAGAGGGTGTTTCAGTCCTCTTAAATTCCTTCTTGAGGTCATCTAGAATGGTTCTTTGATGCACTCTGACAAGAGGTGTGGTAAGCAGGTTTGACACAGTGCAGCTTTTGAAACTGGGCAGCCCAGACTTCTTTAGGTGGAGATATGGTAGATGTGTAGACATGGCAGAGAGAGTGGTACCCAGAGATGGAAGAGAGAGCTGAAACACTCCCTTTTCAGAGCTTTTTCTTTATTACTCCTGTATGTGATAGTGATTTCTGTCAACCCAACAAGATGCAAGAAAATTAGTGTCTCATTAACAGCACTTCCCCTGCAAATGAGTCAAACAACCACCCAAAACAAGCTGTCAAAAAATGTATAAAAATGACTTTTTTTTTAGGCCTTTCATTCCCCAAACTGCTGAATTAAAATCAGCAGACTTGAAAATGACTGCACAGCTTTTGGAACACCCTTGCCAATGACCAGGAGCCCTAAAACTTGTCATAATCTCACAGTGGATGCTTGCAGCTAACCAGGACACCTGCTTCTCTTACAGACCTGCTCAACCATCACATCCTGAAGTCAGCCATGTGTGCTGAGGCCATCATTGCTGGCCTGACAATGGAGACTCTGGAAGGAACCACCTTGGATGTGGGCTGCAGTGGGGAAGAGCTGACCCTCAATGGGAAGCCCATCATTGCCAACAAGGATGTCCTGGCAACCAATGGTGTTGTACACTTTGTTAATGAGCTGCTGATCCCAGACTCAGGTACTGTTGCCTCTCCTCTCCTTTCTTTCTGTTTCCTTCCCTTTGTCTATTTGTCTGAGGAAACACTGGATGTAGAGGCTGTAGATGTTTTGTAGTGATGGGTGGATTGCCTTGAACTCAAGCTTGGGATGTGTTGCTCTTCTTTGCAGCTAAGACTCTGTTTGAGTTGGCACAAGAGTCTGAAGTTTCCAAGTCTACAGAGTTTTTTAGACAAGCTGGTCTCAGCTCTCATCTAACTGGCAGTGAGCGAGTGACCCTCCTTGCCCCAGTGAATGATGTCTTCAAAGGTAACTGAAGGAATAAATCCCTTTCTTCCATCATTTTGGGCCATAGATCTTCTTCAAACAGTCTCCAGCCAAGTTTCAGTTGTGCAAAACCCTCTCCCAAATGCTTCAGCTGCAGGCAGTGGCATCTACCTCTACAGTTAACACCTGGAGTGGGAAGCACTCTGTGTTTGGAGATATTTTGGGGTCTCAACGGTCACTGTCAGTGAATCACTGGTCCTCTCTACACTTTCTGCTGCAGATGGGCTCCCTGTTGTTGACAACAACATGAAAAACTTGCTTCTGAACCACATTGTTAAAGACCAGCTCTCCTCTAAGTATCTTTACCATGGACAGAAACTACAGACCCTGGGTGACAAGGAGCTGAGGGTTTTTGTGTACCGCAACGTAAGTTCTTGCAGTGCTCCTCATGGCTGAAAGATGCTTGAGGTCTGTAACCTTCTGGCTGTCATCTGAAAGTGTAACTAAGCCTTGTGGAAGGCATAAAAATCTCTCTTTTGAAGCATATGTTAATCAAGTCTTTGTTTTCTGTGATCTTGTTGGCAGAACCTTTGCATTGAAAATGCCTGCATTGCTGCCCATGACAAGAGAGGAAGGTTTGGGACCCTCTTTAGTGTGGACAAAATGTTGACTCCACCCTCTGGCACAGTGATGGATGTTCTCAAGGCAGATCATCGCTTCAGGTGAGCTTTCTGTTCTTCCTGAGTGCTACTTAGGAGCTGCCAAAACAGTTTCTATGTATTATGGGTCGTAGTCATGACTGTATGTAATTCTTTTAGCATTAAAAAAAAGCATCCAAACCCATGGTCTCATCCCTAAATTATAGGGAGTGAGACTTCAAATATCCAATGAATTTTGAGCCAGGAGGATGTGGTCCCCCTTAAAACAGTAAGAAGCTGGCTCCAAAGCCATCTCTGCTCCTCAGAGACACTGTGGCAAGACCTCTTTGTCTCCTTACCACCATTTGGTGCCTAAGGAGTTATCTTTCTCAGATTGCTCTGCCACTTCTCCATGTTGTCCTTGGACCTCACAGGTTCATTTCCCACCTAGTCAACATTTTGCCTAATTGATCTGCTGGACCCTAGCAGGATTTTGCCATTGTTACTTCACAGCTCTCTTTGGAACGCAACATGCAATTGCTGAAAGACCAACAAAAGCAGTTTATAGTGAAACATTTCCTGTCTGTTTCTTTTGCAGTACCTTGGTGGCTGCAATCCAGTCTGCAGGTCTAACAGAGAACTTGAACAGGCCAGGTACCTTCACAGTGTTTGCTCCAACCAATGAAGCTTTCCGAGCTATGCCCCAAGGGGAACTCAACAAACTAATGGGTGAGCATGTTCAGAGTGTTTAGATGAAGAGTTGCTGGGTGTTATTGGCATGGTATGGAGAGGAATGGCCAAGTTTCTCTGCCATTTCTCATTCTTTCACCCTGTCTTTTGGAAGCATGGGCTTCCTCCACAACCAGGTTGAATAAGCAGAAAGCTGAGGACACACAGGGTGGCACTGAACTGTCACACAAATTGTGGGCATGGGTTTGTGCTTTCCTTGTGCTTGGAAGAATGTATCATGGCACCACAGTATCAAATGAGCTGGGAGGGACCCACTAGGATCAGTGAGTCCAGCTCCTTAACCTCTGCAGGACACCCCAAGAATCACACCATGTGCCTGAGAACATTGTCCAAATGCTTCTTGAACTCTGTCAGGCTTGGTGCTGAGTCAAGTACCCTGGGGAGGCTGTTCCAGAACCCAGCCACCTTCTGGGTGAAAAACCTTTTTCTAAGCTCTAGCCTGAACCTCCCCTGACTCAACTTCATCCTATTTCCCCTAGTCCTATCACTGTCCTCTAGAGTGAGATCTGTCCCTGCTCCTCTGCTACCCCTTGTGAGGATGTTGAATACAGCAGTGAGGTCTCCTCTTTCCCTTCTCAAGGCAGACCTCTGGCTGTAGTGTGTGCCACACACTTACTATGACTTTAATTTGGCTCTGCTGGCTGGTGTAAGCAAGGTAACTAAGGTGTTTTGAGAGGAACCCATAGGGATGAAAGAAGTGAGAATGTGGCTGTCAGCCACAAAGGATCAGGGCATCTGAAGTAAGTTTGGTTCTGTGTTCAGCCGCAGGTTACACTGTGTGATGATTAAGTAGTAAAAGGATGGAGCTGTTGCTCCATCTATGTGTCCATGGACAAAGCAGGAGGTCCAGGCTGCTCCTGAGAAGAGAAGAAACATTCCAGTCTAACACAGATAAAGGGCAATATCCTGAAAAGCAGAGGTGTGCAGGCTGGCTGTGGCAAGAGGCATGGGGATGTTTAATAATGGTGGCCTGGAGAAGCAGCAACATCTTCTATTTTGTTCACATTGCAAAGCAGCTGTGGTTGGAAACAACGTCAGGGATCTGAGTGCAATGTCTTCTCATCATTAAAGCCCAACCAAACACTGACATCATCATTTGGGAAGCATCTGCCCATGGTAGCTGGTTATCCTTTTAAGTGCAGGGATGAGGAACTGGGAATATCAGACTGTACACCCAGTCTGGTGCTTACTGTATAAATATTTCAGAGCTGGTTTGTAGTTATTGTAAACTGCTGCAGGAATGAAGTCTCCCAGATGCAGACACTTCAGATGTTCTTCTTTTTGTCACACAAATATTTAGCTTATGCTCCTGAAGAAGAAGTGAATCATGCTGGTGGGGATGTGCAGTGTCAACTGTGGCCACCCTAGGAAAACTGTAATGGAAAAAAGGCTCACAGTGTGTTCAGATAGGAACACTGAAAGAAAATATCCCCCTTGCTGAAGGATTCTGCTCTGCTTTTGTAGCTGAAAAGCATCTTTTGCACTAGGGGTTCCTTATCACCTCTCTATGGGTTTTGTCAGTGACATTGCATCCTCTGAAGTAGAAGCTGGAGGAGAGCTGCTGGCCCATGCTGTGTGTGTCTTTGCCTCTTCTGGAAAATAGGTGGTGAAGGAGAAGCATCTTGTCTTCCTCAAAACTGCTCCAAAGCATGGCTAGATAAGTAGAGACTCTGGGATGGGAATCAGGCCAGCAACCTGTGAGCCATTAGGGACACTTCTCCTGCACTTTTCTCCTTCCTATCCAGGAATCCTGCAGTTTCAGCCATGAAGATCATTGCCAAGTGACACTACTGTTGGGAGAAGTATTAACACTTGCAAATACCAGAGTGCTTTGTTTGCTTCCTTATTTCACAGAGGTCTTTGCCCTCCACCCAGCCTTCCTTGGGAAGTGAAAGCAGAGCAGAAGCAGATTCATGCTGTGCACAGTGAAAGAATGAGGCACTGAATAACCAAGAGAGAGGAACATCATGTATAGGGCAGATTTGATGTAAACCAAACTGGAACACTGGGAGAGTGTCCTGGAATTGCTGGGATCCTGACATGCCCAGGAATAGCCTCAAAGTCCTAACCAGCTCCAACCAAGTTTCTTCTGCCTGCTCTTTTCAGATTTACATGGGTTCCTTGCACTTTCAGGAAATCACAGTATTCTCCATGTGATTTCATTCCAGCATATGAAACATGGGAAGCCAATGGCTGGTGCTGTTTTGCAAATGTAAGTGTTTTCTTCTTGCAGGCAATGCCAAGGAGCTTGCCAACATCCTCAAGTTCCACGTGGCTGATGAGATCCTGGTGAGTGGTGCAGTCAGTGCCCTGGTGAGGCTGAAGTCCATGCAGGGAGATAAACTGGAAGTCAGCATGGTGAGTCACTTCAGATGGGGTTTTTTTTTGGTCAGCAGGGCTGTGATCTATGTTTAGCTGTCCATGTCAAGGATCCAAGTGTGTCTGTGCTCATTTAGATGGTCTGGGAACCTCTTCTAGGTGTGTACACAGTGTTTTCTGCTCTGTAGAGGAGGGACTGTTGTCATGGGTTCAGTACAACAAGCTGGCAGTCTTGAAATGTGGTTTGCTTCAGGTTTCTCCCCAGAAGACCAATTGTAAATGATTTCCAGGAGCTGATATAAATTGAATCCTGAGTCATGGAGGAAAAAGCATAAATAAATTAAATGAATCACCTGTTCAGCTACCACATCTTTTCTTTTAGTGTAGCACAAATGATCTCTTCACAGGCTCTCTCAAGGCAGCAGGGTTTATCTAGATGTATTATTTCATTTCACAACCTCTGCACTATGTCAGGAAAATGCAGGATTCTCCTTTGAGGGGAAGAAAAGATCTTTCAGGAAATAAACTCAAGATCCACTGTGTGCCTAAGAAAGAAAATGCAGGACAAAAATGGAAAGGCCAGCATGTCCAAGGGCACATGGAGTTGGCCAACTTGCAGGCTAGACTTTTCCCATGTTTCCTTGATGTCACCTCCACAGCCATCCCTCTTGGTGTGAGCAGGGAGCTGGTGGACTTGCTCTGCTGCTGTGGGGCAACATTCCTAGCTTGAGCACTCAGTCCATGCTCCAAAGCCACTCCAGGACAAACTGCTCAGGCAATGGTTGGGTTTTCTATTCTGCTTCACTGGCAGGAGGAATGGAAAGGCCTAGAGCCATTCACTAAATGAATGAATGGAAAGTGAGTGCTTTCCTAATGAAATTGGAAACCACTGATGACAGAAGTTTCTCATTTTCTCTCTTTTTTTTTCCCTTTTTTTTTCCCTTTTGCTGACCAGAAAAACCATGTAGTGCATGTCAACAAGGAGCCTGTTGCTGAAAGTGATATGATGGCCACCAACGGTGTGATTTATGCCATCAACTCTGTCTTACAGCCACAGGGTAGGTCCATAGCTGGCATGGGAGTGTTGGGTGGGCAGTTGGACTTGATGGTCTCAGAGGTCTTTTCCAACCACAGTGATTCTCTGATTCTGTGGTTAGAAATGCCTAGAGCTGCAGCACTACAGCAGGGCTGCTGTAGGAGGGAGTGGTGACACATGGCAACTGCTTCGGTTTCTTGGGGAGGGTTAGCCTCTTAGGGGATTTTCAACCCAAAATAATGGAAGGAAGCAGCCTGTGTGTTTTGAAGAGTATTTGAATGCTATCTATGTCCCACCCTTAGCTTCAAGGCCACAAGAAAGAGGTGATGAGCCTGCAGATCCAGCATTAGAAATCTTCAAACAGGCATCTGCATTATCCAAGGTAAAAGACAAGAAATCTCTTCCTGCAGAACTACAGTTCTATTACAGACAGTAATGTTCCATTTACTTCTATTACCTTTAGTAATCTTCTATTTAGTTCTATTACATTTAGTAATGTTCCATTTAGTTCCATTACCTTTAGCAATCTTCTGTTTAGCTCTATTCCACGCACAGTTCTGTTACATTTTGATAGTAATGATTGGAAGATAATGCCAGACTTAGACTTCCAAAGAGAGTGAGCCAATCTGTTCCATGAAATGACCAATCCTCTCTCTTTTTGCATGATTTAATTAAATAAGAAAGGATATATTTTGCAAGACACAGCCTGCAATGTGCAGCACACTGTGAATGTAACCTTGGCATGCTTCAGTGGCATGGTGGACTTGATGATCTTACAGGTCCTTTACCGACCTTAATGTTTCTGTGATTCTATATATGTCAACTTCCAATACTGAAGAGTTCATCCATAGTTTTTGGAGACCAGGGAGAAATATTCTGACATGCAAACTGTTCTTACAGCTGTCAGAGATTTGGTGATTTATGCAAACCTTCTCTTTGCTTTCCATGCAGGTTTCCCAGCGGAATCCTCGACTAGGTAAAGCAACTTCTCTACCTGGTTTCTAATCTCCATCTTATCTCCCTGTCCATTAAAAGAGAATTTTATTCCTTTGTCTTGCTGCAAGCAAGATGTAGCTAACTGGGAGGGGAGGGGACAGAGAGATGCTGTGTGTCTGTCCCACCCAACTCAGTCTTCTCCTTGGCAGCACCTGTCTACTCCCGGATACTCGCGAGGATGAAGAACCCAGGTGGGATCTGAGCCACAGCATCAGCAACCACAGTCAGCATCTCCATCCCACCCCACCCCATCTGCTCCAGCTGACAGAGAAGGACAGAATCACTTTGGAAAACCAAATATCACCCTTAAATTTATTTTTGTTGCCAATGAAATGGATAGAAGAAAATGAAAAGCCATATATATATGTATATATTTTAAGACCATTTTTATTGGGGTTTAACCTTAAAGTTCCCAGGCTGAGAATGGCTTTGGTGGTTTTCTGGGTTTTGGTTGGGTTTTTTGGGGTTGGTTGGGTTTTGGGTTTGGGTTTGTTGGGGTTTTTTTCCTGTGGGTTTTATTTTTGATTGGGTTTTTTGTTTTTAATTACTCATTTATAACAGTTTTGGGCTTGCTATGTCCATACAAGGGCAGGTGCTTCATTCTGCCCTGCTTCAGGAGCTCAGAGAGATGCTTAGAGCTCACCTTGGTGCTGTCTTCCTGGGGAAGACCAAAAGGGGCTGAATTAAAGCTCTTTTTCCAGGCTTCTTACTGGCACTGCAAACCCCAGGATCCCAAAGCAGAAAGCCAGGTATGATCTGACTGCAAACCCCCCTCCAAAGCAGGGCCAGGATTGGGAAATTTTGGCCAGAATGACTTGCCAGGAATTGTTCATATTCAGTTTTCTGAGCAAATCACTTGGGGCCAAGAGATGGGAGGAAAAAAATTTGCTGAATTCATTAACCCTTACCCAAGCAAGATGTTTTGGGGGTTGTTTTGTTGTTGTTGTTGTTGGGTTTGGGGCTTTTTTGTGTGTTTGTTTTTTTAAACAACCAAGTGTTTCCTTCTTCCCCTGGGTTTTAAAAGTCTTCCCTCCAGTTCTGAATTGAAGGCTTTTAACAAAAGAAGTCTTTTAATAAAAGACACTGAGGAAACTCCATAATTATTAGCTATGGTTTGAACAGTTCTCTTCTCTTTTATTGGGTTTTAACTGTGCTATGTTTCCCTCACAAGATTGAGATGAGAGTTCTCCCTGGCTGAAACCTTCCAGTAAATGACTCATTTTTAATAAAGGTTGGGGTTTTTTAATAAAAATTAAAAAGAAAATCAAAAACATAAAGATGATAAGTGATGATAATGCTTGTTTGGGGTTTTTATTTGGTTGGCTGGTTTGAATTGCTTGATGGCACAGTCTGACTCCCTGTAGGAGTAGGGTCAGATCTGGCTGGGTCAGTATAAACAGGTTTAATAGTTGCTAGGGTGGAATGGCAAAGCTTTTCTTCTCTCTGATCCTGGCTTCTCATCATTTTTTGGTTGCACTTTCACAAGCAGTTGTTGTCACATCCTTCAAGGAGCCCAAGACAGCTGTGCTGGATGCTCAGCCACCTCCACTGACAGCTGGAGCTCAGTGCTCCCTGCTGGGATGCTGACAGCACTGGATCACCTCATCAGGGCTTTATAGTCATTGCCTGGGCAGTTATTACCTTGGCAAAGCCCAGGATTAAGAGGCAAAAAAAAGAAGCAAAAGGGCATCAAGTGCAGAATACACAAAATCCAGATTGTTTGGTTGCTCTGGCTGAGGAACATGTTTGGGGTTTCCTTCTATTAAAAGCCCAACTTGCAATCCCATCTGCACAACTCAGATGTGTGCAAAAATAGTCAAGCTCTTCTTTCCTTTCCCTTTCCCAACCTCCCATCTCCTCTTTTTATTCTTCTGACATGTTGCACTCCTGTTATTTAAGGCTGCAGTGGTGATGGGAAACCCTTTGAGCCACCTATTCCCAGCAGCCCAAGGAGGAAGAGTCCTATCAGGGGAGTGGCTCCTGGGGGAGGGTCAGCTTCTTCTAATTACAGTAATTAATTACTAACTCCTACAAAAGCCTGAGAGAGACACAATCAGCTTGCCTCTTGTTCAGTAGGAGCACATGTAATTGTAAGGGCAGAGCTTTGCCTTGTTTTACTTTGCTTTGGGCTCCTTGGTGCTTCATGACTGAGTGGTAGGAAGTCCCTCATGATCTGGGGAGGTGAAAAGAGAGCTGATCATCATCTAGGTGAGTGCCCCTTGCTGGTACCTTCTTGCTGTCTGGCCTGGTGACTAGTTAAGGATTTCTTTGCAAAATGAAACCACTGGAGTAGATGAGAGTAGGGGAAACTTTGTTTGGTAGCTACAAGAAATCCCATCTGCTGAGAGAACAGTTTTCATCTCCTGGGAACACCCCCCTGGTTTCCACTAGATGGTTTATGGACAGGTTTGGGGGCTGGTGGTGATGCAGTGATGATCTCCTTTGTGTTTTGCATATAGCTTGACTTTGCTGGCCTTGCTCTGAAGGAGACACAAGGTTTATGAGTCCCAGTAGAGTTTTCAGTAGATAGAGATGCATTAACCTTTCAGTTCTATTCCCTTCTTGCATTCTCCCATTGTTTATTTTCTCTGGTCCTCTGGCAGTTCTCCCTCCCTTGCTCCTCCTGCTGCTTGCTCCATCCTCTGAGGTGTTGTGGGATGCCAGCAGCAGGTCTCTGCAGTGCTGTGGATGTAGGATCTCTCTTGTGTTGCCTCTATAACATCCTTCAGGATCCCACATCCTGGGAAGCCATCCCAGAGTGCCTTCCCATGGGCTTTCTGCAGGGCTTTGATGTCTTCAGATGACAGCTTATGTTGCTAGAAACTCTTGAGATGACTTAATTCCCTGCTCCAGGTTAGTTTCTCACTGTGCTTAGATGGCTTAGACCAACAGCAATGGTTGAGCTGCTTTAGTTGATCAGCAAGGACTCATCTTTTGCTGTGATTCAGTGATACTTTGGGGATGTTTTCCCCCATGGATTCCCACCCCTGAGAAGTGAGGTTGGGTGCTAGCAGTCATCCCACCAAGGGGAGTAAGTTGTTATTGCTTCAGCCTTCAAGGGGTGCAAAGGGAGGAAGCAAGAGGAGAGCAGCTGAAAGATGGGGAAATGAGGAGTGCTGAGATGATGGGAATACAAAACTTATCTGTCTTTTTCTAAAGAAATATTCTGTTTCTTGTTTTTTATGTGACAAAAGGTGGAAGTGAAAGGAAGAAGGAAGTTTCTGGTACTGGGGAGAAACATAACTAGCCTGGGGAAGTGCTGGCTGAGGGGCAGGGAGCTCCCATGAGCCTGGCTGGGTGTGGGAACCTAAGGGATGTCCCAGCTGAAGGGTGATTTGGGATGGAGGAGCTGGGGCTCCCCTGTGTACTCCCCCACAACCCACAGCTCTAGGTGTCTACAGACAGCAAGGCTCTGAGGGGGAAGAAGCAAAGCCTGAGGAAGGCACTGCTGGGTGAGGGCCTGGGCTGCTGTGGCTGCAGAGTCCTTGGGGCAACTTTGGGATCAGCAGTGTTTAGGATTAACCTTCTTGTGGCAAGTGCCACTGAGAGGTTCAGCACACAATCATGATGCACCCCTGGGGTTGGGTTTCTCATGTTCTCAGAGTATTTCCACCTGAAACTCAGAGCCTGTGGGTGCCATCACAACCTTCAACCAGGGCTGTCTTCTTTGGAGCATGCCAAGAGAAGAGCAAGGAAGCTGGGGAAGGGTCTAGAGCACAAGTGTGGTGAGGAGCAGCTGAGGGAATTGGGGTTGGTTAGCCTGGAGAAGAGGAGGCTCAGGGGAGACCTTCTCACTCTCTGCAGCTCCCTGAAAGGAGGTTGGAGCCAGGTGGGGGTTGGGCTCTTTCTCCCAAGGAACAAGTGGTAGGACAAGAGGAGGGATTGAAAAACCATGGAGATGTGGTGCTGAGGGATGTGGTTGAGTGGTAATCTGGCAGTGTTGGGTTAACAGTTGGACTTGTTGATCTGAAAGGTCTCTTCCAACCAAAATGATTCTGTGACTCTATAAACTGAGAGCAAATAAAAGCCCTTTGGAGGAGAATCTTGCTTTTTTCCTCCTTTGGAGTCAGGAGTGTTTTCCTATTGAATATTAACAGGAATGTGCAGCCACCCCTGTTTACTTTCTTAGACTAATGATTCCTTCACTCCCAGTGGCTTCAGTTCAACAAAATAATTCAATATATGCAGAAATCTATTCAGGAAAAATACAGCTTTTAAGTGTGCCCTTTGAATCCTGAAATCCTGCTGCTGCCCAGTGACTATGGTGGGAAGCTCCTGTGCCAGCTGAGCACCAGTGCTCAGCAGTGAAAAGAAAGCAGTGTCTCTGATGGGCTGGAAAAGCAAATGCTGAAGGTGAAATGCTGAGTTTTGGGAAGCCTGGTGTGATGATTTTGCTCATTTACATCTTGAAACAAGAGCCAGAGGCACTTTTCTTCTAGAAAACTCTTTCTTTCTGGTGGCTTTCTGCAAATATACTTAAAGCAAGAGGGAAAAAGCAGGGCTCTGCTTTATCCCAGGAGAGATCTCACATGCAGTGCTGTAGTGGAAAACGTGCTCCTCCAGCATCACAGAAACCTCTCAGCACTGTTTTCTTGGCTGACAAAAGAGGGTTGGAGTTGACCTGCCCCAAACGCTGGAGCTTGTGGGGGATCAGGTTGGGAGGTGAGTGATGGCAGCTCCCTACACCTTGTTCCATGAAAGGTGGATAGGCAAAAGCTTTCATGTATGGCAAAGGCCAGGCAGAGAGGCATGGGTGGAGCCAAGACACTGCAGCCAGCTGTGTTGTTGAGGGATGGCCCCTGACAGTCAAACCTGAAGGCAGGGGGGAAGCCACCCACGTGCCATTGCTGGAAGGAATCATAATCCCTGCTGTTCTGCTGCAACAAACTCTTGTTCCTGCATTGTGGTTTACTGGAAAGTTGTTGGCTGGTGTCTCAGGAGGAGGAAAAAGAAAGCCTAAGGGTAATATCAGTGTTGGTGAAACACAGCTCAAAGGAGCCCATCAGCATCAGAACATCCAGCTGGGGCTCAGGTAGCTCTTGCTTGTTATTTTCTTCCAAGTCTCTTTCAAGGAGACATTTGAGAGGTTTTGCAGAAATCTGTCAGTTCCCCAAAGACAAATCTTTCAGGGGAACATTCTTTCCAACACTGAGTGATGCCTTACTCTTTTGGAATGTTTTTTTTTTTTCTGATTGAATACTTCCCAAAAGCTCTGCAGAACAGAGGTGTCAAGTGTCCAGTGAGTCATGCAGCACTCTGCTGCCTGGAGGCATCCTCCTGCTCAGGTGGAATAAATAACTTTCCTAAGGATCAGTTATCACCTCCTGGAAAAAGAAGGTGACAGGAAGAGTTTGTTGGATGCTACTGTTCATGGTACACTGGAAAATTCTTTACAGAGCTGTCATGAGTTGACCCAAGCACATCCCTTTCCTAGTGCACTTACCCTTGACTTTTCTGCAGCTTCTCAGAGAGCTTAGCTGCCTCTCAGGCTTTTGACTTGCCACCTGCCTCTTTTTTATCCCCCTCTCTCTTCAGTTGTTCTTTCCAACAGGACTTCATCTGACTTCTGAAGTCACACCTTCAATCTTTTTACATGCAGCTTGCCCATCAAGCCTTGTTATCTGACATGCAAATCTGGTTATAATTTAACTCTTCTGGGAGAAGGATCTAGGTCTTCTCCTGTTTGGAAAACAGTTGTGCAAAACCTGGAGGGCTTCTGAGGGCATTTGTTGAATTTGTGGTTTCATGGAGGCAGAGTGATGAGCTAATACAGCATTTCTGCCACTGCATCTGTGTAAGTCTTCTAGTTCTCTGGCTTTGTTTCACAGTTTACAGTTGGGATAAGTGACCACTTTCAGTGACTGTTAGGTGGAAATCCCACAGAACCCCCAAGTATTACAACACTTCCCTTGTACATGCAGCATTGGTGGAGTTACCAACCTCCCTAAAAGGCCAGAGAATGGTTCTGAAGAAAGGTGAAGTATCATGGTGCCAGTGACAGCAGCCAAGACTTTATCATTGAGGTTGATTTTGGAACATTAGTCTGAAGACAAATTTCTGATTGAATGCTTCAATAAAGCCCTGCACTCTTCCCAGGAGAAGTCATTTGGTCATTTACTGTAAGCTGTAGGCATCCTAATCCCCACAGTAAGCATGGTGGTGTTCCAGCAATGCTGGCAGTGCTGGTTGTGGCTTGGACACTGGACAGACTCATGTGGTGATGTGCTTTCCAGTTTGGAATTGGATTAGGTGTGCATCTCAGTGTTGAGGCTGTGGGCCTGGCTGGCCAGGATGCCCTCACTGCCAAATCTGTCTCAGTCTTGTCCTTCTGCTAGAAAGATAAGATTCTCACCCTTCCTATCATCTTGACCCCAAAGTGCTCAGAGAGAAATATTTTACAGACTCATCCCTGACAAAGCTACATCCCTTCCTTCACTCAAGCTGAAGGGATCTGCTTTTGGAATCATTGCTCACATGGATGGTAGTGACCCACACCCTGTTCCTCACCCCTGCAGACATGCCCTGGCACCAGCAAGTGATTAAAGCAGCAAAAGTGCCTGCTTCCCTTCCTTAGCTCGTAACTAACAAGCAGCAAAAAGAGTGGCATAAACAAAGCAAAGCTGCAGAGCAGTCATGCAAGGCCAAGGGAAGCAAAGAGCATCAGCAGAAAGTGCTCCAGGACAAGACCATCTGTGGGCACTTGAGGTTTAGGAAGAAGAAGACCATGGTGCTGTTGTGTATGGCCGGAAACAGGCTGGGACTGAGGCTCTGCACTTCTGCCTTTCATTTGCTCAGCATATTTTGCCTCTTTTTGTGTAAAAGCAGCAAATGAGGAACTTAGTCACTTCTCCCATGAAAGCTTTTGAATGTAGAATTGTTTCTGGGTTTTCTGCTTTTTGGGCTGCTTCTACTTCACATTCTTGCTGCTGAGCAGCTGAGGGAACTGGGGTTGGTTAGCCTGGAGAAAAGGAGGTTCAGGGGAGACCTCAGTCTCTGCAACTCCCTGAAAGGAGGTTGGAGCCAGGTGGGGGTTGGGATCTTCTCCCAAGGAACAAGTGATAGCACAAGAGGGAATGGCCTCAAGCTGCAAGGTTTGGGTTTAGGTTGGACATTAGGAACAATTTCTTCTCTAAAAGGGTTGTCAAGCCCTGACACAAGCTGCCCAGGGGAGGTGGTAGAGTCACCATCCCTGGAAGGGTTTAAAAGATGTAGAAATATGGTGCTGAAGGAAATGGTTCAGTGGTGACCTGGTAGTGCTGGTTTAATAGTTGGACTTGATGATTCTAAAGGTCTTACTTAATGATTCTATTATTATTATTATTCTATCAACTTAAATGATTCTATATAACCCCAAAAACATAAGAAAATGGCCATAAAATGACCTGTGCTCCAAGCTTTTCTGAAATGCCTGTGAAGTTGCAGAGCTCTGAGTTGTGATCCTAAAAGATTAGGCACTGAGCTGGGTCAGTGCTGAACCATGAAACACAGAAGGACTGGTTGAGCCATGCAGGCTCAGCTGTGGTCCTGTGTTGTGCCCAAAGAGCTCCTGGTGCAGATTTGGGAGATGTTCTCCACTGGGTGTGGAGACAGGGCAGGAATGATTCTCAATCACACCTGACTCCCTGGGCTTTGGTATGGGAACTGTGCTTGCCATGAGGTCCCAGTTGCCCTCCCACTGTGACTGGTGTCACTGGGCAGAATGGAGAGGCTCTGATGTTGCCCTGGCTTTACACAGTGAGAAGGCAAGAGGTAGTGTGAAGGTAAAACCAAGTCAGTCTGGAGGAAAGCAACTCACTGCTACATGTCCTCTCTACCTGCCATTCCTCTGAGTAATCTCTCCTCTGCTAAGTATCTTTATAGTAAAAAGGGCAACTGCTGTTTCAGGTTAGTGGGTTCTGAGGCAATACATTGCCTTATTGTTTATCAGGTTCCCTGAATCCTCAGTGTGATCTGTCTTGTTGGGAAGCCATGATCTTCTCCTCTGCCTGTCATCCTGGGTGATGGCATCAAAGGTTGGCAGCATGTCCATGTTGGATGCTGTGCATCAGCTGCACAAAAGTCTTGCTGAGTTCAAAGAGATGCTGAGTTGTTTAAAGACATTTTGTATTAAGGGCTAGAGGAGTCCACATTTTATAGGAGGCTATTTACAAAAGAAAGGAAGAAATTGGACCCAAAAAGTCCTGAAGGAAGGTGGTGGCTGTATGGGGGGAAAATAACCTGCCTTTGGCTCAGCAGAGGTGAATGTTTCAGAAAGCCATGGGCAGACCTGCCTGGGCAATCAAAGGGTTATCTTCATCTGGGCTCTTCTCTTCTGTCTTTTTCTCTGATTTGCTTAGCTTTAGGTCATGTCCTCAAGAATTGAGGGAAACTGAGGCTGGGAGTATCACAGAGGGCCACAAAATGTATGGGACTGGGAAGCATGGGGCTGATGGCTGAGTTGTGATGCTTAACTTGAACTTCTGGACCACACAACCTGGGGATGCTCAAGGGCATTGGGGAGCAAGGGAAACACAGTGAGTCATGCTTGGAGTAGGTGGTCCCAGGCCTGCTGACCAAATGTTCCTTCCAAGCTACTATATTTGGACACCACAAGCAAGTGATTTCACTTTTCTGTTTAGAAACAGACCCCCTGAAGTTACTCTGCTGGCTGTTAACCCTCCCTCAGCAGCAACCTCTCTTCTCCCATGGGTCAGCTCAGGCAGCATGAACTCTGCCTGTGAGTGAGGGACTGCAGAGCTGTGTTGCTCACCCTTTAATTGTAGCCAGGCTCCCCTAGCAAGGTCTGCTGAAGTATTTATAAATATTTGAGGCAGCAGCTGCTAATGCCAAACAGGAAATCTTCAGCTGAACAAACTTTTCCACGTTTCTAAGTGGGAAAAGTAAACTGTAGCTAAGACCAGGATTAAAAAAAAAAATAGTCTAAATAGCAACAGGCTTCCAATTGTTCCATACCCTGAGAGAAGTTCATGATTTCTTCAAGGTTTGGTCCCTTCTTTGACCTGGACATGCTGAGAGTTGGGTGGAGTTCAACAAGGGCAAGTGTAAAGTCTTCCACCTGGGGAGGAATAACTTCAAAGGCCAGGACAGGTTAGGGGTTGAACTGCTGCAGAGCAGCTCTGTGGAGAAGGACCTGGGAGTCCTGGTGGACAAGTTCACCAGCACTGTGTTCTTGTGGACAAGAAGGTCAATGATCTCCTAAGATATTAAGAAGTTCTCCTCCTCTACCTTGCTCCAGTGAGGCCACATCTGGAATATTGTGTCCAGTTCTGGGTTCCTCAGTTCAAGAGAGACCAGGAACTACTGGAGAGAGTCCAGCAGAGGCTAGGAAGTTGCTGAGGGCACTGGAGCATCTCTAGGAGGAGGAAAAGTTGAGACCCCTGGGGCAAGTTGAATTTTTCAGTAGCTGGAAAGACATCATAGCAGCTGAAAAGAAAGGTGTGGACCTTTGGGGAGTAGCCACATGAATGTCCCTGGAGGTGTTTAAAAATCATAGAGATGTGGTACTTAGGGACACAGTTTAGAGGCATGGTGGTGATAGGTTGATGGTTGGATTGATGATCTTAGAGGTCTTTTCCAACCTTAATGTTTCTATGCTTGAGTGACTTTTCCCTTGGGAACTGCTCAGAAGACTGAATTCATCCTCTCTATCCTAGACCTTAAACCACCTCTGTCAGAAGTTTGACTTCTGCTTGCAGGCCCTGGCTGAGGATACAGGTGCTGTGCACACTCCTTGCTAGCTCCCTGTTGCTGCAGCCCCCTCCTTCCACACACTTTAAAGCATCAGCAGGTTTTCCTTTCCCTACATGCCAGGAGGCAGCAGGCTCCCCTGGGCCAGAGTAGGCATGACATGAAGCATGAGTCACCAGTTCTCCATGTTCTGGTGTCTGGAACAAGTTTCTGAGTCTAATTTAAACCACACACTTAGTGGGAAAGAAATGTGCCTCTGAGCCTCTGCAGATGTGCAGGCAGTCAGGAGCAGGACATCTTAGCAGAGAAATGTATTGTCTCACTCCTAGTTAATGTTCAAGAGCCTTAAATGCCACCAAGTGAGGTCTGGACAAGCAGTTAATGCATTTGACTGTCACTGGGAAAGACTCTGAGCTGTTTGCTGCACTCTTAGCCTCCCACTAGTAGACCTGGATCTAGGGTAGTCATCAGGTTGCTCTTCCATGCATACCTTCCCTCTAGAGCTATGGCTTTTCAAAATCCTTGGTGGTGGTTGCTTTACCCACTGGTTAGTCAAAGCCTTGATGTAGCTGAACACTGGCAAAGCCTCAGGAGTTTGGTCTGGGTTTCATCTGGTGGAGTTTGAGGAGGGTTTTTTCTCCACCACTCTCCAGTTCCCACAGACAGATGCCTTGCATTTTATGAGCCTTGTGGAGGAAACATCCCACCCCTGTAAGGTAGTAGTAGAACTATATTTACTACAAACTCCAGTCACATTCTTCTGGTTGTAGTAATCTGTTCCTAGAGACTAGATAGCCACTTCCCTGGCAGTCCCACACATCAGAAGCATGTCAGACAGTTACTGCAGAAGCAGGATCCCTGTCACTTGCAGCAAGCCTGTGTTTGTACTTGTAACAGGGTGACTTTTAACTGGAACCACCTGCAGACACTGGAGCCAGGAGCCTTTTGGCTTCCACACAGTGTTGCTGAGAACATTAATGCAGTTACTTATGTGCACTAATCTCTAAAGGATGGTTTTGTTGTCTCTGTGTTGTTTCCAGCTTATGGCATGGAAATGTCACTGGCCCTGGGAGGCCAAGGAGAGAAGGGAAAGAAGGAATGTCAGAGGGAATTGGGAGGCTTGGATGAAGGTAGCAGGTACTTGAGGGGTTTCCTTCTACTCCTACATTCATTATATTACAGGAACAACAGACAGACTTACTGTCCTGGGGTGGCTGCTCTGGGACCTAGTGGCTTCCTTTGAATTGTTCTGCTGCTCCCAGTACATGGAATGTAGGAACCAGTAGCTTCTGTGGTGTTGAACATCTCCAGCTGAGGTGGAGCTCCAACATGGCCAGCTGTCTGAGCATTGCTTGGCCAACACAGGCAGGATACTGTCATGGAAGAGTTTGGAGTGTGGCTGAGCTGGTAGCTGTTTGAACACCTCTCCAGTGATTGCAGATAGCCAGCTAAATCCTCAGCTTTCAGACTCAAGGACTTAAAATACTTCAGAATTCTTTTTCTCCCAACTTCTGTATGGGAAACATCTGGGGATTTGGGTATTTTTGAGGAGGGAAAAATACTTGTACAGAAGATGTAGCCATCTCCAGCAGTCATGCCACTTGAGGAAGTGGGCTCCATATGTGAAGCCTGGTGCTTGGAGCACTTGAGCTGCCTGTTCTTGGGAGGGATGTTGGAAACAATGTCTCTGAAGACTTCAGCCATGCATGTCAAGGCTCAGATCTGAAGGCAGCTGTACTGAAGAAATGTTCCCAGATCAAAATGACTCATTAGCAGAGGCTGGGCTGAAGCCATATTTATTTTAGTCAAGCTCCACTTGTCCCATCTCCAGCAGCCAGTCAGCTCCAGAAAGGCTGCCCAGGCAGAAGACCTTTGCTCATTAACTAACACATGAACATCCCTTCCCAGCAGTAGCTTCCACATGCTGAAATTACTCACTTGACATCCAACTAGTAATGGAAAAAGTCTTTTTAATACTGAAAGCTATTCCCTGGCATTCATGTCCAAGCATGGATAAGCTTCTGGCATCTCTGGTTTCTCCAAAGCAACCAACCCCTGCAAATAGTAAGCAGCTAAAGGAAAAAGATTACCCCTCTGAAGCACTTGGAAAGAGCTGTTATGAAGGTGTTTCACACACAATTGCCAGTTTTAATCCCAGATAAAGAATCTAGACTTATTCTTTGGCAATGTCTATTCTTTTGCACCAGTTGTTCTTTCCAGGCATCACATTTTCTCCTGCTGAAGCAGAACAGGGAAGGAAGGTGTTGCAGAGCCTTCCTTCTCAGGGTGGTTTGTATGGCTTTGTGTGGGTTTTCTGGGATGGTCTCTCCCTCTACCTGTTCTCCTCTTTTCTGTTCCATTTTGAAAATGAAAAGGACTTGCTGTGCCAAAGCTGCCAGCACAGAGCCACAGCAAATGGTTCTTGGGCTAAATAAATTGTAAGCAAGTTGATTTGCCTGTTTCCAGAAGGTTTCTTCAGGTATGTCAAGTATTTTAGCTCTGGAAAGAGCAGAGTGCTTTTCATATGGTCAGACTGCAGGCAGACAGCCTAGGGAATTCAGAAATCATTTCCTTCAATTTATTGCTTTTTTTTAAGCCTTCTTTTTTGTCTATAATACTGTGTGTCCTGGGTTTTCATTTGCAGCTACTCACCATCTGCAAAGCTGTTTCCAATGTGCTACTGCATCTTGATCCATTTCCTCAATACCCAATGTCTCATACTAAGCAGGAGAAGTGCCTTTGCTTTGCCCTGCAGAACCAGGACTGATTTTTGACTCAGCCTTGACCCTGTCATGTCTCAGGCCACCTCGTCCTTTCTGCAGAGGTCTTGGTGATCTGAAAAGGATCACTTTTCAGAGGGGAAGAGACCAGCCTGAGCCAGGTCTGGGCTGTGTTGTGACATCTAAAACATCACCTGGTTTGGCAGAGATGGGCTGGCTCCAAGGACAGGTGATGGCTGGAGGTTCCCTTTCCCCATGCATGTTCAGGAAGGTCCTCATTGGGGAACTATATCATCTTTCTGTCAGCATCATCTTTCCTCCCAGACCTAGTCCCTTTGCTTCCCATGGATCTCCACACTAGGGCAGCTCTTCCCAACCTCCTGAGAAGAGTTTTGGAATCCCCCCCTTCTTGCCAAAGCCTCTCTCTATCTTTCTGGCTGTTGGGAGCTGGAGAGTTTGGAGTCTAGAATTAGAGTCTGGATGCTGAACAGAAATGGATGGTGACAGAGTGAAGTCATCAGTGATGTCAGAAGTTTGGGATTGTGGTGTTAGTGGGGACAGAAAGATGTGGCTGATGGTTTGCATCTTAACTTGATATTTTTCCAGCTAATTCTGAATTAAAACAACAAATAATTGAAGAAGCACATTATTTTGTGATGAGGAACAGTAATTCATGGTCTAAACCATAACCAGAGTAGCATCAGCATTAGGATTCTTGCCATGTACCATTTTTCTTTTCCTTGGTTGTAGCCAACGTGTGAAATTCAAAGGTCTCAAAGAAAACATTTGTCTCTGATTTTACCCTGAAAGCATCCTGTTTCTATTGCAACCAAAAAGCCCAGGCCTTTGGCTGGGTCCTGTGGTTTTCAGTGGCTGTAGGTTTGTTACTCCACCATCAGCTGTGCCATCTGGAATGCCAATGTAGCCCAAGAGCCAGGCATGGGCTGTGGAGGCACCAGCTGGCTCCTAATTTAACTAGCAATCCCTGGTTGTGAAGCTAAGGCAGACTGAAGCCTTAGTCTCTCTGGGACTGAACCTCTCTGGAGTCAGCACTGATGGTTTAGTCATTGATTAATTCCTTCAAAAATCAACTATTAATCTGAAGTTTCAATTATTTCTTCATCAGCTGTTAAACATCAACATAAATATGTGTCTGTGGCCACACAATTGAGATGATTTTCACTTATGGAAGTTTCAGGACTTGGTAAACTTCCTATTACTCTCTGGAAAAGTAGAGGAACATGGGTGTGAGCTGGGAAATGGAAAAAACCACTCCTGTTGAATCCTTCCTCTGCCACTGGTTCAGCAGCACCATGTAGATACAGTGTGGGGAACAAATCCAGTTCCAGTGGGGACAGAGCTAGGTCTCTGGGCATTGTTTTCTCTGGCTGTTCTTGCAGGAAAGCAACCCAAAGGTATGAAGCTTCTCAAGGTATTTTTGGAGGCTGCTAGCCTTTCTTCTGAGCCTTTCTTGAGGCAACAACCCCTCCCACCTTTTCACTTCAAAGAGTCTTCTTGAATTTGTCCACTTTAATGGTTGCAAGTTGAAAGTGCCTCTGCTCTTGTCTGAGGGGGAAGATTTATTTCTGTGCTGCCCTCTGTGTACTGCTTCTTCTATCTCCCTTTGGGTTTTCACAGAATGGTTAAGGTGGGAAGGGATCACCAGAGGTCATCTAGTCCAACCTCCCTGCTCTAGCAGGGTCTCCTAGAGCACATTATTAGGGATTGTATCTGCATGGGTTTGGAATCTCTCCAGAGAATTAGGCTCTATAACATCTCTGGGCAGCTTGGGCCAATGCCCTGGCACCCTCATAGGAAAGAAGTGTTCTTCAGGTTTAGGTGGAACTTGCTCTGTTGACACCATCATGAAGAACCTTGCTCCATCTTCTTGATACCTTCCCTTCAGATCCTTCTGGATAAGGTCCCCTCTCAGCTTCCTCTTCTCCAGGATAAAGAAGCCCAGATCCCTCAGCCTGTCCTCAGAAGGGAGATGTCCCAGCCTCCTGAAGCTCTTCCAATCCTCAGCATATTGCAAGGTTAAAGGAAGGAAGACTCTTGACATCTGCTCTTTCTTTGCTGTAACCTTCCACCCAGGCTGAGAAGCTGTTGGTTGGCAAGACTTGGTCTTGTTCCTAGAATCTTAGAATGGCCCAGGTTGGAAGGAAACTAAATATTCCAACAGGAGTTCATAGGAGAAAGCAAGGAGAGAGAGAAAGAGAGAGATATAGAGGCTTCTTCAAAAATCACCTTAAAAACTAAAATGGATGAGGTGCTGTGAGGATTTCAAGTGAGATACTGGATCCCCTAGAGCTCTTGGTTGAATTCCTGGGGTTGCATGAGTCAACTAGAGAATTAACAAGGAATTTAGACCTTGGCCTCCAGGATGAATGTCTCTTTTGAAGGTCTACTTGCTTTCTCCCCAGTCTGGCAAACCTCTTTGTAGACCTGTTTCACACAACAATAGTCTGCTCCAGCTGAAAGTGATGCCAAAACCCTCTGTAAGAGCTGAAGGAGATGCAAACCAAGCTTATTGCTGCATCCCTGTGCTGGTTCCCTTTCTGCTGAAATTGAGAGAGCTTTTTTGGTTCAGTATTTTGTCTCTGGATTGCTGCAGTTTAGGCTTCTGCTGTGTAGGAGGAATTACACCTTAAAATCACATACCAAGGGGACTGAGGTTCTCCATCCCTCTCCCTGTAAAAAGATCTCCTCTTTTATGTGACATTTGACTTGTCCAAGCTTTTCCTCTGATGTGAAAACCATGCTGACAGCAATGGAATCTGCTCAGTTTCTGCAGCAGTTATTGCTTGAGCTTGGTGCCACTGTAAATTCTGGCATGCTTTAACAGGCAAGAGGTCTGGACTTTAGTTTAGGGAAGAAAATGAACAAGAAACATGGAAAAGTGATAAGAAAAGCTCTGTTTGCTTTTGAGCCAAGCAATTTCCACAACAGAAAACCTGGAAATGAAAGGAAATTTCCCTGGCTCTCTAGATTCTGAATTTGTTGCCATAAAGGAATTTAATTAAATGGAATTTTGAAAAGTGGAATATTACCCTTAGGGGGAAAAAGGTAGCTGCCACTCAACTTGGCCTTTAGAGGTAACATTACACTGATTTTAGATTTTAATGTTTTCCTCCTAACTGCAGACACCATAAAATCTGCTCTCTCATCTTTCAGAGGCAGGGCAATGGAATTTCTATTTCCAAGAAACAAGTCCTAGAGGAAAGGCACTGGAATGTGTAGGGAAGATGATCCTGGAAAGCCAGCCCCACACCCAGTTTCCATAGACTTCATGAACATCTCTGACACTGAGCCTCTGGCTGTAGCCTATGTAAACCCAGAGAGATAAACACCTGCTAGGGTTACACTTGGCTTATCATGGCAAGTGATGAATTTTGGACAGGTCCAAATGGACAGTGTGTGTGTTTCAAGCATGGGAAGCAGCCAACCAAACCTATCTTCTGTCTCAGAAAGCAGAGCCATTGACCAGGCAGATGAAGATTCTCCTTGTGTCATCCTGTGACACTCTCCAGAGGTATCACTGGTCATCACCTGCTGGCAAGCCCATGTTGCATTGGATCTGTGAGTCTCTGAGCTCATGGGTCCTTCTGGAGCTCTGGAGAGGGATGAGTAGTGGCTGGTAGAAGCCTTGGCCCTTGATGTGATGTGCTTGAGGTAGAGGTGGGCAGTTCACAGGTAGACAAAGGAGAAGATGGTGCTTTCAGGGCACAGAATGACAACAACAAACAGAAACTGGCTGCCCAGAAGGAGCCCTCAAAGTGGGGACTGGCTGTGGCTCACCAGAAAGGCCAGTTTCTGGCAGAACAGGTTGTTTACAGAGGGCTAGTCCAGGGACATGGACTTGCTGCTTGTCCTCAGGCCAGTCCTGTATATATCTGCCTTTATTTTAAGTGGATAGCTGTTGGCTCTGGAAATGTTTCCTTCTTGTAATTACAGCTTTTGTTTGTTCTTCTGCCTCAAGCACGTGGTGTGAGGGAGGCTGCCTTGCTTCTTAAGGGCTTCTCTCTCACTACTGCAGTTCTCCTCTCTGCCAGCATCTTCAGCAAGCTTCTTTTCAAACACATCACATGCTCCTGAACCCCCTTGAAACTACTTGGGTGGTAATTTTGGGGAAGCAGACAAGGGTGGATTTGGATCTGGAAGACTTGCTTCCCATGCCTGCTTGTTTTTCTGGATGTTCTTGAAGAGCTGTCTTGGCTTTAATTTGCTTAAACCCTACAAACAAAAAAGGCTGCTTATTTCTTTTGAATACTTTGAAACTCTCCAGCTACAGCATTTCCCAGTGAATGACTTTCTAATGTCTGGATCTACAACAGTGGTGGTGTAGCTCCTTCCCCAGTGCTGCTCATTCAGCTGTCAGGTGATGGCTGAGTGCTGTCTTATGGCTTTGAAAGCCATTTTCCAGTATGATTTCCAGACATCTTTTTCCAGATTCCATTTGGTTTGGTTGTTGGTTAGACAAAGTTATCAGTGAGGGAGGATGGCAAGAGCTAGCTGACAGCTACTGCACAGAGCATTGCTGGAGAGCCTGGGGGGAACAACATTCCTCCTGAGCCCTGTCTGGGGGAGAGGAGCCAGGGCAGGGATTTTAATGCCATCTAACAAAGACACCTCTATAAACCAACATGGTCTTCTGAAAGCCTCCTCCTGTTTCATAGCAATGTGCTGTTTCAAACTAGAGTGGAAGGTGATGTGCATAAGTAGATGCTGCCATGAAGGAACAAATGAATTCATCTTGGAGCAGAAGATCAGGAGGTGATGCTTGGTGTTCTATGGCCTGTGGTCACCACCCTGTGTATGCTGCCATTTTCAAAGTGTCAAGGTGACAGAAGGACAGAGCTCCTCACATAAAGAGCACTGACAAGACAAAAGGAGCTGAGTTTGGCTCAATATACAAATGACTCACCCAGAAATCTCATCCATTTATAGGTTGTCTCCTGGACAGCAACTGGTCCAATTCCTCCTGGAGCCAGTGGAAATGCTTACAGGGATTTCAGTAGGAGTTCAACTTGACCACAGAGAGGATTTTTTTTCCCTTTGTAGTTCTTTGGTTTGTGTTAATTGTTTCTTCCAAGGCAGTGTGATGAGGCAGGCATGTAATTCTCAGAGCATTGTTGCTTCTGCTGCTGATGAAGCAACACTTTGTGCTGCAATCATGTCTGGGGCACTGGGAAAAAAAAGGGTTTGAAGCAGATGTTGGTGTAGTGCTGCCTGGAGACTGCTGCAGGGAGGTGTTGCTCAATCACCCATCAAACAGCATCTGCACGGGTGTGCTGCTGAGGAAGAGTTGCAGGGTTGGAGAGGGACCTGGAGGGTGCCAGGGAGGAAGGTAAAAGGCTGGAACAGTCAAGAAGTGATGGTCAGGAAAGGATGGGGTGTCTGGAGGACACTAGGCAATGCTGGGGAGGAGCCATGCTTTGCATGAAAGGACAAAACTAAGACTAAACAGCACAAGAGCTGAGTTAGAATCATTGAAACATAGAATTGTTTTGGTTGGAAGAGACCTTTCAGATCATCCAGTCCAACTGTTAGCTCAACACTGCCAGGTCACCACTAAACCATGCCCCTCAGCACCACATCTCCATGGTTTTTCAATGCCTCGAGGGATGGTGACTCCACAGCCTCCCTGGGCAGCCTGGGCCAGACTCTGACAACCCTTTTGGGGAAGATATTTTTCCCAACTTCCAAACTAAACCTTCTGTGACACAACTTTGAGGCTCTTTGCTCTCGTCCTATCACTAGTTATCAGGGAGAAGAGACTCAACCCCTACTTGCTCCAACCTCCTTTCAGGGAGTTGGAGAGAGCAAGAAGGTCTCCCCTGAGCCTCCTCTTCTCCAGACTAAACAACCTTGGGTTCTAGATCCTTCCCCAGCTTCCTTGGCTACCTTTGCCCAGGCTCCAGCAGTGATTCCAGTGCTTTTCCAAGGAAGCCAGCTGGAAACCAGGATTAATCACAGGCTTCTGCTCCTAAATGTTTGTGTTTACTTGCCCCTGAACCTCTTCTCCAAACAGTGTCAGCAGCTAAACTCTCTCCTAGCATTTCTGCTCTGAGGCTGCTCCTGCTAACCTAGGCTGGTGTGGGAAAGCAGAGCAATGTTAAGGGGAGGTGGTGGTGGCTAGGGGTGCTGTTGGACCACTCATCCTCTCAGTGTTACGTGACCACTGGATGTTGTTTGGGAGGCAGTTGGGGCTCACTGCAGGTGTGTGCTGGCACAAGCTGCCTCTAGGGCAACTCTGAATCCTCCCCTTGTTGTTTTTGCTGCTCTCCTGGGGATTGGGGGAGGCAATCTCACCTCTAATCCAATTGTTGTGGGACTTTAATTATACTTGGACTCATGTTAGAGACAAAGATCTCCAGGGTTCAGAACTGCTTCCTTAGCAGGTTCCTCCTGCCCCTGGGCCCTGTGCCAGCTGAGGATCCTGTTAGGAGAGGGAGAAGGAAATTGTTCAGCCTTAAATAACCATTCTGATAACATCCACTTGGTCCTTGCAGCCCCAGATCTGCCCACAGAAGGGTTAATGATGTTTGCCTGTGGGCAGTGAAGGGTGATCTTTGTCTCCTCAGAGGTGTGGATGGGGAGATCCTGCCATGAAGTGGGTTTTAATGGGAGACAGGGAATACAGTTTCTCAAACACCTTTAAGCAAACTTACTGGTTTGATTTCACTCTGGTTGGGAAAGCCCAAAAATCAGAAGGAGTTTAAATTCCTACACAACTGTGAGTGAGGGGGATGAAATGTTCCCTCCCTCCTTGGATTTCAGCTGCAACTTCAAGGGTATAGTGTAAACTAGGTGGGAAAGGAATGTGATTCCCAGTGAGTGGTTCTCAGATCTATGGCCCAAGGACCATGCACTTTCAGTTGCTCAATGAGGTTTGTTTTGGGGTGCATGGAGAAAGGCAGAAGTTGTCAATATGCTGAAGTCCCTGTGCCATGGTGGTGGGTACATGGTGGCTCCTTGACAGCATTGCCAAGCAGTGAGGCCACAAGAACCTTGTCATTCCTACACTTCCTTCCTCCCATGCACCTGCAGCAGCTGCTGCAGGAACAAGGAGGATGCAACCTTTCCTTGAAAAGGAGAAGAGAGCTTTGCTCTCCTGGGAGCTCAGTGTTCTGAGATAGTCATCCCAGCCCAGGCTCAGAGGGTGGGCTGCTGCTCCTCACTGTCACCATATGGGAAATGTTGACTTTAGTGAGCAGTGCAACTTCAGGGTAGCAGTGATGGCCACGTGTGGAGGGGATGCAGCTAAGTGTGGGGCTGACCCTCCTCCCCCCTCCTGCTTGTGGGAGATGGGCTGCTGCCTGCATGAGCCTCCCACCTTCTCCCCAACAAATCCAGGCCTCTAACCCGAAAGAGCTGAACCCAGATGTTGACCTCAGGGAGACCCAGTTGTTGACCCAGGGAGAAGCAGGTGGACAATGCAGCCGGGGAGCTGCCTCTACCCAGCCGATGGCTCACCCTGGAGCAAGACCCAGCTCAGGAGGTTGACTGGAGCCTGCTTTCCCCTGCTCTGAGCAAGAGGTCCCTCTGGTGGGGATCTTTGCTCAGAAGCAAGCCCAAAGCAGCATTTGGAACTCTGGCTTGTCTGACCAGCAGCTCCCTGCACCCCTAGACCTGTTCCCCAAGAGCAGCATTGAAAACCTACAGGCTTGTCCATCTGCCCTCAGAGCAAGCAGAGGAAGTTCTTGCTCTGGCACTGATTTCTGACCCTCCTTTGCTTGCTTCCTTACCCTTTGGCTGCACTCTGGCCACTGGTCTTGGCTTTATCTCTGCTTCTGCAAACATGTTAGGGCTTTTGCCCAGCAGGCAAGGGCTGGCAGATAAGCACCAAGTTAGGGGATCCAGGCTTTGTCAGCATGTGTGAGGGTGCTGGGGGCTGGAAGCATCTTACCCCCTTGCAGCACAGTGGGTTCACTCCTCTGCCCCACAGCATGGCTCTGCAAGGCTGTGGGGTGAAGGCAGTAGTGCATGCCCTGCTCCCCTCTACTTGCAGTTTCCTTACTGCAAAACTGAGCCTGAAGGAAAAGCAGGGTACCTGCCTTCTTTTCCAGAGAGAAAGAAGGAAAACAGCCAGGGAGAAGAGTTTGCTTTATGCCTGCAAAGAATCAGAGACTGGCTTAGGTGGGAAGGGACCTTTAAAGATCTTTTAACACCCCTGCAGTCAGCAGGGACATCTTCAACTAGATCAGGTTGCTCACAGCCCCAAACAGCCTGACCTGAAATGGTTCCAGGGATGGGACATCTCCCACCCATCTGGGCAACCTGGGCCAGTGGCTCACCACCCTCAGTGGAAAAAAATTCTTCCTTCTGTCTAGTCTAAATCTCTCTGATTCAGTTTCAAACCATCACCCCTTGCCCTGTCACAGCAGGTCCTGCTAAGAAGTCTGTCCCCATCTTTCCTGTATGCTCCTTTAAGTACTGAGAGGCTGCAGTAAGTTTTCTCTTGCACTTTTGATGAAGCCATTGCTGATAGCACAGCAAAAATATCTCTTTACAGAGGTCAGTGGGGAAGTTTTTCTCTATGCTTGTTGAGGAAGAGAGAATTCACCTCTCCCCAGCTTTAAACACCTTGTCAGTGCAGCCTTGAGTGTCGTGGCTTGCCTTGCTTTGTTTATGATTGCTGTGATGTCCCCACCCTGCATCCAAGGGCTTGGCAGCCTTGGGGAGGGAAGGCAGCCACAGGCAGTGGGGTGGGAATGCTGCAGGACAATGCAGGCACAGGGTATCCAAGTGCTAATGCTGGGCCAAGGTCAGCTATTGTTCCAGAGATTATAAATAGCTGTGCTGGTAACAAGGCAAAACTGAGTCTTGAAAGAAAAACTTCATTTCTTCTTTAGTTCTGAGGTGAGGAAAGTGGAACAAGTGTGGAAGCAGGGGCAGGGTGAGAAAGTGTCTCCAGGGATGCCCCACCCACAGATCTGATCTATAAAACATGGTTATAAAGTTATGCCTGAATTTCCTGCTTGTGCCAATAATGAGGATTTTCTTATTTTTATTTCCTGTAAACCACAACAGGTAGATCAGCTCTGAGGAGAGATGTAAAACAAGCAGTGTGTTTTCCCCTGCCTAGAAACAAATGACTTTTGTACCTGAGTGCATGTGGCAAAGCCAAAATAAGGTCTCTAGAAGCAGGAGATGAAAAGCTGCTTCTTCTGTAATAATCCTGCAAAATAAAGGGCAGAAAAATAAACCAAGTTGCTGCTTGACAACTTGGCAGATGCAGGAATTGGGTAGTGATCATCTTTGTTTGTTTTTCAAGAGCATGGTCAAAACCTAGCAAAACCCAAACCCTCCTCATTCATCCCTAGGCTTTGCCACTTTGGAGAGGGACTGGCTGGGTCAGGGCTGGGAGTTCTCTGCAAGGTGATTGTCTTCTGCAGTGAAAGTTCAAGGATGTTAAAAGTGAAACCAGTTCTTGTTCAGCAGCTCCTGGTGGTGACTTGCAGCTCATTTGTCTGTGGTTGTAATCTCATTCCAACTGATCTTGGCTAAAAGGGTTAATCCCTCACTAAATCTTTACCTGATATTGTCTAACTCTGGACTTCCCATGCTGCTGCCCAAGGACAGGTGAGACAGTGGAACTGGTTGCCCAGAGAGGTTGTGGAAGGTCCATTTCTGGAAGCTTTGAAGGCCAGGCTGGGTGGGGGTCTGGACAACTTAATCTAGTGGGAGGTGTCCCTGGCAGGCAGGGGGGTTGGAACTAGATGATCTTTAAGGTCCCTTCCAACTCTGACAACTCTGTGATTCTATTTATTATCTCTAAAAGTTGACTGAGAACCTGGACTTGCATCTCATGCCCTTTTGGTGAGAGAGAAGCTGCCTCAGCTATTTATTTGCTTGTGCTTGTTTAAGTGGATTGCAGAGAGATGGGATGAGATTGTGGCATTTAGTGATGCCACTGTCTGGGGCCAAATGGAAACCTGTGCACTTAGGCTTCAAACCTCTGCTCACATGAGAAGTGCTCTGATAGCTTTCACTGTGTTAATTGCAGCTTTACTGCACAGGATAGCTTTGGTGCACGTGTTTATATCTTATCTTCCTCCATCCTGCAAGCCCAGAAGAGAGATAATTACAGCACATCTTTCCTTTTTAGGTTTCCTGCTGGGATATTTTCTGCTGGAAATCAATGCCTGCCAGTGTGCCTGTGAAATTTCCTGAGGAAGTAGTTTAAATGGTGCTGTAAAAACCAGGACTGATTTAGCAAGCAGGAGCAAATCCAACATTGTTTCCAGCAACCCACAGCACTGGGGGGAATGAAGGGTAGAGGAGTTTGTGCCCATCAGCTGCTGATTGCACTGCTCTGCAAAGATCTGCCTAGGAATGGAGATAACAGGGGGGAAAAGGGACATGGATATTGAGCAGTACAGATCCAGGACATCAGGAAGGATTGTCCTCCTCAGTGGCAAACAGGAAGGTCTAATGAAATGAGGGAAATAGCATTATTGCTTCAAACTGCTCTGCCTACAGAAGTTGTCCTTGTCTCTCCCTAGTGCAATCCAGAGTCACATTATGGCTCTCCTTTCTTATCTCTTCCAACTTCTTCTGTTGTCTTATGTTAGGATGCACTCAGCTCAACAGCTAGGCTCTGTTTGCCACCCTGACCTTTGCTGCCATGAGCATGGCATCAGCAGCCAGTGAGAGACTGAGCCCTGGCTAACTAGAAGAGCTCCCAGTGTTGCTTTCCAGAGGGAGCACAAACCCAAGCAATATCTGATTTTACTTCCCTGCCATCCTTCCCTTGATGCCACATGCTCAGAAGCAGAGGATGTCCCTTTAGCAAAGCCTGGGGGTGGTTCTGTTATTTGCAGATTCACCAGCAGCATTTCTGATGGAGGACAAGGTGGCATCTGGGAGCACTGCTCTCCTCAGGGAGGGGGGACAGAGATCACCCTGCTTTAAATGGCTTGGATAGGTTCTGAGTTGTTGCCCTGGGGATGTCAAACTGGACTTGGTGGTCTGGAAGGTCTCTTCCAGAGGTTTTTGTGATGAGCAGTGTCATCCAATTCCCTTCCTAAGCACTCAAGCTGCTGTGATAAAAGCATCTTGGTTTTATTGCTGCTGGATGTGAGCATTTGCACCCTGCTGCCTCACTACCAAAGGATGCTGATGCTCGAGGTGGAAGCAGAGAGCAAAGGACCAGCTTCTGAGCCCGACCTGGGCTCTCACTTCTAGGGTGATGAATGTTTTACATCCATTCGCCATCAGATGGAGCAGTTTTGGAAGTAAAGACCAGGATTGTTCCCATTCCACCCTGCCTGAGCCCAGGATCGGGGCAGTGTGCTGTAGGAACAGTGAATCTTCATTCACTTGTCTGTGCACCTTTGTCTGGAGGGTAAGAGAAGGTGTTCACAAATAACCATGAGTACTTTGGTGGCCCTGGAGCACTCTTGGGAAGCACAAGATGTGGATTTTAGTGTTTTCATGCAAAAAAATAAGTATAGGTCACTGGCTGCTGTGTGAGTGTGGGGTTGACTCTGATTGCACCCTGTGAGAAGCTGGGTCTGCAGAGGGGAAGCTATGGGGAGGATCAGATTGGACATTAGGAAGAATTTCTTCACCCAGAGGGTTATCAGGCATTGGCACAGGGTGCCCAGGGAGGTGGTGGAATCATCATCCCTGGAAGTGTCAGAAAAACATGTAGATGTGGTGCTTGGGGACATGGTTAAGTGGTGAGCATGGTGGTGTTAGGTTAAAGGTTGGACTCAATTATCTCTGAGGTCTTTTCCAACCATAGTGATTCAATGATTTATGTTGTGCCAGGGCCATGACATGCCACAGTTTGGGGCATGTGCAGAACTTCAGGGCTTGGTGATGTTTCAGGTGAAGTATTAAATCACATAATCATAAATGGATTTGGGTGGGAAGGGGCCTTCCAAGGTCATCTAGTCCAACCCCTCTGCAGTCAGCAGGGACATCTGCAATTAGCTCAGGTTGCTCAGAGCCCCAGACAACCTGACCTTGCATGGTTCCAGGAATGGGACATCTCCCACCTCTCTGGGGGAGCCAGCAGAGCAAGGAGAGTTTGGAGAGTCACAGACTAGGTTTGAAGTATACAAAACAAGGGTCAGATGGATTTGGGGATGCCTTTGACATGTTGGGAGACTCAGCCAGGTCTCCTGGCCTGTGTTTCAAACACAGCCCTGTCCTGTTTTCTCTCTGACATCACCCTGCTTCTGTTTCCCTGGACATTTGATCAATGGAGCCAGTCTTTGCTATAAGAGGCCACAACAGCAATAATCACTTTTCAGGGCAGAAAGTGGAGCTGTGCTCCAGGAACCCACCTAGTAGTATTTACTTTGACACTGCAAGAGCAGTACATAAGTAAGTACCTTTGTACATAAAGGGATGCTTGCTGGAATGAGGTATCTGAACAGTGGTGAAGCACACAGCAAGTGGGGGACAAATGCTGGTTGAAGGATAAAAGGTGGGGGGGGAAATATTTTTCTTTTCCTCTTGTTTTTCTTCAGTGGGAGAAAGGCAGAGGCTGAGCTGACTGCATGCTGTCTCCAACAGCATCTGATGTGCTTCAGAGCACTATACCTGCTGATTCCTCTGACTAATAGGAGTTCAATGAGGTACATTAAACACCCATTTCCTTGTCCTGAAGTTCTAGGAGCTCACTAATGCTGTTTTGGCAGCTTAATTTGGCAGCCTTTGCAGCCATGTCTTTAAAGGTTCATTAACCCCTTCAACAAACTCTTGGTTTTACTAAGCTAAAGATTGAAAACAAAGAATTTTGTGAGTAACAACCTAAGTAAAAAGACTTGATGAAACCTCTGTTACAGCCTGTGGTACCTCAGCATCCTGACAATGATGGTACAATTGCCCTTAGGACATCTCATTCTGGGACAGTGATTGTCTGGAGCTTCCCCACAAGTATGCTACCTTCAGCAGCTCTCCTGCCTGAGCTGGGTCCTGTCCACCTCAGGTGCTTCACATTTAGTGTCACTTCTTGATGCCAGACAGCTCTAGGTGTTAGGGGAGAAATCCTGCCCAGCCCTGGGCACCCACCAGGGGTGAGGAACTCTTCAAAGTCAGTAGGATTCATCTCCTTGCATGGAGATGCTAAGGTAGCTACAGCTAGGATGCAGACAGGGGAATAAAAGCCAGTCCAGCCAGCCCAAGGAGATGACAACCTCCCTCACATCACCCAGCCCTGCCCTCTGTAAATCCACTCTGTTGTTTTTGGCTGGTAAATGAAAGCCAAGCTTAGGCCTCAATCCAAAGCTTGGTCCCAGGCTGTGTGGGAGAGTTTGTACACCAACCTACAAAAGACAGACTGTTTTGTTTGGGAGGGGTTTTTTTCTTTTTTGGTGGGTGGTTGGTTCCAACCAATTCACTGGAGGTTTCACAAACAATATGAAGCCAATAATCTCTGTGCCAGCAAATTGTAATTCTAATCCTGCTTCCTGATATTTGCAATCCTGGCTCTGTGAGCAGTTTGTGTCAGTTGGCTTCTTCCCTGCTTACCCAACAGCTCTTCTTTCTCACTCTTGGGAAGCTCTGGTTGGGCCAAGCTGGGGATGGTTCTCTTGCCCCAGGAGGGTTCCCAGCAGCTCTGCTTAATGATCTATTGTCCAACAGTGGCACCAACCTCTGCACAGTGCAGAAACATTGTCATGATCTGCTGTGGGACAGGGGAGCATGAAGTGTTGGCACAGATGTTGGGATAAAAAGGGCCACAGAGTTGTGGTGAATGGAGTTAAATCCTGATGATGAGGTGCTCGGAGAAGGAGCTGGGGAAGGGTCTAGAATATAAGGGTACTGAGGAGCAGCTGAAGGAACTGGGGCTGGTTAGCCTGGAGAAAAGGAGGCTCAGGGGAGACCTTCTCACTCTCTACAACTCCCTGAAAGGAGGTTGGAGTGAGTCAGAGGTTGGTCTCTTCTCCCAGGCAACAAGTGATAGGACAAGAGGAAATGGCCTCAGGTTGTGAGATTTAGGTTGGACATTAGGAAAAATGACCTCCCCAACAGGGTTGTCAAGGCCTGGCCCAGGCTGCCCAGGGCAGTGGTGGAGTCACCATCCCTGGAGGAATTGAAAAACCATGGAGATGTGGTGCTGAGGGCCATGGTTTAGTGATGAACTGTCAGTATTGGGTTAATGGCTGGACTCAGTGATCTTAAAGGTCTCTTCCAACCCATAAGTTTCTGTAAGCCTCTGGGTTTAGGAAGAGAGGAAAAGATTGGAAAGTCATTACACACAACAACTGGTTAATTTTTGGGTGGCCTGTAACTATTTTAGTCACCATCTATTAAGGACATCAACACTGAGGGCAAATTCCTTCCCAGATAAATCATGCTCATTCCACACACACGAGAAAGTGGGGAATTTTGTTTTTCAAGTGGCTGCTTTGCATGTTTCCCTGGCTGGCAGCTTCCACACCAGTGCCAGAGCTGTGCTTCTTGGGGGGGGGGGGGGATGTTTGTCCCCCCTGATGAGGAGGGAGCTGGAGCCTCCTGCAGTACCAGTGGGACAACTCTCCCTGAGATAACACTCTGAAAAGGCACAGGCCTGAGGACAAAGAAATCCTTTTAGAGATGTCAACCTCATGTTCTTAATAAGCTTTTGTGTTTGGGGGTAAGTTGTGGGGTTTCTAGAAAGGAAGGGGAAGAATAGCCTCAGGACATCAGCTGATTTTCCTCCTCCCTGACAGGCTCAGTTTACATCCTCAACATGGGGAAGCTCCATGTTTACATCTTGAACATGAACTCCATTCTGCAGATCTGCTGCAGCTCCCTGTGCAGCACAGTGACTGTCCCAAGCAGGGCAGGTGGCCAACAGCAATACCAGAGCTGCAGCCACCTCCCTTCACAGGACCCAGCTGTTTCCTGTGTCACTTCTGGCCAGAGCTTTGCTGTTCACCTGACCCTGTTCTCATGGCACTGCAGTTCCTTCTCAAGATCCTGTAGGATATCCACAGAGGCCAGGAGGGATGCAGTGGTGAGGACCAGGGATGCAGCATGCCTGCACCTTGTTGTTGGGACTCTAGTACCACCTTCTTGTGCTTGCTAATGACAGAGGAGGAAAAGCTTTGATCTTTGCTGCCTTCTTAGCACTTGAAAATTAGATTGCAAATATCCTGATATAACAATGAATGGAAGACCTGAAAGACATAGACCCACCTGAGTGGGTCCAGAGGAGGACTGTGAAGTTGATCCAAGGGCTGGAGTACTTCCCTTGTGAGGCCAGGCTGAGAGCTGGTATTCTTCAGCCTGGAGAAGAAAAGGCTTCAGGGAGACCTTAGTGCAGCCTTTCAGTACTTCTAGGGGCTGATAAGAAAGATGGGGAGGGAGATTTTACAAGGGCATGTGCTGATAGGACAAGAGGTAATGGCTTTAAACTGGAAGAAGGGAGATCTACACTAGATAGGAGTAAGTTCTTCACTGTGAGGGCAGTGAGATGCTGGAACAGGTTGTCAAGAGAAGTTATGGATGCCCCATCCCTGGCTGTGTTGAATGGGGCTTTGAGCATCCTGCTCTAGTGAAAGGCTTCCATGCCCATAACAGGGAATTTGGAAGTAGATGACCTTGAAGGTCCCTTCCAAGCCAAACCATTCTATGATTCTATGAAATGTGGTGAGCAGACCTTTCCTATTCATGTAGGCAGTTGGAGCTGAGCATGGAGGTTTCCTTCCCTCCCATCTGTAAGCTGTGCATATGGGAAACAGTAAATGTCCACCTGCACAAACACACATGAAGCTCCACACCTTCCTCCAGGACCACTCAAGAAGAGAATTCCTCTAGAGGTACTCAGCCCATGTAAACACCATCCATATTTGTCCATTTTAGCTGCCACTTTGTCATGGTTGAGCTGGAAGCTGAGGCCTGGCTCTAAATCAGCCATAAACATGATGTAAATTCTCCATGCCTGGAATTGGGAGTAACTAAAAGAATTAAGATCTGTTATTCCTTAGGAACAATGCTGGTAACTCCCATGCCATCTGCACAAGGAAGCCAACATTGCTCTTGGATGCTTTTAAAACTTTCTGCATGTTGAAATGGGTTTATAAAATCATGGCTAATTGTGAAAAGGACTGCAGCAAATCACCTAACCTGTTCCAGTGACCCAAAGCTCATCTGAATTTCTAGCCAAGGCAAGGGATTTGGCACCTATTAAAAGATGGTTTCCTTACATTGGCAGAAACAGCTCCTTGCTGTGGATAATAGTATCTCTTAAGAGGAAATGCTGCAGAAGTGTTCCTATGCTGTTCAGTGGCTCTTGACCTTAAGCCAGGCATCAGTTCTGTAGCTGGCTTCTCCATGAGAACCTGAATACAAGGAGTGCCTCAACCAGACTGAGTGAACTCATGGATCCTGGTCTGAATTCTGCCTCTTGAGTCTCTCTGTCATTCAGTTCATCCATGCTAGCTGGAAATAAGCTTGTAACCAGCTCTCCTCTGCTCACATGAAAGCCTTCTGACTTCCTGCTCTGTGTTGTGCATGTTCAACTTCTCAAGCAGATTCTGCTTGAGGCAGCATCTGCTTTTCCCAGTTCCAGCCCTGCTGTAGCCCTGGTATTGTTTTACAGGGATCTGAAGGCCATGTGTGTTTGTCCCTTCCATGGAGAATGTAGTTTCTGTTCAGAACCATCACGTGCTTGTTGTTTTGATCCTTTTCCCATGTGCTTGGGGTCATCTTTGCTGCAAGCTGCAGATCACGTAGAGGGCAGGGAGGATTTATTTGCTGGGCTTCCAAGAAAGGTGTTGACTGCAGCTGTAGGGAGCAGTTACTGCTCTGTGCCAGTGGATTTGAGGAGAAACTCTTTTCTTTCCCAACTCTTCTTGCTGTGGATTTGCTTTGTCCACAGCACTAGGATGCTCAGAAGTAAATCTAAGGCTTCTGTTTCATGGAGGCAGTTCTGGAAATTCTCTTACCACATGTTCAGAGACTGGCCTTTTATTTTGGGGGATGGGGGTGGTGTATTTTTGTGGTGTGTGTTTTGGTTCTGTTGTTTTGGGTTTGGTAGTTAGACTGGGTTGGGGTTTTTTGGGGGAGGAGGGGTGGAATTTTTGTTGTTTTGTGTTTTTCCCTGGAGTTTCAATCTCTGAAAGCTGCTTTTTCTTCACATTTCAAATGCCAGCCTCAATTTGAGACCCTGCATGGGACTGCCAATGATGTTCCTTTCTCATCTGAATTTTCTCAGAGATAAGGGTTTAGTATTTGTTCTTTTTCTCTGTGGGCAACTGGAGGCACAGACTAAACCTACAGAGAACACTGAAGTAGGCTGGTTACTGGGAGCTGCTTTTGGGGGAAATGATGTTTCTCCTTTCCCACCCACACACAGGATCTCTGTCAGTAAAACTGTGTGAAAAAAAATCCCCAGTGACAGGTCTCAGATGACCAGAGATTTAACTGGTGTCAGCTGATCTCTTTCAGCAGAAGCCAGAAATGTTATCAGGCTATCAGAAATACCAAGATGCTCAACTCAAATCTTTGTCAGAGTTTGATAGGAATCCACTGGTGGCTTTCTCTCAACAAACTGCTGCCTGAGTTACCCCAGGGCAACACTTCCAGTGTTTAGAAACACTTTTTAGTGTGTCTAAAAATCTTCTCAGGCCTCATCTGTTGCTGCCAATTCCTTTAAACCCCTTAAAAATCAGACTCTAGCAACCCACCTCTCATGGTTGTCTGAACTCTTCTATGCTTCTAAAAACCTTCCTGTGTATCTTGGAGCCAAATGCTCCAGCAGAGTGTCAGTCTGGTCAGGATTTAGTTCAAAAGGGCTGGGAGGAATTCCTGGTATTGCAAAGCAGGCAGTGCTGGAGGCTGATCACTTGCTCCACCAGCCCCTTATGCATGGGGCTGGCCAGAGCCCAGGGATGGCAAATTGGTGACTCAAAGCATTGGGTTAGTCACTACTTGCCAGGGAATCCAGTCAGATATCATGAAGGACTTCCCTAGACAGGCTGTTCTTCAAACATGGCAAGGAAAGAGTAGCTAAAACAACTGAGAATTTGATGCATGCCTTAATTTAAGCATGCCTTAATCTTCCTAGCAATGTATTACCATGACAACTCCATCTATATTTCAAGAACAACCACTTCCAGCCATTAAACTATCAACTCTGCACTCAGTGCAACAAAATAATTCATAAAGCCACAGAGTAAGTGCCAGGAAAGGATGTGATCAAGCAGTCTGATGATACTCAGGAGAAATACAGCACTGCTCCAGTGTGCCTTGGAGTTTATTTTTTGTTGCTGTTGTTAAAAATAGATGGAGATGAACATAAACTGAAGAGAGGGAATGTTGGAGAGAACTTAACAATAAAGGCTGGTGGGGGGGAAATTGCAGCACTGAAGGAAAAAAGCAATTGAGATCTTCCAGGGTTTGATAAGATGATGTTCCTTGTGCATTGCTGAGCTCTTGAAGGTTAAACACAAGCATTATTCTAGACTTCAGGAAGATGTAGATGCCCTTATTTTCTCTCTGTGTATACATATGTATATATTCCCATATATTATATATATATATACACACATCAATGACTTGTGGCCAAGTGAGAGCTGACCCTCTGAGACCTTCACAGGAGGACACCACATGGGTTTGGTACTTGAAGTTGCAGCACCCTTGCAATGGTTTTGCCTTACTAGAGAAGAATCAAGCAGCAATGCCAGTGGTCCTTTATAGAAGATCTACAAGTGGCAAGCTGCAGCTTCCTGAAACACAGATGTTTTTATCAATATCTGGAGGCTATGCCCAGAAAGTTTGGAACTACCAGGTGAAGGTACACAGGTCTCCTGGGATCCTTGTTTGTTGGGCTTTTGTTTTTCATGATTAACAAGGAAAAATAGAACATTAGGTGGAATCACTATCCCTGGAAGAGTCCAAAAAACCTGTAGATTTGATGCCTGGGGACAGGGTTTAGTGGTGAGCAGGGTAGTGTTGGGTGAATGCTTGGACTCAAGGATCTCAGAGCTCTTTTCTAACCATAAAGAATCTGATAAATACTCCACTGACTGTTCTTTACCCCAGCCTAATCTTCAGGGTGTGCTTTTCTCCTCCTTCTTGTCCATTCCCTGGGAGTCTGGTTGTGCAGAATGAACCTGCTCTGTGCTCTACACCCCCAAGCAAAAGAGGTTTCATGCAAACAGGGGGCACACCAGGCCACCCCAAAGTCCCATCAGCCATAAACACCCTTGCCCCCACGGCTGGACCCAGCCCCACCTCCATGGCCATGCATTCCTGCCTGTAATCCAGGGTGAGACTAAGCACCAGATGTTTGACCTTCTCACCCTCCTGGCAACACTAAAGGTCCTTTCCTGTAAAGTTCTGTGAGGTTTTATTTTTCCTTTCTTTTCCCAGTCTCCAACTGCTGGTTATTATCATTATTAAATATAAATGGGCTCTTTCACACTCTGCAAGGCCAGTGCTGCTATGAATAAAGCCTAAGGACCGTGAAAGGGTTTGCAGGATGACACTGGGAGGGATTCAGAGAGTGTCTGGCAGCCAAATTAATAAGAGAAAGGAACATTAGGAGCCCATCTGACTTTGTGGGCAAGGGGATATTTCCATATGCTTTGGATCAAGGAGAAGTTCTTTCCTTTGGGGAAAGTTAGCTAGCAGAAACTCAGCTAGGAAGGAGATTTCAAGAACTGAGCAGTAGGGGAAGTATTAAGTTTGACTCACAGTCTAAATGAGCTGTTTGAGTGCAACTGCATTGTAATAAGAGACCTGGCAAAAGGCATCCATCTACAGTACATGGCAAGGGAAAATATAATATATATTTGAGATGGTCCAGGTGGGTATTGCCCTCGCACTGTGCTTTTATCATCCAGCACATCTCTGCACCAAGGGCAATCTGAATGCAAATTGTTACTTCTATTTGCATGGAAGGCTGAAAATAGCTGAATGCAGGTTACAGTTAGGGGTGTGTGGGTATCAAAAAGCCTCTCACTGCATCCCATTACATAGTGCTCATACCACTTCATGCTGTGATGCCCTCAAATATCACAAGCTAAGCAGGGTCAAAGAGGATTGTTAGGAGGAGAGCTCTAAAGAATCCTCCTGTGTTGGCAGCATGGGTTGCTCTGAGCTGGTGATTCCCAGGACAGTCACAGCACAGGCTCCTGTATAGGGGCAAACTAGAAAATATACAACCTGAGACTGGAATACAGCACTCTGAGATATATACATATATGTATGTATTTTAAGGAGGGAAGGGATTTTTGTCTGTTCCTTTAATCATGATTTGGTGCCCAGCTCTTGCATCCTGGTATGACCCCCCCAGAGGCTAGGCTGATGCACTGCTACACCACAAATGTGTGTTCCTGCTGGAGAAGAGCAGCTTTGCTCCTCTCTAGAGGGAGCTCCTTCCAGGCTGAAATACAACCTTCTCTTCCCCCTTCAACAGAGGTAGGAGCTGAAATCCTGCAGGTAAAGGGCAAAGAGCAGAGCAATGGTGCAAGAGGAATTGCAAACAGAAGTCCTGCTTCAGAAGATGCAACCTCTAGAAATGCCAAACACAGCATTTAATCATCAGAATCCAATCATCCATTTAATAATCAGGAGGAGGTTCAGTCTGACCTCTCAGATCTTTTACTACCCACAAAATTCAGATTCCAAAAGGCAAGGAGGGGCCATGCCCCAGCCTGAGTGGCTCTGTACATTGCTGAGCCCAGTCATTTCCTTATGGTTCCCAAAAGTCCCAGATTCTGACCATGGGGTTTATTTTCCCCCTTTCAAAACCATTTTGCAGAGGTATCAGGACATCCCTAATACTTGGGGAGGGGAGGGAAGAATATGTATGTGAACATGGTGGTCATTGAGAGAGATTTTTACCCCCTTTCCTTTTGTTAAAGCAAAATGGGTCTGGCTGGCCTCTTGTTTACAGTCCCTTAGAGTGGGCTCTTGTAACTGCCAGTGCCACCAGTGATGTCATTTGTTTAGAGGGAGACTGAACTATTCCAAATGTCAACTGCAATTAGGATCTTTACTTTCAATTGCATTCCACAAACACTGATGGTGAGAAATGGCTCTTACCTTTTGAACTTTCAGCCTAGGGTGGGAGCTTCCCCCAAAAGAGCTCTTGGCAAAGGTTTGGACTAAGGGTGAGAAGAGATTTCACATGATATTTGCAGTTCTCTGAATCTGGAAAGTTCATAAGCTTTCAACCAGGAGGGCAGTGATGTCACTGAGAATAACTCCTCTCCTGGGTGGAAAGAAAAAACCCACTAGCCTCTGGAGATTGGAGAGTGGGAGGCTCTGCCTGCTTCAGGTCCTCCAAGTCTGGGAGAAATGGGGCTGAGCCTGGCCAGATGCTGCCAGCTGGTTTGGAGCCAGCTACTGGGATCCTACTCCACCCATGACACTTAGAGAGAAACAAAGGGTGTAAAGGGTGTGTTTGGGACAGGAAGAGGCGTGATGATTGTGACTGTACTCCAGCTATTCTCCACTGTCAGAAGCCCCCTGAGGGAAGGAGGTGGGAGGAGGTGAGGGGAGGAAGGCTAGCAGCAGATGGCATTAATTTAGCACAGCCCAAGGCTGCTGCACAATATGCTGAAGCTTGGTCTTTGTTTAGAACCAGGCTTAAAACCTGCAGCCCCATGCTTACAGGCTCCCTTTCACTCATCAGGTGAGGAGAGGAAACCTGGGCATCTGAGCTGGTCCTGAAATTCACCCAGCAAAGCTCCAGCTGACAAGAGGCAAGAGGTTGCAGCATGCAAGAAGCTCTGGGGGCCCATCCCAGCACTTGCTGACGTCAATGGAAACCTTTCTGTCAACTTCAAGAGGCTCTGGATCAGGCCCCTGCTTTATAATTGCAAGCATCCATGGGTTCTCTCCTTCCTTCTTCTGACCAGGGATGGTAAAAAAGTGTGTGAGACATCTGCTCTTCAACAGCTCTGGCTGTTCAAGCACTTTCTTACCCTGATGAAGGGAGTGCAATGTTGAGGCAGACACTCTTAGGATCTGGTTTAAGGATATTCAGCATTAAGAACATCACTTTTCATGGCAGCTGGCACTGCTGTGCACTGTGGTGTCCACCCCTGCCTTCTCCCCTCCCTTTCTTCAGCAAGGGTCTACTTCTTAACCTGCTGTTGAATAATTAGCTGTAAAATTCACAGCCAAGCAAGGGTGCAGTTTCTTTATTCTCTATTCCCAAACTATCACAACTGTCACACACACAATTCCCAGCTCTGAGAAAATAAAAGCAGGTTGCCTACCAGATAGCCCAGCCTCTGACCTGACAGCTTTATACTCATGTGAAGAAGCTTAACTTGCTGCCTCTGATCCTCCAGCACCAGCTCTGTGTCTTCCTCAGACTGTTTCCTTCACCCTCCAGAGTCCTCCCACCACCATCTCTTCCAGGGATTTTTCTGCAGGTTATTTGAGGATACAGATACTTGAGTGAAAATATGATGATGAAGCACCTGTGTTTTGACTGTACACTGTCTCTTGCTGCTGGTTTTCATGTTCTGTACATTCCCCTGTGATTACTTTTTCTGCATTGCTTCTCTTTCATTGAGCTTCTGCATGCAAATAGGTGCTGGGATGTTATAAATTTTCTCCCAGCTGATAAAAGGTCTGTGAGGCAGGAGGGAGCAGCAGGTTTGGGTTGGCTCCTTTGAGCACAAGCTGCATGCAGCCAGCAATTTGCCCCAGCAGTTCATGGTTATTCCCCTAAGAAATGGATCAGTAAAAGAGTTGATTTTCAAAAAGTAGGAAAGAAAGAAACAGGTTTTCTCCAAATTCTTAGGAAATGGAAAGGAGGGAAATGGTTTTGCTCTCAAAACCAAGGAACTGAGGAGAAAACAAGTGTCTGGCACCTTCATGCTGCTAGAGTTACTGAAGCACTTTTGCATTCCCTAGGCTGCTCTGTGCTATTCCTTCAAAGGGCAGCCTAGATTCACAGAGCAGAGCTCCCAAAGCTTTCTCCTTCTTTTGGGTAAATTTGCCTTCAGGTTGTTATTGTTCCCTGTGGGGTTTGTGGCTGAAGCTTCCTTTCAGCTCTTCCCATTATAGGAAATCAATGGTAGTTCAGCTTCAGATATTGTCAGTGTTTGTTTTAAAGCTTTTTTTTTTTCATTATTATCATTATTTTGATCCTAGCACTTCAGTTTTCACATCTGTGCCACTGAGTTCATCTATTTTAGGCAGCCTTGAAGCTTTTTTGTCTGCTGGGTCAATGTTGTGTTACCATTGTCAAGATATATTCTTAGAGAAGGGTGAAAGAAAAATATTCCCAGGTCAAGTCATAAGGGGAAGCTTGTTCATGAATTTCATCTTCAGGGCTGGTAAAGCAGCACAGAAATGCAGAGATTTAGAGGGGGTTTAGAGCTTCTCCTGTTTTCTATTACTGTGTAGGCTGCTTGAGTCCAGCTCACTGATATCTTTTTAGAAGAGTAATGGACCAATTTAAATACATTTTAAATACATGATGGTCACAGCCTGGGACTTCTGGTAAGGCCCAAGCCAGAAGATTGCTATGGTTTCTGGACTTCATGACTCTTGCTTTTTACAGCTGCTAGCTACCAACATCCTGGTACTGTGGATGCTGAGTGAAATGAAGGAGTTTGCACAGAGTGTTCAAACCTGGATTTGCTAAGCAGATCCTGGACAGGCTCCATGGCCTGATGCTCCTGATACTACTCCCAGGAGTAGCATCAAAGCCAGTGGTCTCAGCAGGGCAGCTCTGTCCCTTCCCTGGATGTCAGCAGGAACTGCTGGGGCTGTGTGTGCAGTGAACTCCTTTCCTTTGCAGGAGGTTAGCCCTAGATGCTGTGGTGGGGCCACCCTTTGTTCCAGGCAGAAAACTGGTGTAGGACTAACGTCCTGGAGGCAGGGAGGAAGGAAACCCTAAGGAAGGAAGATTAACAACACTGAGTCATGACCTCAGTCTTAGTCTGTCTCTGGGCAGCATGTGTGTTGTGCTCACCATGAGTGGGGTTTAGGGCAAAGCAGCAGCAGATGCTCCCAGTTCAAGTGTTGTGAAGTAATTCCTCTTAGGTTTTCAACTTCACCTTCTTCCATTTATTATGTTAACTGTTTCTAAAGGTGGGCATCTGGGGGAATATATAGAGTTGTGGCTTCTTTAAGAAATGGTAGTGATGGGCACAGGTCAGTGCACAAGGCAAGGTAACAAAGGCTGTAGGAATGCTAGTGCCTCGTCCTGGTTTGATGGACCATGAGATTCAGTGGCTTTGGCCAACCTCTGAGTGATTCCAAAAGCAACCCCAAAAAGGAGCTGGGCTAAGTCAGAAGGACACTGTCAGAGTGTCTAGAGATTTTGTGATTTGACATCATCTTATGGATATACAAAATCCTTCCATTGCTGGTGCATTTGTTTTAAAGAGACAAGGAAGGGTCTGGAATACTAAGTAACTTCTGGCTTGAACTGCACTGTGAGGAGCTTTGAGAGGAGGAAAATGACCTTTCCTCTTCTCTCTTGCTGATGCTCCATCCTTGACCTGTGACACAGTCCCTTCCAGGCAGGGCCACTCGCTGAGGCTAAACAACCTTCACATCTCTGACACTGTAAAAGGAGGTTTGGGTGCTTCATGAAGATGAATTCATCAGAAGTGTAACCAAAGGCTCAGTGCAGTTATTGAGCTGAATGTGGTAAAAAAATGAGTCCCAGTAACACAGGAAAAATGGTAAATCTGGCATTTTCTGGTGTTGGTAATGTAGGAGCTGTTGACAAGGATTTAAAGATTATGAGTAAAAGGATGCCAATGGGGAACAGAGATGTTTGGGGTTTGACACTGCTTTGCCCTTTGTCCATGTATATTCTGACATGTTCAGTCTCCAAAGAAATGACAGAAGACACAAAGTTGTCAGAGTCTGAGAGGAGATCAGTACTTGGGTGCAATCACTGCAGCCTGCAGAAAACAAGGGCAGCAAAACACAGGATGAAGGGGAAAACTCTGCTAACATTTGGCTTTTTGAGCCTCAAATCCCTGGAAAAAGTTTGATAACTTAATACAGAGATGTTCTTGTTTGTTGCTTTTCATGGTCATTTGGAAGTTAAGCCAGATCCTCCTCCTCTAGCCAGCCCAGTACAGTGAAAGCAGCTTGGTACAAAAGATGGGGAAGAACCTTTAAATGAAAATATGTCGAATAAAGAAGGAACTATTCATGATGCATCACTCCTCTGACAGGCTGCAAAGTTATTTCACCCTCCAACACGAGTGCTAGAACATAATGGAATCCCTACTGAGTGTTTTCATGCCTACCAGAACACACACACAAAAAAAGGCATAACAAAATGCCCAGTGTGCCCCTGACTATTAGCTTGGATGAGTAAGGAGGCCAAGAGAAAATAGTGGCACTGTGGAAAATATTTGTGGCCAGGGATGGAAACAATAACTGAAAGTGATAAAAATGGATGATTCTTGGGCAGCCATGCACTGGCCAGGGAAGTGCATTGTGCCCCTTGCAGTGGAGGACATTCTGCAAGCAGAGCATCAATATGGAGTCTGGCTTTTTTCTTCTTTTCTCTAACCCTAAAGGATTTTTTGACAGCCAGCTTTAAAAAAGACCTTCAGTTAGGAAAGGAGGTTTCTGGTCCTTTTGGTTACAAACAGAGCCATTCAGCTCATGTGCAAGACTATGGGAGAGATACTGGGAATGCACCAGTTCAATCTGTTCTTTTTGCTTATCATTCTGCTTATAATTTGACTGAGAACCCAAAATGGGCACAGATGTAACATTGCAGCATGCACAAGTGGGGCACTAAATGGAGCATTAAGGTAGAGCTGGGTTCTGCTGTCATTAATCAGGTCCTATTCAGAAAGCAGCAGTGAGGCTTTTTGCCTGCATAAAACCCCCCTGTGACTTGGCCTTTAATATACAATAATCATTTAAATTCTACTGAATTCACTGAGCTTTATGACCTCAGAGTGGCTGCTCAGGTACACATTAATGATGAACTGGCTGTAAGTGATCATTTGCTCCAAAGATGCTATTAACTCTTACTGGGTCTTATTTTTCCCCCCCCCTCTGATTCCTGGTGCAGACTGAAAGCACTTCTGAAGCCTTGCAACTTATTTGATGCTGAAATGCAAAAGAACCTAGGAAGAATGGTCCTGAATTATTGTCATTTACAAGAAGGAAGTGAACTTTTATGAAGGTCCAAAAGCCTTTCTGTATTCAGGAGCTGGGATGGTTTAACTTTGTTCTCCTTTGCATTGCTGTAGCTTCATAACCACCCAACAGGAAGGAATGGTTGTAGTGTTGTAAAACTGGTGGCAATAACAGGATTATCTTGGACTAACCACAGGTTTTTCCATGGCAGGAATCTGAACAACCTGAAATCATTCTGCCCCTGGACATTTGTTGGGGTTTTTTTTTCCCTTTTAGAAGAAAGGACAAAGTAATATGTTTAGGGCTTACACGTGGCATGATGCTTTTCTCAGCTCAATGCCTGCAACAGTCAAAAGCAAGTGGAAAGGACAAAGGCAGAAAGGGGAAGCAAACAGCCAGAGACAGAGCTCTGCAAATCAAAACCAAAAAAAGATATTTCTTCAAGTTAAGAAGAGGTATTTGCAGCCAAGTCAAGGATAGGGCCTGAGAAAAGCCATCCCACTCAGCATTTTCATTGTCCATACATTTTGGAGCCACCAGCAGCAGCAGAACCAATATGTTGTAATTTGAGAGAAGCCCCTAAATGCTCATTGGGAGTTTCTCATAGTCTCACTTCATCATCCTTGATCTTCATTTCCTGCAGCACTACTGGCCTGCAGGAGGGAAAGTCCAGTCTCCTTCCATCTCTCCAAGGCTGGTTCAGTTTCTGGGGATGTGTGATGGTGTGATCCATGGCTCTGCCCTGGGCTGGGCTTATCCTCAAGGGGTCTGTTGGCAGCCACAGAGCCCTGGTGGTACCAACAGTCACCATCAAGCTCTTGCAGAGAGGAGCAGCCAGGGGCAGTTTCTCAGCTCTTTAAGCTGGTCATGAATCACTCCAAACTTTTCAAACCTCTTGGTTCTGAAGGTACCAGGTTTCCTGTCTGAAGTTCTCCCAATATCCGTTCAGCATTGTTGTTCTTCCGCTAGGAATATTTTTTCCTGTACATGACAATAATTGCAGTCATGTTCACAAGATAAAAATGGAAGTGTGCTCCAGGCACTCCATGTACCAAGCCTTCAGTAATATCACTTTCCATGGAAACCAGAAATTCCAATTCTGCTGGCTTTGCTTTTGGTCTGCTTCCATAAACACCAAGTGTTAGAAACCCCCCTGAAAATCTTTTCTTTCACCTTCATTGAAGTAACTGTGGTGACATAACACAATTTATTTCCTTTAAAATTGAAGGGTGGTAAACTTGGCATTATTTCATGTCAGGGCTCAATCTGCATCAGCAATATTCTAGCTGCAAGCTGGTTTATGGTCCAGGTTTTTTTCAATTATATATATTTTTCTTTACTTCTTTTCCAAACAGTCACTATTCTGGTGAATGGAGCAAATGTTCATGATGTTTGAAAGGAGGTTTTTGAGCCACCTAAGTCTCAATAAAACCATAATTCTACATTTTACTGCTTCAGTGGGGAGAAGCTGTTAATTAGGAGAAGCATGGTAAAGAAAACTGCTTTTTGGCTCTGCCTGCCAACTGGTTTATTCTTCTTATAAACAATTGGTCTCACTTAATGACCAGACCATACTGTATTTACTAGCTACTGTCAAGCATTCCCAGACCTCAGAGTTTTCTGCCTGTGAAACACTTGCATATTATGATCTCACCTCATGCTACAGAATCTCTCTAGTCAAGTTCCTACATGAGGTGGAAAGGCTCTGAGATGCACTCTGAGGTGTAAAATGAGTGTAATTTCCCTGGAATGAAACAGATGTGCCAATTTATAGCAAGTGAAGCTGTGGCCCAAAATGTCTCAAAGACATTTGCTTCTGTCTAGCAAACAAGCAAAGAAAAGTTCTTCATCTCATGCTCCTGTCTCTCCTTGCTCAGGTACAGGAGGAGATCAAAGATGGCACAGTTTTGTTGCAAGGCAGTGTTTCACTACCAGACAATTAATATGATAGGATCAGGGAAATGAAAAGCTATTCCATGCCTAGGTGTTTCCCCTCCTGGACTGGAAAACAACTCAGTTTATCATTTTCTGTCTTTAGGCAAAAAAGGTTAACTCTTCTTTGCATGTTTGTCAGTTTGAGCTTGAGAGGTCTGAGATTTCCTTAAAAACAAGCTCAGCCAGCTACATGAAATGCCAATGGTCTTATTGCCCTGAGAGAGCAAAGCACTTAAGCCCATGATTAAAATGAAGTTAATTGAATTTCAGCATGTGCTTAAAGTAAAGCACAGCCATAAATACTTTGCTGAACAGACAGGAGATTATTCTCATGCTTGGCTGTAAGCACTAATCAGTATTTTCCTGAGGTTTGTAGCCTTCTCTCAGTCATTTCTACTCACCTTCTAAGAAAATGGCACAAAAAGCAGAGTTTTTCTAAGGAAATGGTTCAACAGAGTGTAGATCAAGGTGCTGCTCATGTAAGGAATTGGCAGAGTAGGGTTGAAACAACACCACAACTATTAAAATCTGGGTGTGATGAGTTATGGATAAGAAAGGCAGGAAAGAGCTTATTTCAAGAATTGTTTGGCTTTCTTAGAAACACATCCTTGGTAATCTAGAATAGCAGCACCTCCTTGTTCTAGGAACCCCCAAAATATCAGTATTTAGGGGGTTGCAGGAACTGCAGTGCAACTGCAGCTGCTTTGTGTTCTTACACCTGAGATCCTCCCTATCAGGCTAGGTTTTGGAATCCAACATTTGGAGTTAAAGTAGCAATTCCAGCTCTGTAGTTGCCATAAATATATCTGACTGATTTTCTAGCTCAATTTACTTCTTGTTGTATTTCTAATAGGAATGAAAATGCCTTTCTCTCAGACAGTGTAACAATTAAATATTCATCAAGTGTTTTTCTCTGCTTTTGAGTTGGATCAAAGAAACTCTGGCCCCAATCTGTCCCACTGGCATGTATAAATTTATTAAGATACCTTGTGAAATATGTTGCATTTTACTGCTAGTTTAGGAAAGGAAGAAAGCAGACAAATGGAACAGTTCAGCTGCAAATCTATCTCATCATTCTCAAAGCTGAAGGTTTGGAAATGACTTTTCCATTGGAAGTTCCTTATTTGTATTATTGTTTAAAATGGTAATTTAAAAGGGATCACCTCCAGGTGCCTTTGCAATCTCTCCACAGAAGGAGACTCCACAACCCCTCTGGGCAGCCTGGACCAGGGCTCTGGCACCCTCAATGCAAAGAATTTTTTCCTCCTGTTCAGATGGACCCCCCTGGGTTCCAGTTTGTGCCCAGTGCCCCTTGACCTGTCCCTGGGCACCACTGGAAAGAGTCTGGCCCCAGCCTCTTGACCCCACCCTTTAGATATTGCTAAGCATTGAGCACACTGAAGCTTCCCTAAATTCTCAGCTGTTTGTTTTCCACATGGAAGAGACTACTCAGGCATTCCCTGCATGAGACCCCATTTGATGCTTCAGATCACCCTTTTTGACCTTGTCTCTATCTCTGCCAGACACAGCTTTTCTTCTTGAGATGGAGAACTGGAAGTGACCCTCTGCATGGAAAGTGAGATGCAGGTGCACCAAGAAGTCACAGCCTCAGAGCAATCTTCTTTGCTTTGTTTGCCTCTCCTTTTGCAGCACTCCCTAAAATTCAGTTCACTTGTAGGGATCAAAAATGCATTCAACACCTGCATCAAACTCTTCCAAAATATTGTTGCTGAGTACCTGATCTAGTTGCAGATGTCCTTGCTGAATGCAGAGGGCTTGGGGTAGGTGACCTTTAAAGGTCCCTTCCAACCCAAACTGCTCTGTGATTCTCTGTTGCAGGAAGTCATGTTGGAGGCAACTTCATTCCCATGTGTGCAGCTTTACATTTATATTTCCACCAAATTTCATCTGCCTTTTGTTTCCCTCTCAGTGTGGCAAATTCCTCCAGTTCTTCCCACTGAGTCCAGACCTTCCCTTTCCTAGACAACTTTGTCCTCCACAGATCCCCTTACTACCTTCCCCAGCTCTCAGCCATACATTGAGCAGCACCAATGTGCACATGCTCCTGAAATTCCTCTTCTCTCTGCTGTGAAAAGTAACCAGATATTGCCTTTGTGCAGTTATACCTTCCTAGGAGACCATTACCTCCTTCCTTCTGGCAGATCATCTTGCCTGAGACAGGTGGGAGACATTGCCAAGAAATCCATGTGGAATACATCAGGAAGAATATTATCTTCCTGACAAAGTGCTGGAGTCCTTCTGAGAAATCCAGTAGTGATCTGCAAAGTCTGAGTGCCCTCTGACAAGCCATGCTTATTCTTCCCCACTGTATCCCTTATGGGGGGTGTCTGAACCTTCATTTCTACTGTTAGCTCCAATCTTGGCAGACAATTGGAGCTCTGATGAGGTAACTCAGGCTTGCAGTGTGAGAGAGACCCAAGGTTTCTCACAAACCAGGGTCTGAGAGGGCTGAGCTGATCATTTAGACAAAGCCCCAGTCACCTTCACAAAGACCAGTGGCTAATGATTAGACATAACCATAATAATCTCATTATTTTATTAGTAAATGCTTTGATTCTGCAAACATCTAATAATGTGCATTTTAGTGGCTGCTTTAAGTGGTTCTTCTAGGGTGTGTAGCTGTCAGACTGTTCCTATGAACTGGACTTTGGAACCTCTCTGAGCTCTGTTGTCAAGAAGACTCATCAGCTTTTATTGCACTTAGCTCAGTAGACTCACAGAGAATGATGTTCTGCAGCCTTCCATTCATTTCTAAAGGCTACTCCTTTTTTGCCATCTTTGTATGTACACAGAGAGTGGTAAATGCAAATGTAGGAGCCCTGGTATCAAGATAATTTATACCTTATAATTGTCTTTTTCACATGAAAAGAACTATTATCCTAATTAAACTGGCTCTTTTTTTGGGGGGGGGCGAGGGGGTTTGCATGTGCACAGAGACATACCACCTGAATGCCTTAAATGTGTATATATCTATTCATAAATGGGTGTATATATCTATTTATATGTCTATATATATCTGTGTGTATAGATATCTATTTATGGGTATATATACCAATTTCTAGGTATTATACATCTATATAATCGTGCATAATCATGCATGCATATATCAATTTCTAGGTATTATACATGTATACAATCTTTATGAGATATATATATCCATTTCTAGGTATTATACATGTGTACAATCACTATAAGATACATATATATCTATTTCTAGGTATTATGCATGTGTACAATCAGTATGAGAGATATATATATATATATCCATTTCTAGGTGTCATACTTATTTACACACATTTATACCCCAAAATGCATTCAGATTGTGACTATTCTTTTTGTGCAGAGAGACTTAAGGCAAAAAGTCAATACCCTGAGATTGGAATTGTTCTCATTTTGCAGACTAGATAGATAATTCCCCCCCCCAAAAGGCTCATCCAGCTCTGGGCAAAGGCAGGATTTACACCAGCAAAGCTCTTTTGATCTAGGGATGGTAGGAAGAGCACAGCACAAAAGATGGCTGCGTTGCATCAGCCTGAAGAGCATTATTCCAGGATGAAGGAAGGAAGCAAAAATAGACTTTGACACACAAGTCTTGCAGAAAGTTTCTAAAGTGGGGTATTTGAATTCTCTGCAGCCAGAGCTGGGTGTGCGCTGGGGTGGGTGTGTGTTACCCGATCCGCTCCCTGCACCCTGGGCGGCTTGGGGACCCTCTGCAGGGCTCCTCCCCAAGCTGCCTTCCCAGCATGAGCCAGAAGGAGAAAGAGAGAGGAATCGTTTGGATGGGAACTAGGGGAAAAAAAAAACAAACAACCAAACCAAACACTAAAAAGTTCAGCAAATGGAGCTGCAGTAATTTCCCGGCAGGTAAAAGCTGTGTTCAGTTGTTACTGGTTGGGGGTTTGTCCGTTTACGAGAGCTTGCCTTGCCTCTGGATTTGGGAAGCTTTGAAGTAGGTTTGGCAGCAGGGGGAAGGAGATTGCTGGAGATGGCGTCACCTTATAAAAGTTTCCAGATTTTACTGAGCTTCTTGTTTGTTTTCTTTTTCTTTTCTTGGTTTTTGCTTTTTTTTTTTTTTTTTAAGGGGTGGGAGGTTTAAGGGGTGGGAGGTTGGATTATTTGTCACGCACGTGGGCAAGGTCTAAATATACCCCTGTGCAAAGAGAACCCCCGAGATAGTGACACCGATAGCAAAGGCGGTTGTTAACTTTGGGATTCCAATTAAATCCTGCAATGTGAA